>OW028604.1:4230000-4655000 GCA_932294275.1 Chloroclysta siterata | reverse complement strand
AACACCCTATTTTCTATGGTTAATTGCCAAAAGTGCGCTTTGGGTTCAACGACCGAGGAAACGGATTTTGATTTCCTCATAGATTAGCGGTTCAATGACTGTGAGGGAAGATTGTAAGGCTTCCCCTAACTGATAATAGAAGAAAGAGATTACTTTTATCGATAAGGTCGCCAGTTGTACTCGGTATTTTTAATTGTTTCTGTAAGTATTTTTTTCTTCGTTTAAACTAACTATCTATAAAATTCAGTCCATTTGTCCATATGGTATCTATTATATTGTTAAATCCAGTCCATCCACTTCTTGTTTTAAATATAGGAACATAAGTTTCAGTTGTGAATAGGTATTTACCTAATATTAAACAGTTTCAGACTGGTATCTTTACCTTTAATATAAATATAATAAAAGTATCTCGTAAACGTGACGCTTTAGTATATTAAATAACTGAATATTTTTGTTAATTTTTTTGTTTTTATTACATACTATTAGGTTTTAATTGTACATTGTTTGTCATAAAAAAATATATAAAAATCACAATTGAAATTAAAAACAAACGCTCTATATTTATTTTAATACGATAGCTATTTATAACATTATTTTTTCTGTGACAATGTTATTTTCAAAAAATAAATTTTAACTTCCTATCGGGGGTTAAAAATTACTTTCGTAAAGTTATACTAGTGAATATGATCTGCATACTGATGGAGAGAAAGCAGTCCCCTCATTGCAAAGCATAAGGAAACGTAGGGGCCGAAACCTCTAGGGGTCTTACTTGTATCACTCGTGCACTGATTAAAAACAAACTTTAGCTAGCGAGGGGTTCTATGAAGGGCTGACGAGAGGGGAGAATTGTATTATAGGTAAGTTATTTTTCTTGGGTACGGCAAGGTGTTAAGAGAAAATGAATATGGAAATTATTCCTTCATCCAGACAACTGGACTTATTTAACGAGTATATTCATTGTACAAAAGTAAACTGTATTATTTATTCTGTGGACGTAGTAAATCAGATTCTATACAACATTGATGCATACTACTATTACACTACTACTTATTATACTATTCACCAAAATATATAAAATAGAAAAAATAATGTATCGGAAACAAAAAATCTTACCCCGCAATCCCATTGGATGTAGTAAGTGTTAGTCATCATCTTCGCTAGGCAAGTTTCACGTCATTTAACCGGAACATTTTTTCACCGAAAAACTACTCGAAAACTTTCTAATTTACATTTTAAAAGACCACGTGACGGCCATGTGACGTACATACAATAAACTGATTCGAAACAAATTTACTTTAATATTTTTCAAACCCGGAGCAAAAGTACCAGGCGAGCATCACTGTCCAAGAGGTTAGAAGCCAAGGGCTTTATAGGCTTGTGAGGCGGCCGCCCTCCGCCGTTACTATGCATTAAGTGCAAGGCTCGGCTTGCAAGTCGACTGTCGACATCGACCCAACTTTTTGTGTCTACCTGTCCTGTCTGGCCGCAAATTTGAAGGAGAAAGTTAGATGAAATGCTGGGGGGACCTTTTCGTTTTGGAAAAGTTTTGGCTACGAGATTAAAATAATATAGACAGATACGTTTTTTTATGTTGTTAGCAAATTATGGTGCAATTTTTTTTTTAAAGCAGGTTATTATATATTTTGTTTAATATCGGTCTTGAATTTATCGTTCTACTCTAAAAGTAGCAAATTTTTTGAAATCGTATCTTTTAAACTTGTGCTACGAAGCCGCTACGCTGTGCTACGAACGATCATGCACAGCGTAGCGAAGGTTATTCACTGAGGTCGATCCTATTTATAGACAAGCTACACATTGTTGATGTGCTCTTGTATAAAAATATAACTATAACAAGTACCTAACTTAAATTAAAATGATTCTACTGAGTGTTAAGTTAGTATGGACTTCTGAATACCATTCATATTTAGAACAAGAGATTGATGAAAAACATTTTTGTACGATTCTCTCGATTTGATCAGTGAGCTAATCACGAATGAATTTAACGTTAGTCGCATAAACGTATCGTATCCCTAACAGCAACAGAATAAGGTCGAATATCGCTAGAATACGTTACCGCGATAAATGTCAAATTCGTGATTAGGCCTCAGTGGCCTAATCACGTACAAATTTGACGTTAGTCACTTAAGGCCCAGTTTCACCATGCTCTGTTAGTTACTAATCAAGGATTAACAGGCCGTTAAATCTAACCTTAGATGTCAAACGCGTACATTTTGTCATTTTTAACGGCCGTTTAATCCTTTATTAATCTAACAGATCATGGTGAAACCGGCCCTAAACATCGTATCCCAAAGTACTGTTGTTCTTACTGCAAGTAGGTACAACACTTTTTACTGTACTTTAAGTACTGTTGATTACGTCATAATAAGGTCGAATATCGCTAGGATAAGTTTACGCGACAAATGTCAAACTTAATTCGTGATCAGCCTGATCCGAAGGAATTGTACACAGACCGGAATATACTTATTAAGCTTCATTCATCGATTGTACTTGGCTGAAGCACATGTGCTAGACATGTGTAGGAAGTGCATTACGCATTTGAACCAAGGTCGAAGGTAGCTCGCAGCTCGGGGGTACCGTTAACCCTGACCTAGGGGGAAGGATCCGCCCTGCGGGTGGCGTGAGCCACTTGCACTGACTTCCCCCGTGCCCGTCACATCATGGATGTCGTACCCCCGTAGGCGATGGGGTTCCACCTGGTCATGGAGTAGCTGAACCTGGTGGACTAGCGTAATCAAGATTGAAGTTCGCGATTGAACAAAGTTTCATAGGTGTTCTAAGATTGTAACTTTATTTGTTAAAACATTTTCTATTCATAAATTATAGATATATTAGAATAGCGACCACTGCCAGGGGTATTATTATCAACTTGTTACTTTTAATCGTTCATTCACAATCAATTATCAGAAATAAATTGATATATTTAGCTTTTATCTGTATACTTCGTTGTTGTGATTAAGTTGGGCATGCAATGTGAGGTAATGCGATTGTTATAGGTAGAGGTAACCGCTCAACATCAGGTGGGTCATCTGATTTACACTTTTTTATAAAAAAGATGTGTCCAGAGTGAAGCTGTCGGGAATCTCATAGTCGCTGCAGGTAGAGTATCATAAAGAAAAACCGTAACCCGACTCTTATGTGTATTCAATGGGTTTTATTGGTTGGTATTTTAACATAACTCTATGTATGCTGTGTATTTCAACTAGTGTGTGTATAACAAGGAAGTGAAGTAGTCCAGAAAATCGCAAAGAAATAACAGCCGAAGACAGTCTGATTCATACGTCCTTCGTCAAGCTCAATCTTTTCAACATGCATTTTTATTAGAAACCTGTGCTGTACGAACGGTTTTGAGAATAAACACGTCTGAGTAAAGCGGCTTCAAAGAATCTGGAACTGAGCAACAAAATATAGACCAGACAAAATAACTACCCCATGCACGAGTTTTTTCACGACATAGTTCTTAGATTTCATCGTAGATTTTTTTGAAGAACTAAGAATCAAGGACCCTGTGTAAAGTTATTGTTTGGTACACATTTGTGATCGTGTTCTCAGTAAACTACATAATAATGAAATTGCTTTGTCTGGACAGAAAACACGCTTGAGTATTGATTAAACGCGAGCAATTTACAGTGGGCATCATAAAAACGAATCGCTTCTGGACATGCGTAGAGATCTCAAAACCTGTCTTCTCTACCGACTTTACGACCTGAGCAATAGAGGTGATAATTCAACATAGTTATTCAAAGAAAACAACCATTCGATACAGAATCGTGATACGTCTTCCTTAAGTTGGAAATCCAGTGTCCGTTCTCGCGGTGGCTATATTTGGAGTTCTCACTGTTGTGTACGGAGGGCTAAGGTTGAGATTTGCGTGAGTAGGTTGCGTGGGGTTGGGTGGAAGTGGGTCGATAAGACCCGGCCGCTGCTCGATCGATAGAGGAGGGGCCCGGCCGAGGCGTGCATCGCCCGCCGCCGCGTGCCTACACAAAATACCTTCCAAATTCTACCCCCAAGTGCCTTATTTAGCCTGTCAACAGATAATAGAAGAGGGGTTTTGATGAGCATCACTTTTGATAGCCCATGTTTCCGTATAATAATGAAAACTTATAGGACAATGAGATCACTCAAGCCGCCATTTTATCTTGTACAATTCCATTGTTCAAATACTCGAACTCATTCTTGTTTGACTTTACGTCAAATAATCGTTGTACAATTGTAAAATGATTCTTGTGTAGAGCAACTATGGGTACAAGCAGCGTATACCGCAACCTATACCTAATCAACATAAATGTTCTAATAATCAACATAAATAAGTATTCTATCGCGAGTAATCACTATCACTATCAGATGCTTCAATGGGCTGAATGGTTATAATAGTTCAATGCATTGAAAATAGAAATAGGTAGGCATATATCCTATATCAAAGGTACTGCTGACTGACATGGATCCTCATATGCTTGATAATGAGCTATACTCATCCATCATACCTAACTATAATCTAATAAAAGCAGAATGATTGCTTTTTTTGATAAGGGCATTTTTCATTTTTATTTGTCTATCGTGAACATATAACCCACAATGTTCAAATTGACTACCGCAAATTGAGGATTCTTTTGTTTGACGACCATTTTTTTAATCAAGCCACAAATCCACAAAAATCTAAATGCTGGCATATAGATTTAACCAATCTACTGCAACCAATCTACGGCTTCATCTTCAATACCCATCTTCTCTTTTACGCGATTACTTCAAAGTCAGCATTTACTCAATATAAGCACAAGGATCAATTTGAAACAAAAAATGATTAACAGGCCGTTAAATCTAACCTTAAATGTCAAACGCGTACATTTTGACATATTTAACGGCCCTTTAACCCTTTTTAAACTAACAGAGCATGGTGAAATCAGCTCTAAAGCGGCTAGGTGAATCTAGTCGCCAGCTCCACGTGAAAATAACGTCGTAAAAATGGTATAGGTGGAGGCGAAAGAGAAATGTGTAAAAGCAAAGTATTACCTTAGCCCACGCATACCATACATTAGAAAAATAAAAAAAAAAGAGTAGTAAAGCTCTTTGTGAAGCGCTTGTGCGGGGATACCATCTTGCCCATTTCTACCGCCAAACAGAGTTTTCAGGTTTGAAGGGTTGCTGGGAATTAACAGGCACATGAGGCTTAACTGTATGCCTCAATGACCTGATGGGTGCAGGGCAGTGCATCGTAAAGCAAGTTCCTATCGTGCGTGACTTGCTCAATGCTTTGTTTTAGCCTTTTAGGCGATGGTTACCACTTAACATCAGGTAACCCTTGTGCTTAATCCAAATCCATCCATGTAGTATCGAGCTACCAACTTACAAGGTAGTAAACATGATTATAACAATCTAAAAATCGATACTGCTGATGTAACGTTTTGATAACGTCCTTCGATTGTGAGAACGAATTGTGTTATACCTTATCTTTATTATAATGGATACAGCGATTGAAAAGTGCCGACCTGGCGACTGGAATATAATAATAATGTGGCGTGATAATAAGTGATAATTACAATGTGCCTTTCTTTGTTTACTATATATTTTATCATTTAAAAAGGTGAAATGACAGCTGTTTATTCAAAAAGGAAAATTCTCATGAGTCATCGCAATGCATGTATTTTGTTTATTTCTTTGTCACATTACGTATTCATTTACAGCGTATTTAAATAATTGTAGTAGGAACGGAAGGTAAAATTTTATCAGTTCTCGAAGTTCGATACATATTAGGTACCTGCAACATCAGTGTGTACATATGAAAATGTGTATAACAAACGTGCTATTGTGTAATATATCTATGATTTAGCACACATTGCACGTTGTTAAAAATATAGCTCACTCACCTCAAATATGAATTTTATCTGAAGTCCTGACACGTTTCAATCAGAACCGAATACTTGGCGTGATCATACACTTTGATGTCTCTTTTTGCTTTTTGGACAGTAAAGAAACGAATCTGTGCGGTCCTAATTTAATTACTTATTACCTCTACAATATTGTTGGCAATTGTAACGTATCACTCGCAGTTGGGAAGGGTTTTATATTCGCTTCGTTTATTGGCGCGGCAAAGCAGTTATATTTAAAGATGAATAGGCAGTTCCAATGAGTTTAGTCAAAAGCTATCAAAAGGTTGACAACCATCAAAAAACTTCCCACTCGCACATTAAAAAATTCATGAAAAATATATTTTTTATAAATATTTAAAAGGGCTTCGCCTCTTATCGGTCCGGCAAGTTGTTAAAATGTTGTGGGTAGCCCTTACATGTTACGGTGTTTAGTGCCATTTATGGCAAAGTTGATGTTACCGGATGATGTCACCGTTTATTTGCTTAGACTCACCTGAAAGTTGATCGTAGATGTAACAATCCTCATAGACTCCGCGTAGTTGCGCAGCACGGAGTCCGTGCTCAAGCAACTCTGCCGCCACTCGTACAGTTGCTCGACGCGGGTGATGCATCGCTCGCAGATCTTCTTCGGCAGGAAGTCGTCCTTCGAGATCTGCTGGAGATACCGATTGGATCAATAGATATGCTCGATTGGAACAACAGTAGGATTTCGTGATGTTAATTTATAAATTTAATTAGATAGCCACTGATTGGCATCCTGACCCAGCGAGAAGGCGACGAGGCCGACCAAAACAGAGATGGCGGGACGAGTTGCATGTTTTCCTGACGGACTGGGCAAACATAGCCCAGGATCGCGACGTGTGGAAGGAATGGGGGGAGGCCTTTGCCCAGCAGAGGGACCGGAGGGCTCTTAATAATAATGATAAATATAATCTACAATACAGGCTCGTCAGAAAGCTAGTGTAGGGGACAGAGCTACGTTAGGTAATTGGGTCAAATAGACCACTATAGATATAGACAACCTTCCTATATCATGTCTTTACATTATCATGTAACATGTAACCTATGTAATGTACCAAATAAACTTTTAAGAACCAAATAAATATTATCATTATCAAATATTGGTGGACATTCCATACAGCACTATCGCGCCCCAAACTAAGCCAAAGCTTGTACTATGGAAACCAGATAGCTGATATAATACTTATATATAACAAAGCATTGCCTCGTAAGTCACGCACGATAGGAACGTGCCCTAAAATGCACTGCCCTGCGTCAATCACCGTGAACCATACACATACATTTTAAGCCTCATGTGCCTGTAATTACACTGGCAACTACACTCTTCAAACCGAAACACAGCTACGCTGCTTAGCGGCAGAAAAAAGCATGGTGGTACTACTTACCCCGACTAGCCCTTCACAAAGAGGTCTACTACTATTAGCTGTGTTTATAAAAAAATCCTTTCATCATTCCCACGTCATGATTACCAATACCAATTATTTCATTATTAGTAATCTATTATTACATTTAATAATATCTATCACCCTCTTCTTTAAATACACTAACAGGCTAAATTGGTTTTATCAATGACACCGATCCAATCGATCTAACAATCAATTGTAGATAGGTAAGGTACCATAACTAAATATGCCACAACATAATCCCCTAATCGTGACGTCAATCGAACCCCAACTATTGAAACATATTGACATCATCATTCATTGCTGAGTGTCGATTCTCTAAACAACAAGATCACGGGGCGATTCACCTAGTGAATCCGCCCTCACTACGGTCACGAGCTTCGCCTCAATTTGGTATTTCTCGCCATGACACTCACGAGGTGGCGCTGGAGATGGGTGACTTTGATTTTGGCTTTGTGGATCACTAATGATGATGAGGATGCCAAATTGCAAACTCATCGCGCATTCCGTGGTCACATGGGCAACATGGGTGAGTGTTGTTGACAGAATAGCACTTCCTTTTCTGTCAATAGCCGTGGTGTTCCGTCAACAACATTCACCCAAGTGACCGCGGAATCCGCATTGAGTTTTCAATTTGGCATTTCGTAACACATTTACCCATCAGTAGCGCCACCCACGTGAGTGAGGTAAAGCTCGTGATCGAAGTGAGCGCAGATCCACTAGGTGAAACACCCAGTGATTTCTTGTTTACGGAATAACACTACAGTTAAACTATAAGCTCTACAATAAAAAGCCGAAGTCACGTGGCACTGCCGCGGGCATCAATGGGAATACCAGAATCTTATCTGTGTTATCCCTATTTTTTGTGTTTTCGAGTAACCCTACTACAAATAAAATTGATCGAGCGAGTAAAGCGAAGTTGTATCAAACAACTGGGATGAATCGACGTTGTATGTAAAGAGGCTGACAAACGCTAGGATACTCCTCGCTCTGTACCTACTTTTCTTACTTAAAAAAGATTTTTGGTAGGAAAATTTGTTAGGATTAAAATAATATTTTTCCTGAACCGTTATGTAATTTTTTGTAAACTTGGTTGTTTGTAACTTTACATAGCAAATAATAAAATGTTTTTTTTTATTTGCCACATTCAGTGATTTTATATTTTCTAAGATGTTAAAATGTGAGAGCGAGAAATTGACGATTGTCAGTATCGTAACCTAAGGATGTACTATTTGATATTGTTTAGGCATTGAAAGTAATCAACAATTTGTATGATAGAGCTTTGTTCTTATATTCCAAGCTATTTGTTCGTTCTCTGCTTGGGTGTAATTATCTCTATATATAAAAATGTTATGTTGGTTTGTGTACGCTTCAAAAACTCAAAAAGTTCTGCACCGATCGAGCTGAAATTTTAGCATGATATATAATCCGCATCAAGGATTGTTTTTATACCATTCAATCACAATGTGCCACAGCGAAGCGTGGCAGGGAACAGCTAGTATATTATAAAATTATAAGTATAAGAAGGTGTTTACAAAAAACATATGAGTATTATATCAGCTATCTGGTTCCCGTATTAGCTTTGCTTAGCAGGGCTAGATAGTGCTGGGGAAAAGTCTACCAATATTTTTATTTCTTTTTTAGTAACGTTTTCACGGCTCAGCTATTGGCCTGATTACGAGACTTGGCAGACATTTGTCAAATCATTGATATAAAAGTCTCTCGCAGTCTGAAGACAGACTGCGCGAAAAATAAAAAAAACTAACCTAAACTACCTAATATACTAAAAATAATTTAATTTCCCTCGGAAAACGAAGTTCTCCGGATATAGTCGGACGCACAAGCTAGTATTGTTCGATTACGCTCGGTCATTGCTCTTTGTTAACCGGATCGACCTAGAGATTTTTGGTTTTTGATTTCCAATGTATCAATTTTTTTGATTGAATTTGCGTTACACCAAAACAATAAATATTCAGAAGGAACAACTGTTAGAAATTACCAGAAAATGGGATATTAAATACCATTCTTTGTATAATAAAGACTTAATTTTCTTGTACGATGCGCGCATGGAAAACCCCAGTAATACAAAAAAACCTACCCGGGAATCCCAATAAAACCAACAGGTATCATGATCATGAGCTATTCCTAGTTCCGGGTTTCGTAGCCGCCCTAGCTGTAGGAACGTAGCGCGCAGGCGTCTACGTGCTACGCGCTACGCTTTGCTACGTAGCGTATCATTGCGGCTTTCCTTATATTATTTTCTTATGTTTATCCTACAAATCTTTTACAAATTTAGAAAGCATTTCTTATAAATGATTCGCACGGCTCGGAATGATCGGTAAGAAAGCAGCCTTGAGAATACGACGTAAAAAATCTCAAGGACACACAAGACAAAGGATATGAGAAAGGTAATTTGGACTCACCATAGTCGGCAGACAGGTCCTGAGTTTGAACAGGATCTGCCTCTGCTCAGCTTCCTTATCGAAGATGTGGAGCCGCGGGCCACTCTTCAAGGAGCAGAGTCGACAGAGGTCGGTGAACGCCGTGAAATTGAGGTCCTCAGGCTCTGTCATGGCGAAACACCTGATGAGGAGGTCAAGAAGGCAGGAGTTGTCCATGTGTACGTCGGTATCGGGTGGCGGGAGATGGTCAGCGAGACATTTCGGGTGCAGGGAGGCGTCGCGCCGCCGCTGCGTCCGGGGGGGCACTGGCGCGTCTCCCTGCCCCCCTGCCCCCCCGCCCGCTCCGCCCCCGCCCCCTCGCTGCCCCCCTCCGCCCCGCAACGCACGCAGCGTCCCGGGGTGGCCGCGGTCGCCGCGCCAGGGGTGGCGCCCGGGAAATGCGTGCTAGTTTTTCCACTTACCGCCGTCTGCGACGTCTCTACAATTGATTATGCCGTCGTAAGTGATGAATAGTGTAACTGAAATGAATGATTCACAGTTGATTAAGAAAATAAACTCAAATAATGTCCATTCGGCTATCCGCACTTGAATAGGTTAACGTGCTAGGTCATTGATCTCAATGGCCGTGTGACGTTCGTAAACCGCTAGTCTTGGAAGCTTTTCGAGGTAGTATAATACCATGTTTAATAAAAAATCCTCGTTTAAAACAAATGTACATGTTTTTCTATTAGCAATATCTGTAAGTAAATAAAAAAAAACAAACATTCTGCTGCAAAATAATTGGAACTATCTATGTTCAATAGATTCTCTTTGATATTTTAGTAGTCCAACAAAACTTAGAATTTTTTATAAAATGACATTGTCATTAATCAAGAAGAAGTACCTAAATAAGCGCCCACAAAAAATGCTATTATGATGACAGGTGCCATAAATGGAACGAGGAAGAATTAGATATTCATAATTTATTTATTTAGCTTTTACTAATTTTACATAAGTCTTCCATTTCAAAAGGACAATTTGATCAAGACCAATCAGATGTAAGATGCCGTCAGGCTGAACTAGTGAAACAAAATTCTAACCCCTAACACCAAATTAGATCCTAATTTTCCAAAAACAATAAATATCTTTTATCTTTATCTTTAAGATGTCAGCAATATCATCAGATTCGGATGCAGAGTACCACGCGTACTCGGAGCGGACGCTGGCAATCATCAAGCCGGAGGCCTATGCGAACGCCGAGGCTATCATGGACCACATTATTGACAATGGCTTCCAGATCTTAGCTGTTAGTACAACTTTCAAATGGAATAACAAATAATAAGAAAATAAAAACCGGCTAAGAACTGCAGGGTTATTTTATAACATTGGAAATGTTTCCAATCGGAAATGTCAGTTTCTGTCTTTTTTATTTACAAGCAAACAAAGCAAGATCAAGAATTTTATGAGTGTTTTAAAAAAAGCCTTGCTCTCTCTTGTCTTGTCACTAGTTTCTTTCGAAACAGTGTGGTGAAAGGATTTTAAGTGCACCTCAAGAGGCTCCTTTCGAGCACTTGACACATGTTATAGAACTTTTTAGGTTCTACGACATACCGGTTTCCTCACGATGTTTTTCTTCACCGTCTGAGAGTACTGGCATTGTGCACATACATTTTTGAACAGAAAAACTCATTGGTGCACGTCCGGTTTTGAACCCGACCTTAGGATCGGAAGGCGGGGCTGGTACCACTAGACCAACAGTGCCTCATCGTCTTCGTCATGGTCAAAGCCTTGCTGATCGTCGCTATGTATGCCACCGTAGGTGCAGCCAGCCCTTCAAGGAATTCGTAATTAGTTTCTTGTAGTTACTTCAAAAGCTTCTTAATGTTTATTTATAAGATAAATAATTCTTATTCGGAAAACAAATAGTGTCACATTCTATAATCCTACTAATATTATAAACGCGAAAGTTTGTAAGTATGGATGGATGGACGTAAAAACTACTGAATGTATTTTTATGAAACTTTACAATAATATAGCTTATACATCAGAATAACACATAGGCTACAATTTAAAAAGATATTGTGTGAATTGTCCAAAATATGACGATAAGTGTCAAGTAAGTAGGAAAAAATCTACCATCTGCGAGCTATTCTGGCGTGCGCTGCCAAAACCGCTAGAGTTACACATATGTACTACGCCACGCTAATATAAGCTACTCGAAATACTAATCCTGCGCAGACGGAATTCGCGGGCACCAGCTAGTTTAAAATACTTATCGCTTTCTAGCTTCTCCTAGCTCACTTTAGACATTTTTGTAGCTTCAATTTCGACTATTTTTGTTAGGCAACTATGAAGGGGAGGGAGATCAAATTAAAGCAATGAGTACTGTCCGCCACGCTTAGTGCACGCTTGCCCATCGGCGATCTACTAGTACAGTTACGTACAACCATTTTTTCTAGAATTTATTTTTGCGAATGTCTCAATCTGTACCTTCTAGATCTACCATAGTTTTTGTGTATGTTAAATAAATTAGATTCTTTCTTTCTTTTATTTTTTCTTTATCGTGACAAGTTGGGTGCAAAGCGTGAACCTAGTTTAGAATAAATACTTATGTACATTGTGTGTACTAGTTTATCTCATCTACGATGTAAGTTCGTATTTGTGAGCGATTTTTATTAACATTAGGCGTATGTTAATAAAAAAAACGCTCACTCCTATCGTAACCTAAATTGAAGGATAATTATTTTTAATTAAATTCTGTATTCGAGAATCTGTTTCTCTTTTTTATTTATTCTGCTGGTTTAGCCAAATAATTTTATTGGTGAAAATCGCGTTATATTGTTTTGCAGTTACCTAGTCCTCCAAATTCCTCCTCCTCTTAATTTTTTTCATTGTTATATGTATTTTTTTTTCTTTTGTACTGTACCTATCTACTTTTACGTTTTTTTTTATATCGGGTTAATAAATATATTTTCTTTTCTTTTATCTTTCTTTCCAAAATAGCAAAGTTAAACGAAGAGTTTTGTTATCGGCGATACTTTTGGCAAGGGTTGTGCGATATGCAAAACTCACATTGCATGGTGGGGTCGTTCATTATTACACGTCACATGCAACCCTTGTTAAAACAGGGTTGTCGCAGGGTCATTTATTTATCACAGTTTTTATTGTGTGTATTATTAATAGCTTGTCAATTTTTATAATTTTAAACTCCAGTTTTTTTATTGTTATTTTTACATGAAAAATGTTTTTTTATTAATTTTATTATCAAGATTTTTTTTTGGTTTATTAAAAAAAACCTCTCTAATAACCAAATTCTTCCTATAAAAGGAATTTTCAAATTCAGAATTCAATTTGCGGAAGAGTCAAAGTCAATATTTTGAAGACGAGTATTTTGGGAAAAATAAATCATGTACTTATTTACTTACTAAAGTATTTTTTTTACTAAGTTAACCGCCGGTTTCTGAAAGCTCGATCAAAACTAATAGGCTGTCAAGTCACTTGCCATTTCAGCTATTACATCGAATAAGATAGAAATAGCAAGTGACTTGACATCCGATTAGTTTTGATCGGGCTTTCAGAAACCGGCGGTAAGAGTAGTAGAGCTTTTTGTGAAGTGCTCGTCCGGGAAAGTACTACCACCATGCCTTTTTCTTCCGCCAAGCTGCGTTGCTGTGTTAAAATCAGAAGAGAGTAATTGCCGGTGAAATTACAGGCACATGAGGCTTAACATGCCTCAATTTGATGAACGCAGGGCAGTAAATACTAGGGCACGTTCCCATCGTCCGTGACTAACAAGGCAAAGCTTTGTTTTATTTGATGATTACTACTTAACATCAGGTGGACCATGTGCTTGTTCCACAAGAAAGGTACGTATATAAAAAAACCTACGGCTGGCCATTTGCTTGTTACATCAGCAAGTTGTATAAAAAACAAAAAAAAAGTGACAACCCTAAAATCCCCGATGTCGTAACACCCTTGCTGGGCGTCGCCGGACGGTTACTGCTTTTATCTACAGAAAGTAGAAACCATAGGAAAAGTAATTAAATATTCGTGTTGAAGCTTGGAGGGTAAGTGCGGGTGACAGCTCTTATGAATTTAGAAAATCGAAAACATTTTCATCTTAATATATTATGTAACGCTCATAAAAGTAGAAGTCAAGAAAATAAATGAGGGCTTTACTGTGTAGCCCTAGTCCGAGTTTTGTTTTTCGTACTTCGTTTTTAGTAACGTCGTCAGGCCTTTTTATATGGAGACTGGTGAGTTCTTAGCACGCCTCTCTTTTGTCGTGTCACTAGTTTCTTTCGAAACAGTGTGGTGAAAGGATTTTAAGTGGTAAGGATTGTAGGAGTGTAACAAGGATTCTATGACACACGCCTAATAAAGACGCTTATCGAATCGCTATACAACAATGACCTAACGTTACGAGGGTTTATTTTAAAACGGCCGAATCTACCTATCTACTAGCTCTTCATTTCGGGCTTATAATAACCATGCTGAACTTGATAGAAGCGTCAAGTGCAACTAACTCCGGAACAAGGCGCTGAATTATACAAGGGTCATTACGGACGGCAACACTTCCCTTATCTCGTGGCGCACATGGCCAGCGGACCCGTCGTGGTGCTGGTGCTCGCTGCTAGGAACTGCATACAGAAGTGGCGCACTCTGATGGGACCCGCAAGGTAACCAAGTATCTGAATAATTGTATGACTTTGTTAGTATTTTAGGTAAATACCTAATATATTTCTTTTAGGTAGTTTTTTTTTTTTTTTTTTTCCAAGTTTTATCTGCGATCAGTTGTTGAAACTATGAGCAAATATTTTGTAGGTTTTATTGTCGGGGAGAGTACACTCCTGAATTGCCTTCTCAGTAGGTACACTTCATTATTGGTCATTCAAGAGCATGACATCTTTTCTTTTAAGTCTCCTCATGTATGTGGGATTAGTGAGTCTCTGTGCTAGTTGGTTTGGGTGGTTTTCTAGTTTGTCTTGGTAGACTTGAGCAGTACTTTTGATCTCTTCAGATACTGTTTTGACTTTGAGGATGTCATGCAACTCTGTATTTCTTATGAACCAGGGGGCATTCGATATACTTTTCAAGACTCCATTTTGAAAACGTTGAATGAAGTTAATATTAGTGGTACAGGCGGTACCCCATAGTTGGATGCCATAAGTCCAAATCGGCTTCAGTAAAGTTTTGTAGATTAGTAACTTATTATCTACCGACAGTTTTGAGTTTCGCCCAAGTAGCCAGTGTAGTCCTCTGTACTTCAGGCCTAGTTGGTCCCTTTTCATTTGCAGGTGTTTCTTCCACGTCATGCGGCGATCTAGGTGCTAATTTTAGGTAGTTATTAAAATAATAGCTTGACATTTTGTCGCAAGGTATTCTTGATTTATATACCTCTGCTTAAGGGGGTTGGTAGAAAATGCTTGTGCATTAAGCCCTCCTTTTATGCTTTAACATTGTGTTTTGTGCAATAAATGATAAATAAATAAATAACCCCGTAATTATGCATACCTACCATGGTAACTTATGGTGGTACTTACATGGTCAGTTTGTTGCCTGTTCTTCTAGGCTTGGTCGTGTGGAACTGGCACCTAGATGCACCTAGTTTTAAGACGTTTCTTGTGATTTTATTGAAAATATACCTTTTGAATTAGGCTTTGAACATATTGTGGTGTGTGTATCGGAAACCATTAACGAGTGCACCTACTGGTACGTACACACAGAGTCAAATGAAATAACAAGGATCTCCTTATAACGTCTTTTTGTAACAAAAGATCATTTTAAGAAAATATAGGTACCTACATAATGTTTGGACGTACCTCTGACTACCCCCCTTAGACGTCCTCGAGGAACCTGGATGTCGTACTTGGTACCTACTCAAAGATCTGAGGGAATAACTGCCGTGCCTAGGTATATACAACCTATACCTATAGGTAGGTGTAGGTATATACAAAACGGGGATTAAAAGTACATACCTAGGTACTCTATAACCTACCGGTATACCTACTTAAACTTTTCCCCGTTTTTATTTGGTTTTATTTTTATTTTGGTTTTATGGTCACGTTGTGTTCGTGTTGCAGAGTTCTAGAAGCGCAAGCGTACTGGCCGGACAGTCTGCGCGCTTGCTACGGGCGCCGCACCAAGTATGGAGACTACTTCAACGGCTTGCACGGCAGTGAGAACCACGCCGAGGCCCTGAGGGAAATACACTTTTTCTTTCCCAACAGTAAGAATTTTACTAAGTAGTTACCTACATATTGTATGTTTTACTACATAAATAACTATGTACCTTCCTACCTATGCAAGTTTTACACGTTAAGCAGATACTTAGATGAGGCAGTAGGAAATAGATATTATTTAGGTAGCTTTGTTACCTTCCACTAGATTCGATCCACACGCCGCCCGCGCCGCGCCGGCACCTATTCAGTTAGGTATGGATTGTAGGGACCGATTGTTGCTTAGATGGGTCGCAAATTTTTAAGACCGCTTAGGAACAGATTATAAACCTCGGTATAAATACAATAATGATCGTTATTTTCCTGCCTTCACTACTCTGTTAAGGTAAAAACGATCTCTAAATCAATTTTTCAGTGGTCGTGGGCCCGATTCTTCGACACTGGCAAGTGAACGACTACATTCAGAAAAACATCACTCCTACACTCGTACCAGCATTGACCGCCCTAGCTCACGAACGCCCAGCAGAGCCTATCTTGTGGCTGGCTGAGCACCTGCGTCGACACAATCCTAACGAGCCGGATCTTGCGCCGCAACCGCCGGAGAAGAGGGAGGATAGAAGGTGTCATACACCTGTTCCGTCTGAAGAGTCATTTATGAAATAATGAATGCGTAGAACTAACTTGGAAATAATTGCGTTTTGAGTAAAATGTTCTAAGATTACAAAGTGTCAGATTAATTATTTCTTGGCTTCATTCTGTTCAGATGCTTTGCTTTTTTGCCTTGCCAATTTGCCAGTAAGGTGTTTTTGACCGACAGTGACTGACGAAAGTTTCTGAATTCTGACAACAACTGAGTCACTGTCGGTGTCAATTTGACAGATGTGCAAGGAGGAGGGGTGTAGCCGGGTCAGGGGAGGGAGAGTATTTATTTTGATTCTTCTAGCCTTCGTTTCGTTGTCTAATTTATTTGCTGAGAAGTTTTGAGTTTTTGGATTAAATAATGCAACATAGTTATGAATCAGACAGTGAAGACGAACTGCCATCAGGATGGAAAGAAAAGTCTACAGCTGATGGAAACGTTTACTATGTTAAGTAAGTCTGAACATCTCCGAGCTGAACATCCGGTTCAATACCTAAGTACTTTTCCATTGACTTTCAGTTTATTTTAACTAGTAAGTATAAACTATTGTAATAATCTGTTTTCTTCAGCGACTACACGAATAAAATACAGTGGGTTCACCCAACAACAGGCAAAAAGAAAACAATCCCCAAAGATCTTCCATTTGGCTGGACCAAATCTACTGAAGATGATGGAAAGGTTTTGTATATCCACAAAGAAACCGGAAACACCACTACAATAGATCCCCGATTGGCATTTGCTAAGGAAGAAAAGAAGCACCCCAATGATTTTAGACAAAGATTTGATGCCTCCTCATCAGCTTATCAGGTAAAGTAAATTAAAGATACTGCATCACCCATATCAGTAAGTACCTACCTATGTGGAATTCCCAGCATGCATGCATTGTTTATTTTCATATCTTATTATTTACTCCTGCCTTTTACTGCAATAAACAAAGGCCTAATTTTATTGTGGTGTGTAAATTATTGAGCTCCATGAGTCTGAATTTTATCTTAATATAACGTACAAGAAAAAACTTAAAAATTAAATACATACTATCTTAATTTCAGATACTTCATGGTGTAGACTTGTCTGTAAAGTATGCTCTTATAACTGGTTCTAATAGCGGGATTGGATACGAGACAGCTAAATCTCTTGCGAGACATCATTGCAATGTTATATTTGCAAACCGCAATATGGAGAGTACTGCTGAAGCTATTCAAACTATTGCTCAAGAGACAAATGTGTCTGAGAATAGTTTAACAGCTGTACATATTGATTTGTCATCACTTGAGAGTGTTAAAAGATGTGCCTTAGAAGTTAGGAGTAAATATGAGTAAGTACCTACCTATCTATATGATTAGTTGTCATACCTATAAGCATTACTTTAATGTGG
This sequence comes from Chloroclysta siterata, assembly GCA_932294275.1. Taxonomy (NCBI): domain Eukaryota; kingdom Metazoa; phylum Arthropoda; class Insecta; order Lepidoptera; family Geometridae; genus Chloroclysta; species Chloroclysta siterata. The sequence goes on along the minus strand of OW028604.1, from coordinate 4,637,113 downwards.
CCTGGACCACATATTCTTCAATTGTCAATATAAATATTGCTAAATTAGTTAAGTCACCATTCACATCAAAGTTAAAAAATGAAAATAGTACATAAAATATGCACTGTTGTTTTTTCAAAGATTTTATAAAACATTTGAAAGTGTTCCTTGTAATATTGGGAATTAAAAATAATTATGCAATGTAGTTTTCCCATTGTGTCTGTCTATCCATAATATTTTAAAAACTTATGAGGTACACATATTGTTTTTTTTTATACTACTAGCTGATGGAACAAGCGGCCCACCTGATGTTAAGTGGTAACCATCACCATAACAACGCATTGCCTCGTAAGTCACACACAATAAGAACATGCCCTATGATGCACTGCCCTGCGTCCATCAACTTGAGGCATACAGATGTGCCTGTAATTACACCGGCAACCACACTCTTCAAACCAAAACACAGCAATGCTGCTTGGCTTGCTTGCTTGAATATTATTATAGTATGTGTAGGTGTTATCTATCTGTATTTAATTAGAAACCTCCTTTTCTAGCCACATTGACATGCTGATTCTAAATGCTGGAGTATTTGGCATTCCATACACAGAGACAGAAGATAAATTGGAGACCATGTTCCAAGTGAATCACCTCAGCCATATGTACCTAGCAATGCTTCTAGAACCAGTCCTCAAGAAAGGATCTCGGGTTGTTTTTGTGTCTTCAGAATCACATAGGTAAGACTGGACTTAAGCTATTACACAGTATTGCATATTACCTTATTAAAAATTACACAGCATTGAATATTAAGGTAGAAAAAAGTTACTGCCATTTTTTTTAGCGAAAATTTATAAACAAAGACAATTATACATTGATATTGAAAATCATTATTGTTTCCATATGCATATGGCATTCCAGACTGTGGTAGGTAGGGATTCAAACAGGAATTCAATGCTTTAAGTATTAGTAAACTATGCCAGAATAATCAAACCAAAGTGAATGGTAATTTCCTTTTTTGTGTATGCAACGCCATTTAGGAATCGATTGGAAAACATTTATAAGAATAGTCTCATTAGTAGCATACATAGTTCACCTCTTCAATTCACTTCTCTTTGAACCACTGATTTACATCATCACCGAGTACATTTACAATATATGGCAGGAAGGTGAAGGTTTTATAAAGAGTAGTAGAGCTCTTTGTGAAGGGCTCGTCCGGGGAAGTACTACCACCACGTCTTTTCTGCCGCCAAGCAGCGTTGCTGTGTTTCGGTTTGAAGAGTGTGGTTGCCGGTGTAATTACAGGCACATGAGGCTTAACATCTGTATGCCTCAAGTTGATGGACAAAAGGACAGTGCATCGTAGGGCACGTTCCTATCATGCGTGACTTACGAGGCAATGCTTTGTTATAGGTGATGGTTACCACTTAAAATCAGGTGGGCCATCTGTTTGTTCTATCTGCTAGTTGTATAAAAAAAAAGGTGGCTTGATACCGTCTTTTAGGTGTTGCAATTTAAGGGTCCGTTTCCACTGACGGTGAGTCAAGGCAACCAATGAGTTTATTTGAGTTTAGATGAGGTGTGTATTTCTATTAATCTGATTGGTCGTATCATTCCGGACCATCAGTGGAAACGGAACAGGAAGTACCTAGTTTAATAACATTCTGTTTTGTCTTTCCAGGTTTGCCAGTCTAAAAAACGCATTTGTCCACCAAAACTTGTCTACTAAGAAGGAAGACTACATATCAATGATGGCATATAATAATTCCAAGCTGCTCAATATTGCTACTGCAAAGGTGCAACCACTTTGAGTCCATTTAGGACCAATTGAGACTATTGGTACCAATTAACCTAGTTTATTGGGGCTGGAATATGCTCTTAGCTAATCAATAGTACATGGACCGATTGCATAGCGCTTATGGCGCATCCCTAAACATAATAGCTATTTTTTTATACAACTTGCTAATAGGATGTTAAGTGCACCTGATGTTAAGTGGTAACCAACACCTAGCAAAGCATTGCCTTGTAAGTCACGCACGATAGGAACGTGCCCTAAAATGCACTGCCCTGCGTCAATCAACGTGAACCATACACATGTTAAGCCTCATGTGCCTGTAATTTCACCGGCAACCACACTTTTCAAACCGAAACACGCTAACTAAAAACGCTACTTGGCAGCAGAAGAAGGGCATGTTAGTTTCAGATGGCTGTTCGGCTGCTCTAGATTTAGGTATAACATTTTGTATAAAACTTAAATGCGTACTTAACATTTATGCAGTTTTCTTGATGATTTCAAGACAGTCCAATACTAACCCCCCTAACTATGAACATTATCTACTTTAAACTTAAGACTTATTCAAAGATATCAAAAAAAAAAAAAAACAACTACATAATTTGAAGAAATGTTACACAGCGCTATCTCGCCCCAAACTAAGCCAAAGCTTGTATTATGGAAACGATAGCTGATATAATACTTTTTTTTTGTTAGTTTTTTTTTTTATACAACTAGCTGATGGAACAAGCAGATGGCCCGCCTGATGTTAAGTGGTAACCATCACCTATAACAAAACACTGCCTCGTATGTCACGCACAGTAGGAACGTGCCCTACGATGCAGTGCCCTTCGTATATCAACTTGAGGCATACAGATGTTAATCCTCATGTGCCTGTAATTACACCGGCAACCACACTCTTTAAACCGAAACACAGCAACGCTGCTTGGCGGCAGAAAAGGGCGTGGTGGTAGTGATTCCCCGGACGAGCCCTTCACAAAGAGCTCTATTACTCTTAAAACACCCAGACAGAGAACAAACACCTATGTTCATCACACAAATGTTCGTTCACGGTGGGAATTAAACCTACGGCGCAGAAGGCACAACTACGAAAATAAGAAAATAAATACATAATGTTCATTACCTTTACAAAGATTTTTACAAGTAATCTCGAATACCAAGTAGGTAAGTTAATTACAAATAACTTACAGGTATTGAGCAAGGAATGGGCATCCAAAGGAATTTGCGTGAACTCCCTGCATCCTGGCAACATGGTGTATACCAATCTGAGCAAGTCCTGGTGGCTGTTTCGACTGGCATTTCTGCTCGTGCGACCATTTACTAAATCATTGGTAAGTTACTCAAATAGTGTCGAAAAATCTTCAGTTATATTCATAGAAAACAGCATTACGACCTTGATCCCTAGACACACTAGATATACTTACTCAATATTTTATAGGATATCTAAGGGGGTAGTCAGAGTGACGTCCTAATATTACATTTGGGACATACCTATACCTACCTACAGTATGCAATAATGGGTATTCCAAACGTGACAGGTTGCAATCCATCCCCTCTAGGCCTATCGCCACTGCTTGAATGCAAATTGGTTTCATCACATCAAATTGGTTTTCCGTAACCGATTGAAGTAAATATTACAAAATTTCAAAGCTATGTTGCAATTTTTTCAATACAATCACATTAATGAATCACTAGGAAAAAAAACTTGCTGATGGATTAATTGTTTAGACGTTCTAAACAATTAATCCATCAGCAAGTTTTTTTTGATATAGGTACATATACATACCTACTTGAAATAAAACTTAGCAATGAGTACCTTCATACATAGGTGTCCATACATCTTATAATAATTATACTTGTTCCTTTTACAGCAACAAGCAGCGGCAACAACGATCTACGTGGCGACCACCGACGACCTAGAAGGGGTTACTGGTCTGTACTTCAATAACTGCTACTACTGTGAGGAATCCGCCCTGGCGAGAGATAAGGACATCGCCAAATCCGTGTTTGAGATATCGCTGAAAATGATCGAGGAACGTATGGGGTCGGAGCATATTGAAAAATTTGTTAATAAATGGCTGTACTCGTCCTAAGTTGATACAAATAGTTAGACCTTACATATGTATAGGTTATTTAAAAAAAGCGGCTGGCTTGGTGGAGGTGCGGGCTCGACGCCCATTCATATACAATGTATAGAAGCAACACCCGTCAGTTTAAAATTTATTATTAAGAAAGGAACATTTTTGAAAAAACTTACGATTCCTTAGATGGTGTTCCCGAAACGAAAAATAATTTTAATTTTAAACATTCCTAATATCCATACTACCGCCATCTAGGTTGCGTAATGGAAACATTTTTTTAAACAATATTCATAATTTACCATTATTTAAAAGATCTCTTTGTTTTATTGCTTTGATGATGTGGATATAGGTTATGTATGTACGTACGAAATTATTACCATTAAATCAGTTTTTCATGTAAGTATGTATCTATTCATTTTATTGATTTGATTTCTGCCGCACGAACCGCACGAACTTTGTCGCGACAAAACCCTTTGATGTGCAGCAATTTACCAACAGCGGCCCGAAGGCATTCTTATTCGCGATAGGACGAATTATTTGGCCAGACGTGTCGCGACAACGCATATCTTCGCGATAACGCGATAGTGTGTGCGATTAGTTCATAGCATCTATGAACTAATGTTAATCTAATGCTGAGATTAACATTAGTTCATAGATGCTTAGGATCTGGCAGAATACCCAGTGCTGCACTGCGTGACCGTGCAGTAGTTGCCGCACCATCACCCACCGCTACACGGTGCGGCAAATACTGAGCCAGGGACTTAATTGGCCTAACATGTATTTATTGCATTGTTTAAAAATAAAGCATAAATCTTTTTTTTCCTATGTTATTCTTTAAGTGGATGTATTTTTGCTATGTTATTGTGTTAGCCACAATTCCTTTTCTTTTCCTTTATGTTATCTATGTGACCTATGAGTTGTCTGAAATAAAGATTTTATTATTTTCTTTGTTCCTTCTTAGTTTTTTTTGTTATGTATTATAGCTTAAATTCAAGGTTAAATAGATTTTAATGAATAAAGGGGCACCATTTATCTTAGCAATGAGCAAGACCTGAAGTGAAGAACCGTAAAAAAAAGCAAAGTCAAACAAACTAGAAACGAATATATTTTTTTACCTGTGGTATAGCACTTGAATGAAACAGGGTGAAGAGAGCTATACTTGTAACGTGAAAATGAGCCTTTATTTAGTTCGTTTGACATAACATATGACATGACATTTGATAATCATTCAACATGGCGGTTTTGACATTTACGTGTCAGGCAAGGTGAGGGTGTGGGGAATTGAGAAATTTGTCCCGTTTTTAGTGTTTTCCCGAGTTAAATTAAGCTTATTAAAGTCAAAATTTAATAATACTTGTTGTATTTCGTAATATATATGCCTACGAAGCACTAAGTTATTTGTGATTGATCCCAAATGGGAAGCTATCGAGCAATGTTGTTTCGGACGCTCCCAAACCAACGGTCATCGTTGCATTTTATTAAAATAATAGAAAATGTGTGAGTTGAACATTTAAATAGAAAAAATGTTAAAAAATCACGTTATATTTGTAATTGGAACTATAAAGTTGTGTGTATCTAGTAAGTGAAAATGGGAGACAAATTGAACGAAGAAGAATATTTTGAAGCTGGCGCTGCAGCGTTTAATTACAATAATGTGGTAAGTTCCTACCTAATAATTACAACGCATGAACATACTGCACATAATAAGTTAGTTAGGTATTGTAGAAATCGACTGAAATCGTCATGTTTACATGTAAAGCCTAAACTATCTTTTCCTCTTTCTTGAATTCTAAGAAAAATAGCAATAGTAAGTAATGTTCTACTCATTGTTATCCCTCAATTGAATACTCACGAAGTTCCAAGGTTGCTATCTTTTTTATACAACTTTATTCAAGGTTCTCTGCAATAGACTCTGTAAATTATATTGTAATAAGTTGCTGAGTACTGAACAAGGTTACTGAGATTGGATTGCTTTACCTTCTATGTTTGAATTGAACAAAATGCTTTACAATTTCCTGCTGACTTCTGAAGCTTTTTGACCAATATTTGTTTATTTTTCATTAATAAAATATGATACATTAATTACCAATTACACTAATTAAATCTAATTAAAGCAAATTCTATTACATTATAATAAATATCTATAAATTAATTAAATGGATTAATATTGAGACAATATCCAGGCAACAAAATACACACATATAAATGGAAATTAATTAAATTATGCATCCCTTTCACAAATTACAAGATACAGTTATAGTGGCCTTGCATTCGTCGGGAAACATATCACAGTCTGAAAACACTGAAAGTGTTGAAAGCACATGGATTACATGGGGCACTGGTCATCACCAGTGCCACATGAAGATCTAAGAAGATATCTACCGTGCCAGGGAGGGGACAAGATGTTGTGCGACCGAGTGTATGGCTCAATGATATGCCAGAGAATCAAAATAAAATGAATTAGCTTTACGAATTTGATCCCCAGGCACGGTAGATATTTTCTTAGATCTTTTTGTAACAAGAATCAACTCATGTCAAAGGGAGTAGGTAGTTAGATGTATGTCCAATTATTACATTTGGCACATAGTAACATTTAGCAGCAGTTGGTGTTCCATATGTGAGTGGTTGCATGCATATTTCCGCTGCTAGAATACTTGGACTTCCTGCACTGTTTAAGACCACTGTCATTGCTAACATACATTTTAACATATTATGATCAGAAGGTAGAGGTAAGGTAAGTAACAAACATACACCATGTAATAATAAACATACTTGGAATCAGGTGGAATGCGCTCCCTGCGCATTCCACACCCATTCCACACACATTCCCATTTCTATAAAATTATACCTACTACTATAAAAAAACAGCTGCATCATGTGATTGCTTTTAAGAAATTAAAAGTATAACACTTGTATCTGCTGAAGCTGTGTAATTCCATACAATAAACAAAGCCCTGTAAGATATTTTGATATTACCAAGAACTGATACCTACCAGGGCTCAATTACATGACTGTTGTGGTTATTATGACAAACTTTTTACTGTTTATCAGACCAAAGACCAATAGATTGTTATTATAATTTGCCTTAGAGTGGATTAGGTATGGTTCTTTACAAATGCTGGGGAAGAAAGTTATATTTCCAATGTGACGTATAAGAACAGGCTAACAACATTGTTATGTAGGTAATTGGTTTTGAGGGAAGCTGATGGATGTAGAGGGTTCAAGATTGTTTGTCCTAGATTTAAAGAAGATACTTATGTCCAGCAGAGTGATAATGATGATGATGATGATTGTTATTTGGGAACAGATTGCCAAGAAGCAATTAAATAAGTAGGTACCTAAGTTTTAATATATTTAAAAATTAATATATAACTAGGTACTTAATACCTATTCTGCGTTTTATTATCATCGCTGCAAATATTTGCTTTAGAATGTTAATTAGGTAGGTTTGTTTATTTTGTTTTATGTAGTTATATATATTTATATATGTTTGTATTTAAAAATTCGGAAAATTTGTTTAAAAGTTATAATACTCACAGAAGGATAAACTGTTGTTTTGCCAGCTACTCTGTATTGCTTGTTGCTGAGTAGACCTAGCCACAGAATTCTGTTAATGTCAAAGTCAAAAGATATTTGTTCAGTTGAATCATAATAAGGATCACTTTTTAAAGGCCTTAAAGCCAGGTGCCAGTTCCACGCGACTAAGCCTAGAAGAACAGGCAACAGGTCACTACATAAAGGTCCTCTTACCTTTGCCATGAAGATTAAGAAGATCTACACTTGGTTACCGAGTTTGAACCTACAGTGACTAAGAAAAAACCGGTAATACTATGAGCCAACCTACCTTGCAAAACGCATACAACCAGTCCATGCATTCAGATAAGGATAAAGTTCAGTTATCTTTATGGAAATCAACAGGTTATGCTACCAGCATTCGCCAAGCAGGTTGATGCGTTATCATCTACCTAGGTAAATTAAATCTGAGTTACTGTCTGTCGGAATAATCACTGTAGGTAACTTTTGCCTCTATTTTTTATTAGAGTAACCTACGCGTCACTTAAAAAGTGTACTAGGTAAATAGCATAAGAGATATTCTGTCTTAATTTATAATTATTGTAAATATACATGGTGCGTATATTTGTCGACGCATCTCACGGCTCATAAATCGCCTACCGCGCAGTTTACCTGCTGCCACACTTTTTCATGACGAAACATACCGAATGTAAGGGTTTTTACTTACAAAAAGTAATCATTCAATTCCACCCCTAAGTGGGATGAAGTTAATCAGAAAAAAAGTTTATATTGTTAGGTAAATTAAATAGGTCCATCAAAGCAAACGAAGTCGCGGGCATTCTACTAGTATAATGTGTGTCGGATGCGGTTGTTCTGGAAAGCGGAGTGAAAATCTCTTTGATTCGTGAACTTGCGAGCGCAGAATCCTAAATTTAGTTAGGTACCTACCTAAAATGCGACATTATGAACACGCTTTTCATGAAAGTCCGAGATAATAGCACATTCGGGTTATATCTTGGACGATCTGATATTTCCTCCAGTGTATATAACACTCTGACCTTTTTAATGCATAGACAAATGAAAGGGGCGCGCTCACAGATCAACTAAAGGGTGCGCTCCGCGCCGCCCACCGTCTAAGAGTAAGAAGTAAATCGAAGAAAGTTCGAATTAGGTCGAACTGGAACTTACCTGCTTATTTCATCATTTGCATTATAAATTGAGAGAAATCCGGAGTGTAGGTTACGGTAGAACGGCAAAGGTAGGCTTTGGAAACCTAAAAATGACGCCATACCTACTGATACTATACCTACCTATTATGAGCATGACTTACATGATCATAAGTTCGTCGCGGGAAGTAAAAAATAACATAGCATTGTTCACCATTTTCTATTTTGCCAACAGTCGGCTTCGCTTCGATGACAATCATTCTGAAGAATTAATAACCCAGCGTTGTTTCACTCTGACGTCAACTTCTTTGAAATCGACCAAATATGTAGCACGCACGCGAGCGAAATTAAAACTTAAACACATCGTGTGAGAACTGGTTCTCATTCAGCAAAATAAAGGCGGTAAAGGTAATTTTACTTTTCATGAGGCTTTGGTGATACAAGCTGGTAAGTACATTGATTGTGTCGATCCCACGCGACGCGAGACAATGCGATGTGGGGCAAGCAGCTGACACAATTTAATTTGCTCTGCGTTCTCTTATGAATAGTGCAGTTTTAATACTAGGTAGCTCGTTGCAGCTTGCTGTTTGCCCGTCGGATTTTCAGCTCTATTTAGGGGTAGGGTTTATCGTGTATGTTACCTATGCTGTTTATCGGTTAGGTTCCTGACCTGGATAACCTTTACTCTATCTAATGATATATGTTACTCATACATATCTAAAGCATGAAGTTATTCGTGAGATTTTCATGAGATCATTTGAGAAAATGGTTAGTCTCGAATGCATTTTAACTGTTAAGCTCTTTAATATCTACCTCTTGGTTTCTTGTAGGTCTTATACTTACAAGAAATTAAGAGTAATAGTATCAAAATGTTTTAGTTGATTCTTGGGTGAAATCTTTAAGAAAAAACAATGTTTTTTTGTTGTAGTACGTCCGGAACGGACAAACTGTTAAAACTGTACCTAACTATAGCTACTATTATGAACTTTCTTGAACTACAGTTATGCCTACAATAAATAATGGCTGATTTCTGAGTGACTGATGCATGCGAACATATGTATTTAATCTATAAGGGTGGATAATTAATTAGTATTCAGCATTCTTAGTGATTAAACACCCTAATTGAAAATAATCATCTAAATATGTTTTGTCAAAAGAAAATATTGTTTGTTTTGCGGGAAAGCTTTTTTGCATTTTATAAATTGGTATGCTCATTACAAACATGATGGCTGCCTTATAGGGCCATAGACACACATCCATCAAAACTTCTGCAATTGAATTGGATATCATCTACTTTTTACTCATGCCTCCTTTATGGTACGAGAAGCTGATTATGGTCGCATCTTGCAAGGAACCAAGTCGTGCATTATTTATTTCGTCAGCCTTGGGCTTGCAGCATCTGTCGTTGCGCATCTGTCGATTAAGAGAAAAAGCAAGTATGCAACCCTGTATTGAACGTAAAATTATACTTGCACAATGAATACCTTACTACGGGAGACGTTCAAATAATTACCTACCTACTTTACAAAGATCGAAGCTTCTGCATTATTTTGTTCGCTTAAATAATGTCTACTTTGGGAATATAGTTGCACTATAGCTGACCTACACTGGGTCACAGAATAGAAAGTATTAACTTGTGGCTGTTTTCTCTTATTAGGTTATAGGTATAGCTAGGTATTAAATTTATAAGTAAATATTCGTGAATATAAACGAGCTTCAAACTTAGACTGCGTGTTAGGTAAAACTTTTTATCGCCTATAGGCAAGTTTCCTAAACTCTTAGAAATTCCCTTGAAAATACGAAGTTTCGGAGAATAACATACAAAAATATAGTTCAGGAGTTTCAGCTAAAACACTATAATATTTTGTAATTCATCTAACTAAGGGAAATAGGGAATATAAAATAAATATAAGTGGACATTTTCACACAGCGCTATCGGGCTCTAAAATAAGCAAAGCTTGTACTATGTGAATGGAAGCCAGATAATTATAAGAACGAAAGAAAAAAATCAGGCAATCACGCACATATGCAGGACTGTTTGCAATAATAAAGAGTTAACAATTTATGATATAATATTTACCCTAGATGCAAATTGAACTGACGGCACCGGCGTCGACCTATTGCCAGAACTTTGAACCGATATCATAAAGTTTTAACGCAGTAGATAGCCATTTTTACATTCTCAAAGGTCGCATGTTAAAACGAAGATATCGGTACCAGCCACCAGGCCACCAGAATCGTTTTGGATCGCGTGAACATTCCCCCACTGCGAGCAAAGCAAATAAAATTGTAGTTTTTGTGTCTTCTAAAATCTGCAGTCGAACAAAAAATTTGTTGTCAAGATCAAGGCGCAACTAAAGAACATAGAAATGAGATCCAGTTTTTAAACAGATATCAAATCATTATATCCGAAGTTCATGGACTGAATGCAGCCGCTTGATTATAAAATCATCAAAAAGAATAAGATTAGATCTCAATCGGAAAACTCCTTTAAAAAACGATAGATTTTAGGGAAAAAGGCTCTCGTAAAGGTTAAGTTTTATCGCTAAGCTATCAAGCGTGTCTAAGTTCAGACATTTTCGTGCACACACAATGTTATCGGCACAAGTAAGGCTGTACCGATCGCGTGATTGTGGCAAAACCTATCTACCTAGTTGGCAATGTACGGAGTACAGTTTTGTCAGCCAGTTCGTTTCAGTCTTGCGAAATACTCGCTGGTTCGCGGCCTTTACTGCTTTTGTCAGGCCAATAACTTGATTAAAGGCACAATACCAATGCTTTTCAACGACATATCGGGAGGAAACGTACGGTCTATCCCAAAACATTATAGAGCATACTTAAACCCGGCCAATTTTTAGGCTGGTGAATGAATTGCGTTTACCCCCCGTGGCACAACAGCTTGGCTCTACCAATAGGAGTATAAGAAAATTCAAGTGAATTATGTTCAAGTGAGTAATTCGAAATTGTGAAACAAAGATGTTAAGAGGACACAGATTTAAAATATAAAGTGAAAGACACTGCTTCAGTATGAAAAAAGTTTGGTTTGCTAAAAAGAAACCCAAGAAAACGGTGCGTGTTCACATCATGTCATAGATTTAGCGACGCACTAAAACAGAGCATTGCGCACGGTAAGATAATTTCATTCTTCAGTTATTTTACATACAATTTCTCGTGTAATATTTGTTAAATATAAGGTCTTTAGAATCTCACCTAATGTTTCTCACAGACACAAAAACGTTTGATCGTCCTAAGAATTTTGGTAACTTCGTGTCCTTGACTGATTATTTTTACTCTTCAGATTTTACCGTACGACAGGCTAACGTAAATATTTAGGTCACTCCAGCACTCCGCGAATAATTTGTTTGTTTAATTGCTAGCCATTATCATAAGCTAATGAATCATCTAATTAATTCAAATTTCATGCCTGTGAATATGGGTTCAAGATGTGGTTAAATCCAAATTGAACAGTGTTTGCGCAACCTAAAATTGCCTGAAAATTATCTCAGCCACTATGAATACCTTTAATGCTACTGTCAATCTATGATACACCACTTCACTTACATCATCTAACAGTTCTAGTCCAACCGTCGCTTTACATTATTCGATTGCAACAACTAATTTCGTGTTACATCGATACCAGCAGCATGAGCATCCAAGAATTTTCATCAAATCATAACGTTCTCTTTTCGTAATATCTAATAGCTTTTTACCGATTGATTCCTGTCATATTGTGGTATTGATTGCTGCAAATATATCAAAAACTTGCTACGCTATTACCTTGTTATTGACAAATCGGTATCACGCAATTTGAAAACGTGTGATTGATTTTACCTCTATGGGAAAATTCTTAGATCTGCAGAGAAAAGCCCCATTATTTACCATGATATGTAATTCGGGTAGATCGGTTTGTCTCCCAATAACATTTCATTTAGGTAGGCATAGAATTCAGGTCAGAAACAATATATCTAACAAATCATGGAATAAATCCCGTTTTTAATGAAAATAATGTTCAAACGATGAGAGTTTTTAAAGTAGTAACCATGATCGATCTCGTACCGTACCTCGTCAATAGAAATGAAAAAATAATTGTGTATCAGCTGACAACAGCTAACTCTCTACTCTCTACTACTTTGCTGGTTTCAGTTACCTCTTTAAAGTCAAAAAAACTTGGAGGTCCACGTCTCAAATCATGTCGTCATTAAAACGTAAAACGAATAGCGAACCATTTAAGAGCTAAACCACTCTAAACTGCCTACTGCAGCGATTATTATTATGATGAAGCGAAACTGCCAAAGAAAAGCCTGCTGCTTTCAATGTTTTGCCGTTTGTTCAAATGGCGTATAAGTGTAGTTTTCTAACCGCAATCGGCTCGCATTACCATTGATTGACCATAATTTCTATTTCTTATCTATAAAATGTATCCGTAGTTTCAATAGATATAAGTTGATATCCTTAATATCCTTGCTTTTCCTTATGAGGCTACGCAGGAAATCTAGAGAATTGATGTGTGAGCAACTGATATGTGATAATTGGAGGCTTTCTTCGTAATGAAACTAAGTGTGAATGAAGGAGATTTGTACGTCTAGTTCTTCGTTGCTATAAGCAAAATAGATCTTATGATAAAATTAAACCTGAAGGCGTTCATCTGGACTTATTTTCGCCTACAGCCTTTAAGAAGAAATGAAATGTAACCGTAATTCGGACGAATTTTGGTCAGATTACCGTCTTAAGAATTTTGGTAACTACGTGTCCTTGTCTAGACTGATTAATAATGAATTATTCATTAAATTCTACAGCCTTTAAGAAGAAATGAAATTTACCTGTTTATTCGGACGAATTTTGGTCAGATTATGTACATTGTACTAAATAATTTTATTATATTTATCGTTTCACATCATCGGAGAAAGACATTCAAAATGTAAAAGGCGAAGTAAAGTGTTTAGAAAATATTGTCCGTGTTTGAACGACGAAAAGAACTCAGGCATTCACCAGCGGCACACCTCTGCTTACATTTCCTACACAAGGATGAAAGCATTGAATGCCTCTGCTTGTTAGTCGAGCCGGGGCTCCGTTGCGTGTGTATGACCACACTATTCCAAGCTATGGGGTAATTAGTCACTTTCTCCGGTCATTCAGACAGAACTACCGGTTGACTGCATGACATAGATGACATATACACTTGGCACTTCACTCGGTACGATATGCCTGAATCTAACTGATTTCCATGTGAGGGAAAAGTGACGTTGTTTGCTTGGTGATTCGATTACAAACGCAAGCATAGAGAATATCCATGAAATTGTATTCAGTTGGTCCTAGGAACCGAGCCAAATTTCGCTCGATCAGATGTCCCTCTTCATTGGAGGGCATATATTTCAACCTTGCCCTACACAGTATCATCAGATTGAGAAATAGTAGGTACACGTTTTGTTTACTTACAGGGTGAAGAGAACAAAATATCGGCCATTAATTGGTAGAATGGTTTAATTATTAACTATTTTACAGTTCTCTATCTCTAGACTGGATAATAACTAAGTATTCATAATTATCCAATACTTAAGAATTAAAATAATTATCAAACTAAGTAAGTTACTCCATTAACAATAATTATTTGAAATTGCTGATATTATATTCTCTTGCAATAACTGTCCATAATGAAATAGGTACGTAAAAGCTAGAATCCGTTAAGATAGCCACTAATGAAGTCTAGTCGATCTTGCCTAAGAAAACCACGTCTACTAGGTAGCTAACTAAGAGACCTAACTTATCTTTCAAAGATTTTCAGTATCGGCCTGAATATGAGCAAATCATACTAATTTATCTATATTTCTTATTATTTAAAAAGTAAATGTCTGCTTATTATTTGCTCAGTACTTGAATAAAAAGTTTCCGTTACTAGCCAGGATCAGACGTATAGAAATTGATTCAGCCGCTACAGTTGCACTTGGTCGACTCACAAATTTAAGAACATTTTATAATCATTGCAATTTCCCGTGTCTTGACGCTAAGTAGAGCTAGAAACTAAAGAAAACAATTACATAGTTCTTTATGTTCTAAATCAAAGTGATAAAAACATACTCGTAGGAGTCGTCAGTAATTAAAAATAGATTTCGCCTACATAAGCACCATGTTTTTGCGAGCTCGGAAACTCTAATTGGCTTGCAACAAATAAAAATCAATTGACGTGTGGGTTTAATTTCCTGTGTCAATTTGTGAGTCGGTGTAATAAAACACAATTTATTCAGACGAAGATTACTGCAATTGTCTTATTAAGAACGGATGGTAAAAATGCAATTATAAGATTATAACAGAAAGTGTTACAATAGAAAAGTGGTAAGTAACTGTTGTTTGTATTTCGTTTATATGTATGTATTTCACGTAAAGTACATTTAACGATACTTTTTCTCATTTTACCGATCGACCATTAATAGGTATTCCAAAAAAAGGCGGTGTTAAAAATTTACTAGAATTAAATAATGTTCTTGTTCTTAATGAACTACAGAGTACAAAAATCTGTAAATTTTATCGTTAACCATAAACTTTCTCAGAACGTCGCAGTTATTACATACTAGCGGCCTGTCCCAGCTTCGCATGGGTGGTCATAAATTTTTTGAACATTTTATGATAAACTTAGACCGTGGGTTCGAGCCTCGCGTCTACTTATTTCATACATTTGCACGCGCTTCTCCTTGAGTGAGTGAAATCGCACCCCGAGCGTGACCCGTGGACCCGTTAACATTTTTAATTTCGTCATATCTTTTGAATGGAATGTCCGATTTGAAAAATTTAAGAAGTAGTCTATAGGTATTGAAACCGTCTTAATTATGAAATGATTTATTTGGATAAGGATTAATACCAAGGTACAAATAAAGACCCTTTTCTGGCGGCGGCATTTCAATTAAATTTTTATAATAAAAGAACACTTATTGTGACATAACTATAATAGTTAGACATATGCTGTCGCGACATTTTTTGTAGATGATGACGTGTTCTACAAAATCGTAGTACATTATTTTGTTCTATCATCAATAGTTTTCGCAGCGCACGCGATGTAAGGTTTTTGTTTTCCACCTTGGGTTACATTATTGAAGTTTTAGTAAGGATCCCTGATTTTTTTGAAAATATAATATAGCCTATGTTACTCAGGGATAATGTAGCATTCTAATGGTGAAAGAATTTTTGAAATCGGACCAGTAGTTTTTAAGCCTATTCGTTACATACAAAAATACAAAGGTTTCCTCTTTATAATATTAGTGTAGATAATAAAATTAATTTATAAACATCATCGCATTGAGTAGCTCGACCGATGAATGCGATAAAAGATTGAATAACAGTTACGTAATTCACTTAGGCATCCTTATCACCCCGATCTACATCGCGTTGTATTATTTAGCGGGTATCATCCACTAATGAAGCCGCTAACTGATCTTTGGCTCTAGGTCGGCCGCACATAATCAGAAAAATATCAAAGAAGCGTCTAAAGGTATTCTGTCATTTTTTTATTGCAAACGGCTTGCAAATTGTCAAGTATGGAATAACAATACTGCAACATGTAGTAATTTGCCAAATGTAATATTCGGACGTACCTCTGACTACCCCCTTGAAATTCTTAACGAATCTTGAATTGGTACTATGGTAATAAGAGATCTGAGGGGATATCTACCATGCTTGGGGATCAAAGTCGTGAGGCTGTAGGTATATGATTTTTTTCCGCAGGCAGACGGTCAGAATTTTGTCAGATTGATCGGGCCTTTGGTTGAGTGCTAATCAGTGATTAATTTCGATTCCACGCTTCAGGTAGAAGCGTTATTCAGTCGTGGGATGTGATGTTGTATCACGTCACCACCAGTCATAGATAGTTGTTTTTTGTTGCAATAAATAAAAAGATTTCGATAGAGCAGGACATTTATAACATTATCGTTCATAATCAAGGAAACTCTTCGGATTCCTCATCTCAATCTAGTCATAGCAGTAGAGCTCTTTGTGAAGGGCTCGTCCGGGGAAGTTCTAACACCACGCCTTTATCTGCCGTCAAGCAGCGTTGCTGTGTTTCGGATTGAAGAGTGTGGTTGCCGGTGTAATTACAGGCACATGAGGTTCAACATCTGTATGCCTCAAGTTGATGGACGCAGGGCAGTACATCGTAGGGCACGTTGCTTACGAGCGTGACTAAGGAGGCAATGCTTTATTATAGGTTATGGTTACCACTTAACATCAGGTGGGCCATCTGCTTGTTCCATCAGCTAGCAGTATAAAAAAAAATAAACATTGACCAACAGTGTAAAGTGACGTAGAACGAACTAACACAGTATTAAACCACGGGCAAATAAAATGTAGAGTTACTGGCTCAATTATCGGTTAGCAGTTAAAAACGCAACATCCTTTAATTTGATCGGAATGACAAACCATTTAAGGATGTCATGATTGTGATGTTTTAAAACCTATAATCGATGCCTTCCTAAATGATTTCGAAACAAGATAGCTGGATATGATTTGATCAATGATATGGACATGATGGCGGACGAGTATGAGTATTACTTTTAGCATAGTGTCCCATTGTTGGGCAAGGATCTGCACCCATCCCATTGTGCCTTTAGCCTCTTGTGCCTAACTCTCATATGCGTCCACCTCGTCCCTCCATCACAACTGCCGTGACGCCGCTCTGTCAGGGTATCAATCGGTGGTAGTTTTGGCCCACAGGTCGGCATGCGATAGACATGGAATAATAATAAGAAAACCTTTTTTATCAAATCAAAAAATGTTTATTGACAAAAAATAAAGGAGTAGGTAATCAGACATTTACTTAACCTTATTCTAGCACTATTGAGTCTATATAAAACTAAGGGATGTAAATGTTAAACAGTTTCAAATGAGGGCTAGAAATTTAGAAGAGTGCTTACAGTTAGGCTACAAATTGTGAGGTAGGAAGTTTTATCAGATCTGTTTACGTTATGGATCATGTCAACGTAGCTATTTTTCTCATAGCTCTATTAGCAACATACCTAATTCGGTAAATAGAAAACTCGCTGATTCTAGATCATTCTATTTATACTCTACCTGCTCGATCTCGACTAGACAGATTACTTACGGTACGCTTTGAACCTGAATAGTGTAACCAATATGCATCGAGGTGTGCCTTCTGTCACAGTTGACAGAATATACAGCAGTGTATCTAAAACTAGGTGAGTTTTAAAGAGAATTCGAAGTAACCTCGGTTGTTCTATTGAAAAAGCTTCATAAACTCGTGCCGAAATATATTGAGAGCGAAATCATCAAAGCTGTAGAGCAATATGTATACCTGGGTAAAACCATTCAACGGGGTAGATTCATCTTTGACACAAAGGTTAGCGTAGCCGACGAATCCAACTCGGATGGGCAGTATTCGGGAAATGAATAAAGCCAGTGAGTGTTGTTGCCAGTGATTGATCAGAAATGAGATAGGTCGCAAACTATTGGCCTCATAATAAACGTATTGGAAATTCTTAGAAGAGGCCTAAGTCCAGCAGTGGGCTTTTTGACTGATGATGTTAATAAATATTACAAGCTAATTACAACCGTGTTTTCTTGCTACTTCTTTTGTTTTTACGGTGTGCATTGGCGCCCAACATGTAGCGAGATAATTATGACACCCGACTTGCTAAGTATTGTGTTTACTCCTCATCTTTTGCAATAACTTTTAAAGTTAACTGATGCAGTTATTAGGATGTGTGAATATCAATTAATTGTGGCAAACACAATTAATCACCAAGTACTTTCATCTCGTCATTCTCTAGTTCAACAATGTGCGTCTATTAAAGTAGGTGTCTATTTAAATCTACTTAAGCTTTTGCTGTTATTCCACTACGTCATAGCGGTTTCTAATGTGATATCGACGAACGCGTCCGGTCGGGGTTTCGTTTCGCCGCGGTGACTGCGGTGCAAGGCTGTTTTGACTTGTTTTTATATAGAAAACCTTGGCTTTCAGTTTTGATTTTACATTAATAAGAGGTTATCTATCTATCCAGGCTATATATGCACCCACTGGTGGATATAGACATCCTCTTTCAAACAAACCCACAATGAGAACAGATATAGGACAAACATCTAGTTCAGTTTGGTGTATAACAAAAGTATTTTTCATTAATTTCATTCATACATTCATCTATGTTCAGCACAAATGTTTCTTCTCGGCGGAGATCGAAACCACACACAAGGCTAATGAAAAATCGCAAAAAATGATTATAGGTTGATCATAAGAATGGTGGTGTTTTTTGACAATAATAGTAAACGCTTAGCGTTGTGATAAAAAAAAGTGCGTTCTCTATATAGGTATACAACGTGTTGATGAAGTTATGTAGGGAAACAAAGAGCGTGTATTTAGACCAAGCACTGGAATACTTTGACGTGTGCAACGGTTGAATACATCGTTTTCGAAATTCCCATAGAAAAGTAAAATTAATATTTTCTCAGAAATTTGCAACAGCCCTGTCTGTGTACGTGTCAAGGTCACACGCACGCGCGCTTCTATCTAGGAAAGAGAAAAACAACGATAACCTACGAGATAATTTGAAATACTTACCTTTCGGTAGGTAGGTAGGTACGCCGCCAATCCCCTGACACGATATTTTTACTGGTTCCTATGGATTTTGTCATTATTTACTGGCTATAATAACACTGGATAAAACTGGATTTTGGTAAGTTTGCGAGATTTCGCACGACACAGGGTTCAAACTTCACACTAAACCATTACCTCGTAGGCACTGCTCATACACACACTGACTGACGACGGCTTTTTACATAACAATCACCATTTTATCACGTTTGAAGACATTTTCTCAACAAAACAATGTACAACAACGCATGTAAACACAAACAGGGTGACCATCTCAAAAGTGGCGGTTCTACCACACACCTGCCAAAAAATCTGTCGAAATCTACAAAGCTTGACGATAAAAATACCAAAAATATGACTTCATACCATCTCCTTCGTGGCTACGGAATAAACTAGTAGTTCGCCCCGAACTGAGATCTCGTGATGCGATCCGACGAACGCATCACTTTGAGTAGGTGGTAGTCAGAGGCAAGTCCAATCATTATGTTTGGACTTTTTTCTGACTACCGCCTACTAACTTAGTATGGTAACCAAGTTTCAACTCTATTGGCCTATTTATTGAAGAGTTCCGTTGAACAGACCTTGGCTCCATCATCAGACCAGGTGTCTATTACCATTTTATGAGAACTGAGTACCTTCTTAATATATTTCAAGAAAAAAAAATAAGAAAAAGCAAACTAACTGGGCGACCAGTAGAAAAACCTTGATGTCAACGAAATTCCTAGAGATGGGAGCTCTTGGATCGTTGGTTATGTTAATTTAACTTTTTTGTTGTATCTCAAAAACCAAGCGTCCCAGAAAAAAAGTAAAAATTGTTTTGGAATGTCCAAACAAAGCCCTTTCATATGACATATAACTTGATTTTTTTATGTAACTTTTTTTATTTTTGCCCTCTTAAAAAACCCCATATCTTAGTAACCCTTCATCCGATTTTACTCAAATACTTACCAGTAAATTTCTCAAGTACAATCTATCGACTTATCAAATTTCATGCAGATCGGATCGACGGTTCGAAAGTTATGGCCAGACAAACATACATACATACATACATACATACATACATACATACATACATAAAATGCCAAATCGCCCAAGTTGAAACTAAGATCTTCGTTCGCTTCGCTCACTCGATCAATTAAATACCTACATTACATTCAGTTACTATCTTTTGATCGTTTGTAACGGTTTGCAGTTATCTAAAACGAGATAGAAGTTGTTTAGAAACCAAATCAATAAAGGTAAAAAAGAATAAGAAGTTTCATTAAAAATTCAAACTAATAAGATTTTTCTTGAAATATTTAAAATCTGCCAAATGGCAGAAATCTGCCACAAATGGTAACACTGATCGGCGGCCGTCGGCCGTCCTGATTGGATATGCGTTTTTAAATGCAACCAATGACAGACAGGTTAGTCAAAGATTAAATAGGACAGACTAGACACTTCCCAAAATTGCAGTTGAATAATTTTGTCGTGTCAATGAACCATGGTGGTAAAGTAACATGTTACAATTTAAAGAACTATGAATATCATAAACATTGGTTTACGACATCTAGTAATTAAACAAAAATAAATATTCTATTAAATATTGAGTACGTAGCCACGTAGGTACCTAGTTACTGAATAGGTATTAGTACCAAAGATCTCAGAGAATGTTTACCGTGACTAGGGATTACAGTCGCGAAAATATTTCTTTTACATACCAAGATCTTTAAAAACAGCAACATCATTATTAGGTAGGCACATTACTAGGTAATTGGTGGCAGTTCTGTTACCTATTTTATCTAAGGTTAACAACTAGAGGTCAAAGAACAGCTGTAAATAGGGCTGCCTCATGATGCGTTTAGATTCATTTTAGATAAAAGTTTAAGAGGCATTTCATGAATGAAAAACTTTGAAATTTTAAAAGTCGTAGAACAAAAGTTGTTCGTTATGACCGGTAGAATATCCTGCTTTCGGATCCCTACAATTCTTAATAAACACGTTGTATAAATAAATACTTAATCGACTTGTTCGGTATGTTCGCGAAGGCTCTACTCTACTACATTCACGTCACTTCAATATCTAATTTGTGTATCGACGACCACGTTTCAATAAGTACATAATTTAATTCTAAGGTACAGCGAGTAGCTTCCAATGTTTTTGCACGCGCCCAAGTGCCAGAAATAATTAACTTGTTTGTTACGCAAACAATTTGGATGCGGTCAGAGTTCACATCATTATGATTATCTACTGTAAGGCTTTAGAAAATAAAACAGCAGGCCCTGAAAAAACACAGATTTACGGAGATTTTGCGTTGCACAAAAACTGTGAAGCGATGTAGGTATTTGATAGATAACGTGACAGTCAACATTCTGATGTTTATCCATCGAGCTATAGTACGATGATAGATAATTTTGTTTCTCAAACAACAGGAAGGAAAATCGCAATATATTTTATGGTTACCCCACCCGATAACCTACCCCATAGGTAATATTTATGCTTATTTGTATTCAGGTGCTGCGTAAATCCTCACGTGTTCAGCTGGTGACTTGCGAACGAGACAGAGGTCAACGGCTATTCGCAAAAGAATTTAGGTGAATAAGGTGTCGGTCCTTCGTGTCAAATGTAATTACTTTACCGTTTGTTTTAGTGAAATGGGCCTCATGACACGAAGTTAACCTATTTACCGTTATGGGATAGGCAGAGGCAGTTGTAGCTTACTGACACTCCCCACGGCACGACATGACTGTCAGTCTCAGAACGAGGGACAAACCCTTTAGACACGGAATTGTCTAGGTCGAACGTGTAAAATTTAAACATCACAGTCCATATAACAAGACACTTCTGGCCTCGTATGAATGTATAAAAATATTTATGCTAAAAATGTTATTAGCTTGATGTTTTCTCTGCACCCAGTGTAAATCTGGATTCTCCGATCAATGGAAAGTGTTGCGACACGGAAAGTTTCGATCAAACAAGAAAGTGTTAAAAATAGCATAATAAAGCTTTATACGCCAGTTGATTGAGCGGCTGCAATAGGCGATGATTTTTTGCTCTTAGAGACGACGCGCTCTACTTACTTCGTTTCTGTACGCTAATCTAGGATTTAATTTTTAAAAATTATCTGTGACGCCTATAATATCAGGCGCCTGAATACGAAATAAAATCGAATTTATTTTGATTTCGTACCTCTTTATTGATGGTCTGCTGAAATATTAGTAAAATAATGTAATATTGTTATTATTACGTATCTACCAGAATTAATATCAAGGTGTAAGGAAAATAAACAATTTTGTAACTGGAATACTGACTGGCTTCCTCTTGATATTTCCCTTCACAGATGAAGAGCACTGGGATTGTGCACAAAAACAATCTAATTGAAAAGTCCAGGGGGTTTGCGTGCATTCGAACTCTCGACCTTTCCATCAGAAAGCGGGTTCACTCCTATCCTAATATGCACTGGCACTCATTTTTTTTTAACTGTTTTTATTGAGGGTTTGTTCTCATTTAGCATTGGTACCTTTTTTATTAAAATATTTGGTTAAATCATAAAATAAAGATCATGAGCTACCGATTTGGCATGAAAACTTTCGGTCTTATGTTCGTCTTACGTAATTGAACCCCAACAAAATAACCTAATTATGTGCGCACGAGCGTAGTGTGACACTCACGTTTTGTCCAGTAACGATTACATGAATTTGTCTTGTAATATCACCCTGAGGCAAATTATGGTTATCTATTTTCAATTGTATTGTTTTCTAATTGCATTGCTTTGTAGTTGTAAGTTTCAAAATACTCGTACGCATCAAGCCATTTTTTATTCGTAATTGCGACCTCAGCAAACTTTTAACGAACTGTCAAATCGATCAAATAATATGAGGTACCTAAATGAAAGTTTCTCCAAGCTACCAAATAATAATCATGTAACGAAAGTTACGAACGTACATATCGTTAAAATTATTTATATTTCGTTGATATTACCTGATATACTTACATCAAGTAATAAGTGATCGAGACACCAGCTAATAAAATTGCCTTAAAGTGATCCAATGTATCGATTTCTTTTCTATCTTCCGGTTTAATTTCACTCGATGTTGATTGAAGCTATATTACTTCACTCGATATAATATCTACATAGCTTCAAAATTTCACAAAACAACAACTTATACTGCGCCTTTGGCAATAATTTACTCCTAGGTATATTGATTTATCGGTTGCTATTTTTCTTCTGGCCATTACCGGTGAAAGTGATGTTATCCCGTCACATTCACAGTTCACTGATTTGACGCCTTCATCAATCAGGATTTCATGACAGCGTTTATTTATGTAACGATCGGTAGACTGATATGCTAAGTCATGTCATGTTGCACAAAGTTTGGTCTCTTTTTCCAGAATATTTTGAGATTTTTATGTGGCTTGCAACGGTTTTGTTTGATATATTTCCAATATTATTGTATGTAATAAGTAATACATTTCCTTTTTAATTTCTAAATAGTGATCGTCATATTTCTGTCGTACGCTGACATTTTCTGTATAGTGTGCTCAGCTTATTATTTTCTGACTACGTGTAGTAGCCAGCTAGGTTCTTTCGAAATAGATTCGCGTTAAACGTCTGTCACGTATAAAATCTCCGACGCGCGGCGTCAGATTTAATCGGCGAAAGTAGTTGCGTGTCATGCGCGTGCGCAGCAGCTTGATCGCCATCCGTACTGCCATTATATTACACGATCCGTAAACTTAAGTGCCCCTTTTCTCACTAACATGCACTATAAATGTCAGCCAATGACATGCTCTTAAGACTTAAAAGTTTCCTAATTAGGTTTAATTGGATAAAGTGATACGTATACAAAACGCTCTCGCTTGACATATTGTATATTATGATGTGTGTGGTGAAAACTTTAAAAAAAAACGTAAGATGGATGAAAAGACCGCATACCGGTGGATGGAGAGCTTATAATCCTACTTCCTAGAAATGTATAGGGGTGGCCTATGTTTAGCGGTGCACTTCTTCAGGCTGAGGATGATAATGAAGATAGAAGTGGAATAGCCATTATACCTTATTTCTTCAACGACCTTGCCTATCATTCCGAAACCTGCCAACACCCACTCAAGTAGCCGTCGAAACATCACTTACGTCTATACTACTGACTTTAATTGTCTTATTACGCGATCCAACCTCTATATAGGCTTGTGCGGGTCTGAATTGCTAGCATGGTATCATTACCACATTTACACAATTGAACATTGTCAGTTCCGATTGCGAAAGTAGATCATTGCTAAATTGCTTTTCGTCACTTCGTTTAGTAAATTACTGTCATATTTGACGAGTGTGTTATGCACGCGTTATGCGGACATGTGTGTCAGCCATCATATTGCGTTCATTATGTCACTTTTACAGCGTATATTTTACAGTAAACGCATGTAAAATATGGAAGCATTCTTACCGCTAGAAAATGACCCAATCGCCCGTATTATAGTATAGTCATAGGTGACCAAAACTTTGGATGGCAATTTATGAAACCTGGCTACAGGAAATAAGAACGACTTAACTGTGCTAACAGACATAAAATTTTGTCGGAGTTCCAATGACGTGTCAGTTTTTATCCGTCACCATTTCAGGAGGAATGCTTCAATGTTTTATTTTTGTTCACAGGTCTTTAATAAATTATATAAAATTTAGGTCATCATAATTCCGGCCACAGTTTCATCATGACATATTAATCATCATCATCATCCACAACCCGACCTCACCCACTGCTGGGTATAGGCGCCTCCCTTAGTTTATTCACCCACATGAATACTTCATATTATTAAGTACCCACTAAGTCAAAAGTCTGTACCGATTCATACCAATGCAATTTTCTTTTTAACCTTTGACTTTTCCACTCCCTTTTTAATGGTGTCTACTGTCTATAAACTACTTGTGAATTAGTGCTGCCAACTTGTATGGGTTCGTGACTAGTCATAATTAATTAAATTAATGAAATGGCAGTTTCGACATGCCTTAACTAATTGTGATAATTTCATTTATGTAGTAAAGAAAGGGCCATGCCATATTGGCAATGTGTCGAATCCAAGATACACAATTCATAATTTATTTCCACAATAATTTTAATACTATTTTCCGAAGTCATTGGCCTGTCTACTTTGATTCATTTATGACGTTATCCTGTTGCTCTCCCCTCTTTCGGCGCAAACATAACCAGGTCACTGTGTCACTTTCTTCGTCTTTGATACTGCCCATCCTGATTAACATACGCATTTGGAACCATAAAGCCGACTGCCGAACCATATCGAGTTTCAAGTTGTGCAAAACCTACTTTCGAGCTATAATTAAAAACCGAGGTAGGTACACCACATCAACACACTTATTTTGTTTGATTAGCATAGTTTGGATACACAAGTTGGTGCTTAACCGTAGAAGTGTTGAGAAATATTGATTTCATTCGCATTTTAGTCACGGTTAACACTTACTGCCAAATGCATTAAGCCAAAACACGTTTGTTTTAATCACGTTGTGATGAATCCAAAAAACTTTCCTTGCATTGTAAAATTTCTCTTCCGAGTGAGCCTCTTACAATGAGCAAATTAGTGTGTATTTATTTGCTATTGTTGTATTTTCTGAAAGGTCTCATTTGGTCTTTGACCATTATCGTCTTTTATTTTAACATCGTTAGAATCTTTCAAAGCATTTCCAATATTAACTTGGACACTTTCAACTTACAAATTATATCTTGCAAGCACACAAATATATTAATGATAGTACGCATACGTACGTAAAGACACTATAATACGTACTACTCATTCATACATAAAAAACTTGTACATTTTAAACTTTTTGAAGCTTACATCAAAAGCCATTTTAAAAGGTTGCTGCATCTTTATTATTTAATGGTTTTAAATATTGTCAACTGTAGTATTAGGTTCCTTAAAATACATTACAGTGGCAGTACAGCTACCTACTTGCAGTAGTTAATCTATTTATGTAATTCATGATTTACGCAATATCAACTAATTATTATTTATCTCCTAAGGTCTAAAATGTAAAGCCTAATGTGTGTCAATGCTATCACAATTCACTTACACCCACTCTCTAAGGCCCAAGGTTAGGTGAGTTACTGAGAAGCATTCACTGATAAGGTGATTTACTCATCCCTTTTATGGAAATATGTGTAGGTGATGAAATTACCTGACAAAGTTGATTTATTGACGAACGAAACAAAACATGCATTACAAAAGCTCTATTCTTAACCAACTCGTATACCAACAATAACATCCAAGATGCAGAGTTGGTCTTTTGAAATCTTGATTTATTTATCTCTCATCTTGTCATAACAGCCAACTTGTTATTTCACATGATTGTTGTTGCAGTGACTTCAGTGAAATTCCTATAAAACAGGGAAAGTATACAATCGACAGACCGCTGAAAGCCGCCGGGCAAAAGAGACGCCCATCTTATGCCAACTATGGTTCGGAAGAAAGTGAAATTACGTCTGACAGCACTTGTCTTGCAAAATTTACGTGAGGGTGGACGGCTTCTTGAATTAATGGTTTCGAAAATGACGTTTTATGTTCTGTTACATGTTGATATTTATTGATTCTCCTTCACGGTTGATCGCGGAATGCAAACCTACCTTGGAGCCAAACTCAGCCTCAAAACTTAGCACGTGTTCACTGGAAAACCGAACAATGAATGCTAGTCGTACCTGTAACCACTTAAACCGTATATAAGGAAGTAATTACTATGCCTTAACTAAAGTTGCTTGACCCCAAAGCGAAGAATTGGTTTGAGTAGCGTAGTTGATAGATGACTCATATGTTCTTGGTGCTACGTAGTACCTATACATATATGTATAATCTGTAGTGCTACTATCAATTGGACGTTATTAAAATTTAGATTAGATACTTAATAGCCCCATTGACCAGATCTAACGGGGCTGCAGAACACAGAAGATATCTGATGTATTCTGTGCTGGAAGAACAAAATAGGTGTCGGGGCATGCCAAAGATTATGTCTCAAATAAATACAGACTATGCGATTTTTGTTAACATGTTTCGGAAAGCTCTACTTATATCGGCTTAAATATTTGTCTCCACGAAAATATCGTAATATTCGTAGGCGGTGACGCCGCTGGCTGGCACCGAAACGATGCGCCATCATAATTTACAATGCCATCTGATAACCCAATGACTGTTTTTGTCAGGTATTGATTGCGTATCGTAAAATGCTTTTGTCATACCTTTTGTTTTATCATTAAAACCAGAAGCGTATCCTGAGTAAGCTGCAAAGTGTGGGATTGAGGAAGAGTATAAGGAAGGACGTGTAGGTAGGCCGATAATTAATTTATCTCTGCATCATACGGGCTCTTTACGCATGAAAGAAGCCTTAAAGCTTCCAGTAGATTTACCGGACTAGGCATATTTTACAATCACACAGCAGAAGGATTGTTCACTTTTTATATATTCATAGAAAATCACGTCGTGGTTTGATTTCCAGACATACAACCAGACCGAGTTTGTTGAAATTCGGAATAGAATTATTTGTTGATGTAGGATAACATAAAAGGATACCTTTTAACCCGAGTAATAACCAGAAACAGGGTAGAATAAATGAAGGAGCACAGGAGGTATTGATGTTAGCAATCATCAACACCACGCGACTGCAGTTGCTGGTAGTAGCTAGAACATTATAGTTGATGCGTGATCGAGAATAATATATACAACATATCAAGAGATAATCTCAACTTTTCAAAACCAGAACCCACATGCAACAATACAAATCGTGTCGGAAGCAAGATTGGCGAGTGCAACACCAGAATGCAACTACAAGTATGCAATTTAATCGGTGGCTGATATTCAAGAATAATTCACGTTACAAGTTGGCTAATAATGATCGACGAGGTTGGCTTCTTTTGCATAACAAGTGCAAATGCAATTATCCGAAACTAGAGCATAACTGCTGTACAAATGACCGCTGATGATAAGTACTGTTTGATGCTTAATGATGTATGAAAAGATACGACAAAATCATTCGATACGGTAAATGAATTGTTACTCTGTGTTGCAATTATTAATAATGTAACAGACTAAGAAAAAAGATCAAGACAAATAACGAAAAAAATGCCTTTTCTTAGGAACTAAATAGATCTGTAGCAAATGTTTGCACAATGCTCATGTTATGCCCTATTCCGACATTTTAAATTCAAATGTATGAGAAAATTCCACTTCCTTTTGCTGATACTTGTGTGGTATAATCATCTTTGACGAGTGTTTTGATATTATTATCATTATTGACATAACCTATGAATGACGCATGAATATGCATCCATTCATCAATAACCAGCTATGTAAAGATAAAATAGGTATATTTTGAATTTACCACACACACAGCAAGCAACAAAGTGACTGTGATGTCGAGAAACATGCTCGGAGTTACGTAAAATTACAGAAACACCTATTCTAATCCCACAAAAGATGCGCCTCTTTACGTTCGGTTGCTGCTTTTATTTTACATGCTACAATTACAAATTACACAATGGCTATAGATGATGTAACTTTTAGCTCGCTTGACGGAATAATTGTTATCTTTTTATATATCATGAAATACATGATAATAATGTTGATGAATAGCCGTCACGCCTCCATTTGACTCAATCCATCATCGTCTCATCTTGGAATTCGCAACTAACGAAACTTAACAAATAAAGTGTTATGCCGACACCAGTCACTTTGACTTCGGATGATGAAACGATAACTATGGTTTTAATTGTGCTTTATAGTTATTTTCTCAAGAGTGCTTCTGTATAGTGTAATTACTTCCTACAATGCCGTTACTATTGTTGATGGTGTAGAAATTATAATTAAAGATTTTGCTATTGCGAAGTAAATTAATTTTATATGCATGCACGGTAACTAGTTGCATTGTGAATTTATTGCTATAGGTTTAATGGATTGTATGGTAAGATAATCATAAGTTTGCTCAACCGCGAGGCTAAAAGCTCCCGTGCATTTTATTAGCCCGTTTCCTGTGTATTTAAAAGGCCGACTCTGTTCGCCATTAATATACAATGTCGTGCATCAAAGAAACAATTCCGAATAGACCCTGTTTTCCCACTAAAATAAGATAAATTGATATATTTCGGGCGTTGACAGGAACTCGACCATGAAGCAGTTATAAGAACTAATAAATAATAACACAAAAAGTTCCAATACCTAACAAAAGTGAGTAGCGTATGGCCTTTATTTTTTTACTTCCTTGAACGACTCCCAAAGGCTAAATACAACATGATTCATGTATCTGCCACTTGAAGTATCGTGACGTCATATTTAATTGAAATAGTTTTTCGGAAAGGCTTCTCGTTAAAAAACTAGTGGTTATGCAGTAAGTAAGCTTATGGGACAGTCGCTGTCGCTTCGTCAGTCCCAGTCGTGACGATAAGGTGATTGCAGGTTTGCATTACAAATAAAATACTATCGTGAGCCTCGTAAGCAACCTTCGGGTTTTTTTTTTTTTTTTTTTTTTTTTTTTGTTTTTTCGACGTCTCGGAACGTCACTACCTTAAAATTACCTGTTGCTATTATTTTGCAACAACATTAAATAACTCATTCATTCAATTTAATCATATTCATTTCCATTCATTCATTCTATTCAATCATATAAGTCACATTCAATAATCTTTTCATTAGTACACTACCTATTTTTATTTTTAAAAATAAAAGAACAAATTACAACTTTATTAATGAAAGCTCAAATTAACAATTTCATGTGAAATTATTATTTGAACTGCTTTAACTAAATTTATGTATAATTAAGAAGCATTACAACTTTTACTCTGATAAACAGAATTAAATTAATACCTTTAAATAACTAAAATAAAAATTAACAATTAACAATTTAAATAAACAATACATTAAAATTATAAACATAAATTACAATGTTTTGTAATATTACATAATACATTTATAAACATTAAATTCCTAACAGGACCATTCTATTCTATTATAATAATCAATTTAATAAACATAACTTATACTAGACTAATATATTACATTTAAACAATAAAAATCATAACATTACCTACATAATCTCTTTTAAACAAAACCCATACCCCCATACAAATAGTTGAAGAAGAAAAGACCACTACACACTCACTTCTAACAACATCTGTGTCTGTCAGAGGTGGCATGTCAAGATGCTGTGATTTACAAAAAAAAAAAAAAAAAAAAAAAAAAACACAGCCACAACAACAACAACATCACAAGAAAAATAACAAAAACATTATTTTTTCTGCTGCTTAAATTATAAGTTACTAACTAACATAATTAGTGAAGTGTGTAGATATTCGTTTTGTTTGTTGTGCCATGCCGTGATGTGCGTGAAAGAGTGTGTGATTGCTGTCTAGGTTCCACCAAAATAAATATAAAGTTTCTTTTCAAACAACAACATCAAGTCAGAACGACAAACTGGACCTAAAAATTATATAAAAAGAAAAGATAATAAACTATACCACTACTAACTATACTAACCATCGGGTCACCGGTTGCTTGTCAATTGTTTTTAACATTGTCAATTCAAAATGCCTTTATCGCTTTTGCAATGGTCTATAAAACATTGGTTCACATCAGTGTTTACACTGGTAACGCGTATGAGACGGCGGTGGCGGCGATGCCAACCGCAGTTTGATTATATTTCAATTGCGCCGAGGCCGTTCTAATTCACGTACTGGACACCTATTTTGTTGGATTTAAAACAGTTTTAATTATTTATTCTTTACAAGCGTACACGAACTCAACCTTCCTTTCTATGTTGACTGTAGGGTGAACCGCATTGTATAATATTCATTCATTTGTTTCGAACCACATCAAAGTTTAAAATGCTATTCACGGATTAAGAAATGGAGGAGTTGAATATATTCGATTCCAGTTCCACGCAATAAATGAATATTGAACTCTTAGAGGAAATTGAGTTGATTAGTATTCTCATGTAGTTGCTCGCTGCTTGCAATGAAGGGTATTTTAAGCTTTTTTCTCGCAGTTTGTCTGAAGCACCTTTAAGTAAAGGTCATAATGAATTGTGTTCTACACTACCTTCTGTACGACATTTCGCAGCCTTAATTTATAACTAGAGACGGTTGGTGGTATGAAAAAAATGATCTAAACTGGTCGAGCAGCATGTGGTGACATTTACATTATGTTAACATACTGGACGAGTTACCTCTGCCTCTGGGACGTAAAAAGAAAGTAGTTACGCTCCGATGCGACGCCGATATGTTTATATAAAGTCGACTTTAGCGTAGTGTCATACAGACACACCCTTCTCGCAATTTCTCTTGATTGCCGTTTATTGACGTTAATCAGTACATGCCATTGAGGATTGAACAGGTTGGATTTAATCAGTACCAATGTACTGATTTAATCCAATGTACTTGATGAAAAAATAACAACAACCAATGCTCTTGTTATTTTTTCATCATACAATGCACATTCCAGTCGGTTAAAATAATGATGTCTAATCTCAACCCGAATAGAAACCGTACAAATGTATAAAACCTATCGACGTACCAAAGATGATTTTTGCAAACATACTTTTATATGGATATGTCTGTTCTATCTACACTAATATTATAAAGAGGTAAACTTTGTATTTTTGTATTTTTGTATTTTTGTATTTTTGTATTTTTGTATGTAACGAATAGGCTCAAAAACTACTGGTCCGATTTCAAAAATTCTTTCACCATTAGAATGCTACATTATCCCTGAGTAACATAGGCTATATTATATTTTCAAAAAAATCAGGGATCCTTACTAAAACTTCAATAATGTAACCCAAGGTGGAAAACAAAAAACCTTACATCGCGTGCGCTGCGAAAACTTTTGAAGATAGAACAAAATAATGTACTACGATTTTGTAGAACACGTTATCATCTACAAAAAACGTCGCGACAGCATATGTCTAACTATTATAGTTATGTCACAATAAGTGTTCTTTTATTATAAAAAATTAATTGAAATGCCTCCGCTAGAAAAGGGTCTTTATTTGTACCTTGGTATTAATCCTTATCCAAATAAATCTTTTCATAATTAAGACGGTTTCAATACCTATAGATTACTTCTTAAATTTTTCAAATCGGACATTCCATTCAAAAGATATGACGAAATTAAAAATGTTTACGGGTCCACGGGTCATGCGCGGGGTGCGATTTCACTCAATCAAGGAGAAGCGCGTGCAAATGTATGAAATAAGTAGACGCGAGGCTCGAACCCACGGTCTAAGTTTATCCTTAAATGTTCAAAAAATTTATGACCACCCATGCGAAGCTGGGACAGGCCGCTAGTACATTATAAAGTGGGTGGGTGTGGAAAGAGTTCAAACATTTGGACAGAAATGGAAATGAATCAACGAACTGGATAGACTCGTTAGCACTTAAGCTATAAGACTGTAAGAACCGAATTGCCAAACGGCTTTCTCTAACTCATTTTTAAGTACCTACTCATCTATATTCTGTAGTCTAGATCCTTGCAAAAGTGAGAGTTTGACTCCTGGACCGGTCGTCGACCGCCGCCCACACTCAGCTTTATTTTATCGACCGTGCGCTCTAGCGCTCCAGGTATTGTCAAATAAACTGTTTTATTTATACCTTTTCATGCCGTGTGACGTCACATTGCGTGGCATCTGGTAATCCAATGAATGCAAATTGATAAATCTGGTCGAATTGCTTTTTTTAAGGCATTTGGAATCAAGTGGGTAGACGTGGTTCGAAGGTTTCGAAGGTATTAAAATATGTAAGTGTTACGTATCTAGATAGCTACATAGCTATCTAGATACGTAACACATGCTGCAGCACATGCTGCGCCACATACAATGGTAGTCTACCGTCGAATAAACCAGTGTGAATTATATCGTCTTTGAGTTAACACCTCTGTAGGCTTCCTACTCAACATTGGCGACGAGGATACAATGGTAGTCTACCGTCGTATGTGGCGCAGCACATAGCTATCTAGATACGTAACAGTAAGCCTGTCTAGATATGTACGTTTGGTATATAGCTAGACAGACTTGTTGTTGAAATACTAATTATATGATCGCGTTAACTTTCTACAAGTTTTCACTGCTGGAGATAGGTATGCGATAAAAAATATTAAAAACGCATTCGCATCTCCCCGTCGGTCGTGCGTCGTTCGCGTCGCGCTTCAGTAGCAAGCGTTGTAAGAGAAAATACCGAATGGTGATTTGTATAATCTAGCAGATATGCTCCTTTATTCTGCGTTACATTTATAAATATTTACACAACATATTAGCATAATATCAGCATAATTGTAGAACTCTATAGTTTACTCCACTCTACAGACATTTATGGAACTTAAAGTTGATTACATAGGTACGTGTTTTATTTCAGCAGACTCCACGTTATCATTATGTTCACTGACACCTGTGCAGTTGTTGAGAAAAGCAAAAAGTTTTTCTTCCTGGACTTTCAAAATTAGGCGAATACAAGAGCGAAAGTACCTCTCGCTCGCACGTTTAGGCATATTGAGAGATATAAAAACACTAAACCCATTTTCAAAAAATCGCAATCAAGTTTTCTTATTCAAAATTTTGCATAAGTACAAATACTAGTAAAGCAAGCTTTTGAATAAGAATAGGAAAACTTGTATCGATCAAAATGAAATTTTTACTAAATTACATTAGCTCTTGTATTCGCCTTAAGTGCAAAATACTGCAATCGGTTACAAAGATCGTCGTTGTTAGATGCTAGACTATTGTGTGCAGGGCAGGAGGCAAGGCTCGTCTAGTCTTCGCAAAACGTGACGCGAGCCGGCCTTGGCGGTCGGCCCCGGTCGGTCTGACTCGCTTACCTCCGCCAGCTGTTCTCATCTCTTTCGCACTCAATGACTGAATCCTTGAATCCATCACAAATTTTCACATGCAACGTTTGTGAACACAGACTTTATAATACTCAGCATTTTCAACAAAGTAGGCTCTATTTTGATAGACGATACAATACAATTTAGCTCCGCTACAACCTGTCGGTTACGGTCATTTAGCACTGTTTCACTGTGTGTAGTTCTTTCTCTTTCCTAAGAAACAGCTGCCTTATGGCCAGTATGGTAAAAGCGTTGGAGTAACACGGACTGTTATCAGGTTTTTACGGCGAGACTATAATCACAATCGAACGCATCGAAAAATTACGACGTGATTCTTTGCTATTTACAGAGGTAAACTGGTGATTGCAATAAAGTAGTTGTGCAGTTTTGTGACCTGTTTGCATTTTTGACGAAAACAATCGACAAGTTTAACAAATTGGGAACTTAATACAAAAGAAGTGGCCGGTTATTGTTTCCAAAACAATTTCGACTAAATCAGTGTAATATGACTAATGTTTTATAAAAAATACCGGTGTGTGCGTGTGTTAACGGCTCAGTGATTCTGCGGGTTCCGTCTCGAGTGTCCCAGGTGTGCATTTGAAGCTGATACGATTGAGCACCTTGTGACTAATGGAGGATTCAGTACGAGTGTTTTCAGTGAGTGGTCGTCATGCCCGCGGTTGTGACTAGCGGCCAACAAAACCAACAAAACGGCGACAACTCAGGAAGCAGCAGATCTTGCACCACAGGTTCGCTTTTCCAATCCGAAAATGTATTCAATACGCAGGCGCCACCGCCAGTTTTCTAAATTGGCTGCCTGTCCAATATAAACTTTGTTTATGCATATCCAACGATTTACCGGCAAGTTTTCAAGGTAAAATTGTGAAAGGGTTAACCATTGTGCAATCAAAGTGATCGAACTACAAACGAGTTTCATGAAACAAATAATTATGCACCAGAAATAAAGTTGACATCATAAAATGGCTGTAAATCTAACTTTAGATACAAATAAAAATACTCGTGAATCTTATCTGTGAGAAACTATAAGCCAATAAAGTCACCACAACAAGATGATTACGAATAATAAGGATAGACTTTGTTCTCGAATAAACTTGGTACCTATACCTACTGATAATTTACCACTTCATTAGTTCACAAGACCACGCAAGCAGCTTATTCAGACCGTCTCACAAGACGTAATGTATGGAAAAATATTTAAAGGTCCATCCAAATATAATTTCTATCCAAACAAGTTTGATACCTACGAAAAGTAGTTAAACATTTTTTTTGGTAGATTAACTCGTTTGGATCAAAATAATATTTTTGTTGAACCATTTTATTGGTATTCCCCGAAATTTAGTTGCTAGCTATTTTTCATAAGTACATTTTAGAGATTTGTGTCTTAAAAAATGTTAAAATATCCGAGCGAAAAGTTTTGCGGATTTCAGCGAGATTCGAAGAAAACAAACCTCGTCCGGTGTTGCTAGGAAATGCAAATGACTCATTCTAGAAATTATATAGGTATACATAGTAATCGTGTGACCCAGGATGGTCGAAAAAATTTCAATTGGGTCCGACACTCAACAGGTCCTGCAGCTTCGGTATCAATCACCTACCAAACTAGTTTTAATACGACCATCCGTAGCCGATATTCACAGACCTACTATTTACTATCAACACTTTTTCCTAATATGCATTTAAATCCTTTGTCGATTAGAATGCAGTTTGAAAGTTGAACACCTGCTTTTTTTGCGCTCGCATAACTTACAAAGACTGTTTTTGTATCATTCCTAGTTCCACTAGTAAATTTAGTATAGATAATATATTTTAATGTTGTGTATTTTATCTACCTTTTTAGGTTGTCAAATTAATTACCTGCTATTGTAGATCAGATATATAAAAAATATTGAAATTACTATATTTAACAAAGGACATTGTCATGGATCTAAATGGAATTATTATGTTTATTGTTTTTGTCGGTTGCTTAGATAACAATATTATAGGTACCTATATTTTTCACATTCGCCAAAAGAAAAGGTTTTCAAGTTTCTTTAAACGAAGTCATAATTTATCTAGGTCATTATATTTATCATCAATTTCAAATACCTACCTATTAAAAAAAACTGTTGTAACTGAATTTAATACTATACCATCACTAGCATGGATAGACATTACCAAAAGTGAGTGCAATGCACTTATTCGTACGCTAATAAACTTCGCCTGTTAATTTATCGTAGAATATTCTGGCGCGTGTGGTTTTCATACAATAATGCCGCACTTACGCAAATAGTTTTCGAATTGCCTTGGAACTAGTGTATTATATTACATACTTACCATACCTCATTTTTGAAATAGTTTTAATCAGTGACACTATAAGAATCAATTCGATTTAAATGCCATTTCGTTTCGATTATCTTGAGTCAAGATTCTTGACCCATTTAGCAAAGGATGTAGCGACCGGTTCCCATCCATCTCCTTTTCCTTTATTGTATCTTTTGTGTGACAGGTGGTCGTCGCTTTAACTAAATATACTGCATCCGGTAAACGGGTTATCAATATTGGTCCAAACACCTGCTCTTTCTTTGATACGGATCTTCTTCTTCTCTCAATTTATGGCTCCTGTCCTGTCGAATGCGACAGACAATCTTGCCAGTGTCAAGTGATTTGTATTGAATACTTTTTAGTCAAGTCAGTCCATAGTCAAGTCGGCCGTCATTTTGTTTTAAAGAAAATGGTGGCAGTTTTCTTCAAACATTGGAAACATTTTCGGTCAAATCAGGATATCACTTATTACACTTTCATTTCAAATGTTTACACTTTGTGCTAAGACCTCAAGTAATGTTGGTTAAAATACCACCAAAATTACACAACACAACTCGAAATAACACTAGAAAAACAAAAAAAATGAAAAAGCTATGTTGCTTCCAAAAATGTCAGAAAATGAATCTGATACGGATCTTCCAATAATCTATCTTCGACAACTGCCAAGAACATGCTAAGTTCAAATTTATATAAAAATAGTTAATAGTAATAGTAAAATAGTTTTATCAATATTTGAATAATTTTATCATTCCCATAAATAAACAATGTTTTATAAAAAGAGTTTTATCAATATTTGAATAATTTTATCATTGCCATAAAATAAACAAAATTGTAGGTAAGTACTTCGTATCAGTGCATGCAAGGTCATCATTTTTTTTTTATTTTTGTGTTTTCCACTTTAAAATCGAAAGCGCAGCGCGTCTTGCCTTTCTATAGTATCGCTATAACTTATTATCTAAATTCAAGCTCGTTAGTCCAACGTTTTCTAACGTTACAGCTACTTCTATTTTATATAATATCTGTTTTCGAGTTATCGAATAATTTCTGATGAATTGGTAATCTAGAAAGGTTTCAGTTTAATTCCCTATGGTTTAGACCCGGAGAAAGTCTCAGTAATGCACAGTCGGCAGTGTTTCTAAATATTATTATGCACTTTACACATTTATGCAACAGCCGATACCCATACCGATGGAATGAAATAGCACGTGGAAGCCAAACCGTGCTTAGATCGCGATAAGAGCTCGCGAAACGTGATCGATTGTTCACAGACTTCACAGTAAAGCTGCTTACACAGCTACTAAGTACGTAAGTACTCGTGTGAGTAACGACCACACCATGTGTTTCATTTCAACATGCATCATCATAGTATTTTATGTACCTCTACCTATATTCCTAATTGAAATATTCCGTTACCACAGTTGGCCACTGGCTCATACGTACTTACTTTTTTTTTTTTTTTAACATCTTAAATTAATTAAGTCAATGGCGCAATTTATATTAATTTGCTTCAGTAGGTGGATTGGCTGCTTCTTACATCCTCATCCGTTGCCTTTACGAGATCTGCTCGGTTTCAGTTGGCTGTGTACAGAACGCAAGAAAGCAAGTGCAGCATATGTTGCTTTGAGGCTCTGCACTCACATCACACTGGACTTCAGATGGGATCTATTATATAAGGTGTTCCAATAATTGGGTTTAAAACTTCAAGGGGCTAAAGTACCCATCAATATGAATAACTTTTTCTAAGGAACCAACACTGTAAACGCGAAAAATAAACAGCTGTTTCATACAAAAGTTCAATACCTACCTGGATAAAATGTATGAAACAGCTGTTTGTTTTTTGCCCAATTATAACATCTTGTATATGACTTGCTTAAGTTACTTCTGCAATGACCAACTTGTGTACCGAATCTGTTGAGGAACTTCCAAACTGCCCATTGAAGTTTATGTCCAGGGTGTCCAGTGGATGTTTACTCATGCAAAACTCGCATCTTGCTTCCATCATAATTGTAAAGTAGGTATTTTGTTATATTCGATTCTGCATCTACTTGACTTGCAGAATGTTGTCTCGATCGCACTATTCAAATGCTAGGTCAGAGTTCGTCGTAGCATCCTAAATTATGATCTTATCTAAATTATTATTCATCTTTTTGTAGGCTTTCTGCCGATGCTGTTAGTTTACGTACATAATTATCATACACTGACATTTCTCTAGCTAAGATAAAGATTTCTTTTGGTCACGTGACTTTGAACTTTTCATGAGAAAATATAATGATATATGCGGATGGCCGACCTACCTACATAATGTTGAGTTACTTGTACATATAGCTCCTCACAGAACCAGTCGACAAAGTCTAAATTTGTAGCTAACTAGTTAGGTAGTTAATAGCTTGTTGCCTAATTGGTTCTTGAGTGAGCGGTCTAGTAACTACAATAATTAAATACCTTAAAAGCTTAAATAATGCTAGAATATAAAAACAAAGTAATTATTTAAGAATACAAAAAAAGAATCGCAAGCCAAATATGTACCGATGACTGGGAGGGAAATGTGTATTGATCAAGGCTTTAATGCCTTCGAACCTGAATCTGCAGAGGCGTTTATCGTGAGAGGTGGCCTTGTTCCGTCTGCGTCTGACATTGCAGTGTTCGCTTCGAATTGCTTTCTGGTCCCGGCGAGACCTCAGCGCTTGCGCAATCTGAATGATCTCATAGCTTCTCTATACCAGATAACCTACTGATATTCATTTCCAATATGAATTATAATTAATAAACTACTGTTGTTATTGCTGACGTTTATTGCAAAAGCTAATTTATACAGAGAGACTATTGATATCCAGTGTTCAATACTTCACTTATGAATACGCAGTGTGTTATTATATCACATTGGATCGGACACTCCCAACGTATGCGTTGTATGCAGCTGTTCCGTTTTCAAGTTTGTTCAACACGCGTAACGCGGTTGGTGTTAACGGCGCTTTCTATCTGTTACGAGTATCTCTAAATCGCCCTCTTTACCTCTCGGTAGTCAAAGTCGGTAAGATAAGAAATCGTTTGATGAAATGCTGCAAAGTACCTAATCAGATTCAACACCTCTATCACTCACTTTTGTAGGTCAGCGGATCTGTTGCCGGCTTGCCGATTTACTTGATACGTGAGCTAGGCTAGAACATTTCGTATCTTCGGTTGAATTATGTGCTCGTTTTCGAATTTATGTCTCCATCAGTAAGTCGCGTTATATGGCATCCATTTCATGTTGCAGGCTAATGCCAACAACCGCATGCGAAGTGCTGCGGTTGTTTGCTATCTACGGTGCATTCGTCTTGAACGGACGTCGACCTGCCATTTTCCAACATTCATCAAATTATTTCTATCTTGTAACGGCATTTGACTACCCCTTTAGGTGTCCTCAAAAAAGCTGCTTTAGTTTATTTTTTCAAACGGGAAAAATAGATACTGTATTTTTCAACCAAATTATACTATTTTCTTCGTAAGACCTACTACTGCGTTGGTACTTAGAATACGTAACATTCCTATTGTTACAAAGACTGGTATCCCAAAGGGTATACAATTATGTCACTAAATAAGGCATCAGTCACGACAACTCGACGCCAAGACATAAATAGAAAGTGTCAAATGCTTCGCATTCGTTCGCTACGCTGAATACCATAGGAGTTGGTCGATGTACCTTCCTAATTATTATGTCCTATTAACTACATATTTCAAATCGTTTACGCATGGTTATGTACCGTTGGCGTACCTTTCTTGAATTACTAGGGTGCATGTGCATTGCCTATCTACATCTACACTTCTACACTAATATTACTAGTAGTTCGCCCCGAACTGAGATCTCGTGATGCGACCCGACGAACGCATCAAAACTTTGAGTCGGTAGTAGTCAGAGGCAAGTCCAATCATTATCTTTGGACTTTTTTCTGACTACCGCCTACTAACTTGGTACGGTTACCAAGTTTCAACTCTATTGGCCTATTTATTGAAGAGTTCCGTTGAACAGACCTTGGCTTCATCATCAGACCTGGTCGTCGTCACCATTTTATGAGAACTGAGTACCTCCTTAATTTATTTAAAGAAAAAAAAATAAGAAAAATCAAAAGAACTGGCCGACCAGTAGAAAAACCTTGATGTCAACGAAACTCTTAGAGATGGGAGCTCTTGGATCGCTGGTTATCTTAATTTAACTTTTTAATTTTAACTCGAAAACCGAGCGTCCCAAAAAAAAAGTAAAAATTGTTTTGGAATGTCCAAACAAAGCCCTTTCATATGACATGTAACTTGATTTTTTTATGTAACTTTTTTTATTTTTGCCCTCTTAAAAAACCCTATATCTCAAAAACCCTTCATCCGATTTTACTCATATACTTACCAGTAAATTTCTCAAGTACAAGCTATCGACATATCAAATTTCATGCAGATCGGATCAACGGTTCTAAAGTTATCGCCAGACAAACATACATACATACATACATACATACATACATACATACATACATACATACATAAAATGCCAAATCGCCCAAGTTGAAACTAAGATCTTCGTTCGCTTCGCTCACTCGATCAATAAAGAGGAAATATTTGTATTTTTGTATGTTTGTATTTTTGTATGTGGGTCGATCAACTATTTTTTGTCCTCACACGAATATAAAAAAAAAATTGCAAGTAGCTTTTATTTGGTTTCCAATTACATAAGAAGATAGATAATTTATCCAATTTTATAATTCCACCAAGAGCATCGCACTTTTTCTATTCAAAACTAGATTTTTTACCAAAAAACCTGATAACGGGCCGAAAAATCTGTCCATTGGACAACCTAAACTTAAATATTTAGATCCTTATGTAATAGTTAAAACTGAAAATTTGCATATTAGTTGTGTTGTAGAATTAATAAACATTTATTTAAAAATTAATCTAACAGTTTCGCATTAACTATTCTTGAATTATTTACAACTATAATGTCTCTTGGACAACTTGTGAATCTATTACTGGTAAAAAGTATTATAAAAGCAACAAATCAAACTTAAATTCTCAAAAAAACAATAGGATAGATTAATTATTCACTACAAAACATAGTTCGTAAATATTTGTAAGGCTTTTAATTTTTTTAACAAAATTATGTAGCTTAATTGAGCCTGACATCTGGGGACAACACGGTTGTCCAAGAGACATTTGCAGTTGTCTAAGAGACATGCTTCTTCTTAAATTACTTAGTATTTGAACTTTTAGAGACAAGGAAAAGGACAATTGAAGATTTTGATGATAATCACAAATATTTATTATTAGTTTTTTGCAAAACATCCTAAAAAAAGAAAAAAAAGCAGTGCAAAGTATGAAAAATGGAAAAGCTTTAGGACCAGATGGTATACCAGTTGAGTTATGGAAGTTTTTGAAAGCGAATGGATGGAAGTAGGTACTGACTTTATTCTTCAATAAGTTGTTACAAGATGAGGCGATCCCAGAAGAATGGTGCAACAGTTCGCTGGTGCCCATTTTCAAAAACAAACAAGGGTGATGTACAGAACTGTAACAACTATCGAGGAATAAGGCTCATGTTACATAGCATGAATGTTTGGGAGAAAGAAATAGCGAGACGAATGAGATAAGAGAGTGAGGTATCACAGAACCAGTATGGGTTTATGCCTGGACGCGGGACAACGGACGCAATATTTGCTCTTCGTCAACTTTGCGAAAAATACCGCCGTGCGCACAAGAACTTGCATATGGTGTTCATTGATCTGGAGAAAGCATACGACAGGGTTCCCCGTGAGGTTCTGTGGTGGGCTATGAAAGAGAAAGGAGTGGCTGGGAAGTACCTACCTGCAGCTTATTCGGGCGATGTACAATAGAGCTTGTACAGAAGTCAGGTCCGAAGCTGGCGTTACCGATAAGTTCAATGTGGCTGTGGACTTGCACCAAGGATCGGCTTTAAGCCCTTAGTTGTTCCTCCTGGTAATGGATGCACTGACATCAGACATACAAGAGGAGGCACCCTGGTGCATGCTGTTCGCCGACGATATCGTACTTATCGGAGAAGACGCAACTGAGGTCCAGAGGCTGGTAAAATGGCAGGGGAAATTGGAGAGTGTCGGATTGAAGATAAGCAGGACCAAGACAGCGCATCTGTTTTGTGACTTTGGTGGTCCTTCCAGTTTCGCTACTATTGCCTTAGATGGTGTATCCCTACCAGTCTGCTCCGATTTTCGGTACCTCGGTTCAGTAGTACAGAATGATGGGGAGATTGATAGGGATGTAAAGAACCGAATAAATGCAGGATGGATAAAATGGAGACAGGTCACAGGAACAACTTGCGATCCGCGAATGCCCCTCAAACTAAAGGGGAAATTTACAAATCGATCATACGACCTGTCGTTTTGTATGGATCTGAGTGCTGGGCCACCAAAGGGATGGATGAAAGAAAAGTGCATGTAGCGGAAATGAGAATGTTGAGATGGATGTGTGGTGTGACGAGAATGGATAAGATAAGGAATGAGTTTATTAGGGGCAGTTTGAAAGTGGCGCCAGTGACTGAAAAGATGGGGAGTAATAGGTTAGCGTGGTATGGGCATGTTATGCGAAGGGAAGAATGTCATGTAACGAGAAGAATGCTAGGGATGAATGTGGATGGATATAGGAGTAGAGGTAGGCCAAAGAAAAGATGGGTGGACTGTGTGAAAGATGACACGAGTAAGAAAGGGGTGACTGCTGAGATGACGGCTGATAGAGGAGAGTGGAGGGAAAAAACCTGTTGTACCGACCCCACATAAAGTGGGATAAGGGCAGGAAAACGATGATGAAATCATCCTTAAAAAAACGAAGTTCTTGAATTTCATTTTCATATGAAATGTGTTTATTGCTTTTTTGCGTTTTCTTTGTTCTCGGCATATGATCTGATAATAGTATTATATTTCTATGGTAGCTCTCCCGCTTTTTTCTTTTTCTTTCGACATATTTTTCTGGATTTTCTTTTATTCTCTCTATAACGTTTTGGTTTTTCTTTTGAAGCCATTCCCATTTTGTAGATTCTAAAATAAAAGATTCTACATGAATTTCAATGTTAGAGTTTAGATTTATTTTTAACGATTAATTTGTAGTATTTATTGTTTATAGTTCCTTCCAAAAATGTTGAAATTGAAATTTATTCCTCTGGACAACCAATAATGTCTCTTGGACAACCATTTTAGTTGTCCAAGTGACGGTTGTCCATAGGAAATTGATAAGGTTTTGCGACTTTTATTGCATAAATATTGAAATAATATCCTGATTTTAATGTTTAACATTACTCTAACAATACGACTAAACTATTGCAATAAAATCTATAAAAAATATCAAGTAACCTACGATTTTGGTGAGGTGGTTCAGCGGACACACAATAAAGACACGCACGCCCTTTTGTTGAGCTGGGCCGACTAACTCGAAATTTCTCCAGAAAACTATAATGGCAGCTCTGTTGCCGCGCTGCCGTTATAAATTGCTTTATCGACTGCAGACTAAAAGCGCCATCTTTGTATCGTACTTTAAGTTTTTAGCGGTTGCCCGATGGACCTACAATTCGCAGTAAGCTTGAGGGACAACTTAATTAATTAGGAAATTCGCTAGTAGAGGACCAATAAAAATTTTATTGAAGGCTTTTTAGAAGCAAATAATGAGGTTTATTGTCGTAGGCAAGTTTGTTTTTATGTGACAATAGCAATTTTTTTCACTGTTCTAAGTTTTGCAAACTAGTAGGGGCTGGGGACACATAGTTGTACTATGAAATGATACTTTGCGTCTTCCGGACAACCGCATAAATTCAAGTAAAATTTGAAGTTTTTTACTAAAGCTTGTTCTTAATTCATAAATATAGTCTTAATTATTCGGCAAATGTTTAATTTTCGCATTAACAACCATACTTTTTGAGAAAAAAATATTCAAATGTCTGGGACAGGGGTTGGACAAAAAAATGTTGATCTACCCATGTAACGAATAGGCTCAAAA
Organism: Chloroclysta siterata; assembly: GCA_932294275.1. Taxonomy (NCBI): domain Eukaryota; kingdom Metazoa; phylum Arthropoda; class Insecta; order Lepidoptera; family Geometridae; genus Chloroclysta; species Chloroclysta siterata. Next base: position 4,592,851 of record OW028604.1, on the reverse strand, counting down.
ACTACTGGTCCGATTTCAATTCTTTCACCATTAGAATGTTACATTATCCCTGAGGCTATTATAATCTACATTTATTTAAAAAAAAAAACTAGGGATCCCTTCTAAAACTTCAATAATGTAACCCAAGGTGTAAAAAAATTGGCCATCAAATGTCTTTCATCGCATGCGCTGCGAAAACTATTGACGATAGAACACAAAAATGTTCTACAATATTATAGAACACATCAATATCTACAAAAATTTAGCGATACCATATGTCTAAGTATTGTAGTTATGTTACTACAACTTATTTTTTACATTATAAAAGTTGATAGAAATGCCGACCAAAATCAGACCATATTTGGATAATTATTAATATAAAGATATGGATAACATATCTTTATATTAATAATTATCCAAATAAATCATTTTGTATTCAAAACTGTTTCAATACCTATAGATTACTTCTTGAATTTTTCAAATCGGACATTCCATTCATACAATTTTTTTAAATCACGAAATAAAAAAAAATTGTTCGCTTTAAAAATGCATATAAGCGAGCGCGCGGGCTCTTTCTCACTCAGCTCTCTCCGACATATCCTTCTTCCCCGGCAACAGCCCAAGCCGAGGTCCGTACCTAAGTGGTGCCCTTGCGTTTGTTGCCAATAAACCCTTTTTGTATGGCAGAGCGCCTTCTGCGCTCGCCAGTAGCCCGGTAACGCTGTCGGCAATCGTCATACGATTATACCAGCATTTTAGTCCATTCAAAAAAAAAAAAAAAAATTCTCACTCAGCGCATCGGGCGACGGGCAACGCCACCCATGTCAACCACCATGTCCACCCATGCGAAGCTGGGACAGGCCGCTAGTATACTTTATATACATTGTCTCTACTAGTAGTTCGCCCCGAACTGAGATCTCGTGATGCGACCCGACGAACGCATCAAAACTTTGAGTCGGTAGTAGTCAGAGGTAAGTCCAAACATTATCTTTGGACTTTTTTCTGACTACCGCCTACTAACTTGGTATGGTTACCAAGTTTCAACGCTATTGGCCTATTTATTGAAGAGTTCCGTTTAACAGACCTTGGCTTCATCATCAGACCTGGTCGTCGTCACCATTTTATGAGAACTGAGTACCTCCTTAATTTATTTCAAGAAAAAAAATTAAGAAAAATCAAAAGAACTGGCTGACCAGTAGAAAAACCTTGATGTCAACGAAACTTTTAGAGATGGGAGCTCTTGGATCGCTGGTTATCTTAATTTAACTTTTTAAATTTTATCTCGAAAACCGAGCGTCCCAAAAATAAAGTAAAAATTGTTTTGGAATGTCCAAACAAAGCCCTTTCATATGACATGTAACTTGATTTTTTTATGTAACTTTTTTTATTTTTGCCCTCTTAAAACACCCCATATCTCAAAAACCCTTCATCCGATTTTACTCATATACTTACCAGTAAATTTCTCAAGTACAAGCTATCGACTTATAAAATTTCATGCAGATCGGATCAACGGTTCTAAAGTTATCGCCAGACAAACATACATACATACATACATACACTAGTAGTTCGCCCCGAACTGAGATCTCGTGATGCGACCCGACGAACGCACCAAAACTTTGAGTAGGTGGTAGTCAAAGGCAAGTCCAAACATTATGTTTGGACTTTTTTCTGACTACCGCCTACTAACTTGGTACGGTAACCAAGTTTCAACTCTATTGGCCTATTTATTGAAGAGTTCCGTTGAACAGACCTTGGCTCCATCATCAGACCTGGTCGTTGTCACCATTTTATGAGAACTGAGTACCTCCTTAATTTATTTCAAGAAAAAAAATAAGAAAAAGCAAAGTAACTGGCCGACCAGTAGAAAAACCTTGATGCCAACGAAACTCTTAGAGATGGGAGCTCTTGGGTCGCTGGTTATCTTAATTTAACTTTTTTATTGTATCTCAAAAACTGAGCGTCCCAGAAAAAAAGTAAAAATTGTGTTGGAATGTCCAAACAAAGCCCTTTCGTATGACATGTAACTTGATTTTTTTAAGTCACTTTTTTTATTTTTGACCCCATAAAAAACCCCATATCTTAAAAACCCTTCATCCGATTTTACTCATATACTTACCAGTAAATTTCTCAAGTACAAGCTGTCGTCTTATCAAATTTCATGCAGATCGGATCAACGGTTCGAAAGTTATGGCCAGACAAACATACATACATACATACATACATACATACATACATACATACATACATAAAATGCCAAATCGCCCAAGTTGAAACTAGAATCTTCGTTCGCTTCGCTCACTCGATCAATAAAATGCCAAATCGCCCAAGTTGAAACTAAGATCTTCGTTCGCTTCGCTCACTCGATCAATAAAGTATGAATGAATTTTTTAAGGAATGCGAGGTTCATGTGTTATGAAATTTGGGGTAAGGTCGACTGCTCGTATGTTTCGATACTGTTCGTACGATGGAAAATAAAGTAGTTATATAACTTTGACTTTGAATATTTTTGTACTTCAATAAAATGCCGAGCATTACCATGTTGGATCATTGAGAAGGGTAATTAAGAGGCTGATGTATTACAAACTCCGAAAATTTTATAGGTACTTCAATAATGTTAAAATGTGCTTGCGTGAAGTACATTAACGGTAGTCTGCGTCTTAATTATTATCCTTTCTTCTAAACCCATACTGAGAGTGGAAATATATTTTGCGACACTCGAAAAGAGTGAATAATCCTAAAGTGCAGTGCCTTCAATCTATAATAAGAACTTGTGTAACACTTATAATCTTGTATCTTATGGGTTTAATATAAAACCCAATAATGTTATATGTATAGTACTGATTATTACTAGAAAGAAGATAGAACATGCGTGCACTCGTAAATATGTTTACTTACTTTTTACAATCGTTAAAGTTTCATAGTTTATGTCATCCGGGTTTTACGTGTTATGTTAGGTAATCGAATGGTATTGTGCCGAGATAAATGATTTCCGTCGTGAAGGGTGATCCGATTGGACATTCGCGGACGGTTCACGTTCCATTAAACGAGACGAGGATACCGCTCATGCAGAACGGGCCAGCAACTGCTTTACTACTTGAAACTGTATCTGTCCGTTGCCGATATTTAATATGGCGACTCTGTGCTGAATACCTTCAGATAAATCGTTATTATTAGAAGACATGCTAATGCAAAGAGCACCGGTGGTCTAGTGGGAGTGCCCTGCCTTACGATCGTTTGGTCGTACGTTCCAATCCGATCGTGCACCAAAGGATTTTTCCTATCGAAAATTTATGCGCAATGCCAGTGCTCTTAAACGGTGAAGGAATACATCGTGAGGAAACCAGTTATTATTCCAACAGCGGCGATGGGCTTGCAACCTGTCACGTATGGTGTACTAACTACTGCAAAATGTGGGTATATGCCAAAAATTTCATTGTTGGGACGTACTCCCTTAGACCTCCTCAAAAGTTAATCTGGAGTTCCGTTCCTACTGCAATCATTCGATATTATGTGCTCATCCTAACAAATCGACACTTCGTCTCATTTACTTATTAAACAAACTCAAATTTTAGTTCCATACTTGAAGATGTGCTCGACAGAACATTGGAAGATGAACCGAATCATTCGTTGGTAACGAGCAGCACAGCTATTGCAAATCCAAACTTGATGTCTTCATTTCATGTTCCCATTTGTCTAGCTTGTCACCTTGTTAAATGAACATTCGTTTGCTTCATCATACTTGGAAATAAACTCAACTGCATAAAATCCAATCATTGTTTCACAGTTTGCATTGAGTGTGCACCTCGAGTGGTATTTACATAAATGCGACTAACAATGTGGGTGCGTGGTTCATGGAACATATTGTCATTGCGATGTCTACGACCTATTGTGGTTTATGTACCTTTAGCTCGTTTACGTAAATCATAGCAACAGTGTGTACACTGTTTTGATAAAATGAAGAGCTACTAAGTAACTATCGCGTATTTATAATACAAAATGTATGACGTATATCAACGTCTGATAATAACTAAGTATACCAAAAGATGATAAAAAAAGAATTGCAAAACACCATCCACTACCGATCTAGAAAAAACATCAGGAGGGAGATGTTGTAACTTGTTTTGTAAATGCATATACACTTTCATGAATTTTAAATATCATGATTTATGTATATGCTCCTATCACATTAGAATAATGTATAACAATGTATTGAACCCTGGTGACTCCTATTTCTTCCGCAATTGCATAATAAATATTTCACATGAGAATCCGTCATGATGACCAAGATAATTGCCAACTTTATCATTGTTGCTGATATGAATCAGGTTAATTAATACACAAAAGTGTTGATTGGTCAAATCAAGAGCCTCTTTGAAATCCTCTAACCACACCGTTTTGAAAGAACTGGTCACACAGAAGAAGAAATATTTTACACCGCAAATCGCCGTTATTTTAATGAATGTTACATCAAACCTTAATAAAGTATTGTATGATATTGAAATAATGATCATAATGCACAATAATGTGTAACTTACATAAAGTTTTAATGCATCTATCGGGCTACTTCTAACAATAAAGTTCGTTCCATGATGTAAGCAATACCAATCTTTTGCAATCACAGCTAAATTAACTTTGAAATAATTAAATACTCATAAAGCATCATTTTTTGCCGACTCACACAACAATAATAGAATAATGATGTGGGGTTTTGTTTGGCAACATTGTTTCGGACTTGCTGTCTGTCTTGTAAAGGTACTTTGTTTATTAATACTATTTCGTCGGCGTTCTTATCTAACAACCTCTGTGTTTTTGTTCGAATATAATCGAAAATATAATATATTTTTATATAGAACCTACACCCCTGTTCATACATTACACAATACTCTCTCATTATTAATATCCTTTCATTTGTGGAGTTGTTTAGAGGTACCTACATATGCCCTGAGGCGGCGTTAGAACTCAATGACTAGAATTGGCCATTAGCTCATACTAACTATTACTAAACTGGCATACATTCAGCTTGATTGTTATTTATTGTAATTATTTTTATTACAGGTAAGCAACATCTGATGTTACCACTTCTTTCTACAACACCAACAGCACGTGAGTTTTTAATAGAACAAATTGTTGGACGAACCACTTTGCTTGTGAACTTACTTATAAAAAAAACTGGCTCGGGTTAATCAATTCTTAAACTATTGCCTTCTCTTTAGCAATAAGTGGGTGTGCTTCAGCCGCCTGCGACTTAGCTCGCATGTTAGTACTGGTATTCTCACTTAATTGTTCTCTTTCATTTTTTCTATCCCGTCTGGTAATTTTTCGTGATAAAAGTGGTCTCTTTGTTTGTTAATCCAGGTTACCAACTATATTTTTTTCATCCCAATCGCTTCAGGTAAGGATTTAGTGTAAGGATCCTAAAAAAAAGAAATGGCATAATGTCAGGTTCATTACAATCTTGCTCTATACCTTTGGACACAATAGTACATTTTAATTAAATTTATTAAAAAAAATATTATGTGACATACGTTATCTATCACTTACACAAAAGATCTTGGGTGACGATCGTACGATTGAATCTTCCGTAGTGTGGCGACGTCATTGGACGTAATTCAATTACCGCCCCTGTCTCATAAATAGGTTAGTGGCCCGGCCTCTACGAGTCACACCGTAGCTAGCGTGTAAATAAGCTATGCTTTAGTGTCTCTTTCAACAGTAGATACAGTCAGTCGAGTTCTTGAAATAGATATCTGTCACCATTTGTATTGTATCTTTATCATTATAATATTAAGCAACAATGAAGAACATAAGCAGGCACAGACAGCCCATAACAGCTGAAATGATAGAAGGTCTGCCTTCTGCTCTGTTGGCCGTGAGTTCGATCCCCACCGTGGACAAATATTTGTGAAATGAACATAGGTGTTTGTTCTCTATCATCTACTATAAAATAAATTCTTTATTGTACCAACACATAAAATTCTAAATACAAAAATCTTTTACTAATTGGCACAGAATAAAGGGTTGTAAGTTTTTTGTAATTTGTCAGCTCTTGTATGTAACATTCAAATATGATCCACCACAAGATTATAAGTTACTAGCGGCCTGTCCCAGCTTCGCATGGGTGGTCATAAATTTTTTGAACATATTAGGATAAACTTAGACCGTGGGTTCGAGCCTCGAGTCTACTTATTTCATACATTTGCACGCCAGAGACTGAAATCGCACCCCGAGCGTGACCCGTGGACCCGTTAACGTTTTTAATTTCGTCATATCTTTTGAATGGAATGTCCGATTTGAAAAATTTAAGAAGTAATCTATAGGTATTGAAACCGTCTTAATTATGAAAAGATTTATTTGGATAAGGATTAATACCAAGGTACAAATAAATACCCTTTTCTAGCGGCGGCATTTCAATTATTTTTTTCTAATAAAAAAACACTTATTGTGACATAACTATAATAGTTAGACATATGCTGTCGCGACATTTTTTGTAGATGATGACGTGTTCTACAAAATCGTAGTACATTATTTTGTTCTATCATCAATAGTTTTCGCAGCGCACGCGATGTAAGGTTTTTGGTTTCCACCTTGGGTTACATTATTGGAGTTTTAGTAAGGATCCCAGATTTTTTTGAAAATATAATATAGCCTATGTTACTCAGGGATAATGTAGCATTCTAATGGTGAAAGAATTTTTGAAATCGGACCAGTAGTTTTTGAGCCTATTCGTTACATACAAAAATACAAAAATACAAAGCTTTCCTCTTTATAATATTAGTGTAGATGTAGATTTCGAACCCACCCTCACACAATGTACTCAACTTACACAGTAGTTCAAATACAAACGAGTACCGGAAATGGGCGATGTCGTCGGTTTCACGAGCTCATCTATGATTTTAAGTGATATTTATTGTTAAATACTGCGTCGGGCTCTAAGCCATCCGAATCTCCTTCTATTTTAGCGAACATTATAATACATTTTGGGTATGTTTCTCAAACTTTATTGCATTGCGTGCTTGTCCTATCCGACATTCTTTTTAATCATCATCGTCATCTTGAAGAGGTTTACTTTTCAATATTCACCAGAGGCCTAAAGGGCCTATAATTATGATAATATATTGCCTTCGACGATTTTGAGCCTTGACTGTCCACCGACTTCTTTATTTATTTTTATTTATTTATTTATTTATTGGAAAACCAACAGCTTATTATAACTTAAATAACATACATGATATAGAAACGAGAGAGCCAATTATAGGTTTTCACGGATAAAATGCAATGTCGTTTGAGTAGAAGGACGCTCTATGCTTCTTCTAATGTTGGCACTACACTATGTGTGTTCGCGTATTCGTGGGTTTATCCCAAAAACTACGATTTATTCCCTATTCGCCTATATTTGCCAATTTTTCACGAACAAGTCGAATACACAAATACACGAGCAAATAAAAACGCGGATACCGAACAGCAGTGAAGTGCCACAATTACGGTTCGTGGTTGCCATTCAAACTTTTATTCCCCAACAGTTGTCGGTTCTACGAGCTATTATGGCCTGCCCATTACCACTTCAACGAATTCTGAAAGCAACGTCGCTATGACATTCTTATTACTTGTCTTGTCCTTAAATTTATATCGTAGGCGTAGAACCAGACAAGAATAACAGCCCAGACCTATTATTACAATTTACAACTAGCAAAATAAATGCTCCAGTACCGGACGTAAGCCAACCATGAAATCGTGAAAGTTACAATTAATATTGTGCAACAAATTTTATCTGTTTGAAGACGTAGTATACGTGTGATCAATTTCGTAGATGAAATAATAACATGTGTCGCATGTCTGTGAAGACATATTCGGTGATGAGATAGGTAGTTTTTACGATATCGAGCGCAGCGACTTCTAAGATGCTCTCGTATGAATGAATGAACTTTCTTATGATTTTACCTCAAAGCAACAATGCAGAGAACCAAGTAAAGCATGAGATTATCGCGTAGAATTTATTCGACAATGCATGCGAACTTGCATTTTTAAAAACTGATTGGTCTGGTCGATTCTCGTCTCTTTTGATTTTAATCAAATCAATAAAAATCAAATCAAGACTGTCTTTATTCAGTTCAATCACAAGGATCACTTTGAAACGTCTTATAAACTAGGTGAATCTAGCACCAGTTCTTCGCCAAAGCCTAGAAGAACATGCAAGAAACTTACGGCTTGGCTTTTAGCGTTTTTTTGTATGATCTTACAATATTATGATAGGTACTTTAAAGTAATGATCATAGTACGAGGGTTGCGTATCACTTGTAATCTAGGTAATGTATATTTATGTAGACTTTGAAACGAATTTCAAAACCTTGTCTTGTTGATCGGCTAGAATTATCTAAGTAATAGTCGTAATTATTTTCTCGTTTGTTGTCTAAATCGTGTTGTTTTTCTTGTTCGCAATTAAGGATAGTTTATTTTCATTGTCATAGTGATACAACGAAGGGCACTGCCTTCTACCACAGACGTCACGGGGGCTGGTTCCGGATGCAAAAACATCTAAATGTCGAATCAAATGGTTTTTTATACATTTGTATGTCACTCGATTTAATCGGATAGCCTCGATCAATTTGAATGGAACTTGTTTACCTGTTATTCACCGATACTTAATACCGTTTTATATATTGTTTTATACTAAAAAGGATATTATGTAGTGATTGACAGTCTGTCGAATTATGCACCTTGATATGTCAAAATATCAGTATCGTATACAAGGACGTTTTATTTATGATCGTACCTGTATCATTTCAAACGTAGAAATATTGTTTCAAAGAAAAAATTCAAAAACGAGCAAAAATATTGAAATTTTAAAATATCTTGATATATCTTTACTGGGGCCTTCTGTATATTGCTATTAGTCGCGTCTCCATAATACATGTTCATTGCAAAATACGTCCGCTTCCTCACGACTTCCTTCTCTGCCAACATTAGCTACAATTTATTATCCAATACGTATACAGTTCTCCACTTTTGCGGCGAGTTTTTTGTTTTCCTATCCTGAGTTCGTCGTGACGTCACGTGATAGTGCGCGCCCAAGCCATGGACCGTGACGCGCCGCTTCCGCCAGACCATTTCCGCCTTCCACAACAAAATTATGTGAACTGTGTTTAATCGAATTTTCATTTCCAAAGCTTTTAACTTGGTCCAAACCGAAATCAGCCGGCTTTATAGATTTCGCGGTCTTTTTATTTGCAGTATTTATAAATTTTATGACTATTTTATCTTCTACTAATGAACTTCTTGGCTGAAAAGATCTAATAATGCTGTCCACTATTTTGCATTATAAACATAGGCAATGATGCGGAGATGTGGATCCTTATGTTTTAGAATGTTTCTCAGTTTTCTCTCACTGTGGCTGATTGCAATGCAATTTATTTACATCTATTGCCTAATTCCTACCACCAACTAACTACCATAATCGATACGTAGACTCACGTCTTACAATTTACTACTTATCACGCCTTTTCACATAGGGATCGGCAGAGACCACGAATTTCCACATCGTGCGTGTAATTTTGTTTTCCAAAATAGTTTCATTCTGACGCATACGTGTTACTGACGTATGCTTGAGACGTATCCTAATGCTTACTAAACTTAAAAAACACAATAAAACCTCACCGCAATCAGGAAGACCTACATCCTCAAAAGGGGGAAGTTTCAACCCAATAGTATTACTCACTGCATCGAGCCCATTACGGGAACCGCAAGAAACCAGAGCCTTTATTCTCGACTTGCCGTTTCGAGTGACATATTGCCACATGATACTGCGCTATCGGATTTCGTCGTGCACTGCAAACTACAATTAGCGCGTAGAGAACTCGTCAGTTAATCATTGGTGCTAATGTGATTGTCTACCGTTTCTAGTCTACTTTGTTTTGGAGTTTCTCATCCTACTATTTGCTGGTAGTGTTTATTTCTCTGTTATCAGATCAGTTATCACTTAGCCTTTCCACGACGAGCGCTGTGGCTGCTGTTATTTACATTCTCTCCCGTCTATCTTGCCTCTGCAGCTGTTTGTTATTGGTGAATTTAGAGTTTTTCTGAGTAAAACATTTAACTTTTCAGCTTTTTGATCTTGCTCTTGCTTATTCTTAGCATTCATTGGTCGTAAAATAGAAACTACCAAGTTACGTTATAGCTTTATTTATCGATCTAACGTCTATTAAAGCTAGAATCCCTCTGATCTCTGACTTGTTCATCAACTCTTTAAATGCTAGAATTTTATGGAAAATCAATAAAACCTCGGAAATAAAAATTACCAGACGAATCAGCCAGCAATTCTTTATACTCTTATATAATGACCCATAAATGGATTTCAAGTTCTCGGTCAGCTGTGATTGAATCATTCATTATGCATGCGTATCACATCATTAATCTTATCACAAAACGAAATGTCGTCGTTTTACGAGTCATAAACATAAAACCGCACGTCTACTTACATAAATGAGTAGAAAGTGTAGAGTCTAACAAAACAATGTGTTCAAGTTGCTTTCTGTAACCTTTACAAGACGTGGCGCGCATGTGAATATATTTTATTGTGCAGTACAATTTTAATCCATGCCTTCACCGATGCCGAGTCGGATTACATAGGTTTTTTAATGAAAGAGGCGTGTACCAGGGCTGCACCGGTGAAAGTGTCCCACTCAGAACAATCGCTTGCCGTACACTGTGAAGTGTCACTAAGATACAATATGATAGAATATCATACTTCATAGAACTAGTGCAGATAAGAAACAACTATCGACTGTGCTGAAAATTTCCAACATTTCATTCGTACCTATATCACTATCAGAAACTCGCTGGTTTTCTAAAATTAAATTGTATTGTTGATGAACATTATATCCATTTTAGGAAATAAATTGTAGTGGAGTTGGAATAAAAATCTTAAACCTGTAAATGTTGACCCAGATTACCTTTAGACTCGGACGTTTCCTTGTTTATACACAAAATACTGTTTGGAAACGTCGACTTTATAGGCCTGCGATTGTAAAAAGGGAAATTAAACAGAAATAGCTAGTCTGAAAGTTTATGCTTCATCAAATCTAATAGCGTCATGATAAAAGCTTTACGATTTGATTTGAATTCAGAGAAACTACTGTCACCGACAAAACCAATAAACTGATTCAATTTATGGAAATTACAATGTAATATGAATATCAATATAGATTACGATGAGAAACGAGATACTATAATTATAACAATATATTTATACGGAATCCAAATAACGAAAAGCAGTAAAAATAGTAGGTGGTACCTAATCTACCTGGAACGTCAAAGGTGATGAAATAGTTAACACGGCACATAACAACGGGAATCTATTTTAGTTTCGGGAGCAGTGACCTACTGTTTAATACACTTCATTCACAGCTGTAGATGATTCACGGGTTTTACTATGCTGTTTTCCGCACCCACACTTCAAGTCTTAACTCCTCATGGCCATGTGTTAGTGGTAACTTTTTACTCAGATATCAAGAACTTCTCCCGTACTACTTTGACGGCCCACTTGAACGTGCCGAAAGTGATATTGTTATCTTTTGTTACAGCAACGAGTTTTTGTGTGATTTCTGTTTCATTTTTACATCCATTTTTACAAGGTTTCATTTTATCTTTCTGTATCGTGTTGCAATCTACTATTGTTGACCTATTTGCTCTTGTTTCACGTGGCATTGTATTCGCAACTCGCTTGTGAGCAATTGTAATATTGTGATTCATGGGTTCTATAATAATAACTTTTCCAGCTCAGGCCGTGGCCGGTCTTGATTTAATGTTTATCTGTTTCAAGCTACTAACTAGTCCAATATGTGATTGATAACACTCTTATTCTGATTTATTACGACTCAACCAATGTATTGTTGACTATAATCTGTACAAATTCTGTGTACAGGATCAGAATGACACAAATAGCTGACGCAAAAGGCACCAGTGAGTGCAGTGACGAGGGGCCGGTATCATTAGTTCCGGTAAGGGGACATAAAGCGTGTCACCCACCAGTAGACCTTACCAGTATTGGTTTGCTGCAAGCAACTTCGTGCTCTAACATAATTTATCAAGAGGCATTCACCGAAACCTCTAGATAGAGTTCCAAGTGCATTTTTTTACTGTTTATATTTATTTATTAATTATTATTTCGTTTGGTAATGTCAGTGTGTCCCACTGTTTATGATAGACTTTACAAATACAAACGTGTTACATACCTAACCTACATATTTACAGATTATATTGTGGTTTTGTCTTCAACAGTTTTGAATTCGATGAAATGAGAAAAGGCGTATTCCATGGTTAATATGTCTAAACATTAGGTATGTCTGTATAGATTTTCAATTTCATGATTTTACTCTACGATACCTCCTGTCAAAAATAGAACAAAGTAACAATAGTGTACAGCTCCTTATATATCTACCATAGTAACAAATTAAAGTTATCTATAATCTCATTAATAGGTCATCTATTTTTAATTTAAATAGCCGTGCTGCCGGTGTCACGTTTTGAATAGGTGTAGACCTCGGTTCTTAAGCTGACATTAAAACCAAAAAAGACATCCTTATGTCGATATGATTCACACTATAACACCACACTTGTTTCGTCTGCATCATTAGGCTGACGACGACGGCGCCTGACGTCGTTTGACGACATCCAGTCACTGACTTCTGTATCTCAACATTTTCAACCATTGCTATCTTTGTGGTACCAGTAGGTAGGTATAAGCTTATGAATGCATTATTATTGTTTGTGTTACAGTAGTGGAATAACTAAGAATTACGGTTATATGTGATTTTCGAACATAACATTGTATGTGTAATTAATTGAGTATTGTTAGATATTTTATGATTTTATTTTATTGGTCGTTTCGACTATATAGGTAGGTGAATGTATAATATTACTTTCTAAAGTTTTATTTATTTCAATAGATCATCTCTATTATTTTGATCTGTTTTATTTAAAAATCTTTTACTACGCTCATTATGGCCTTTGATATTGATGATATTTATCCGCTTGCTAGTCTACAGAGTACAAGCTTTGCTTAATTTGGGGCTAAAAATATTTTTTATGTTTTTTATTTAGATGTCAATCTACATCTAAAAAAAAACATAAAAATTTTTTTTTTTATCAAAGCTTAATAACTTGTGATTTCCATTTCCAACTCACTTCATCAACTATCAATATTTGTTTGCGAATTATATCCGGTCTCAAAGATCGATTTGCTAGTTTCCTTTTATGTAACTATTGTTTCCTGCATTGTCTAATGCTGTCTCATTTCACACATTTCTTGGTCGATTACCGGTGTTGATTTACCAAGCTCTTTCTTGAATTAATCAACATTTTTGTTTAACCTGTAATCTAATTATCCAGTTTGATTGCAACATGATTCGGAATTCACTTTCAAAATTCTAATGAATTCTTGCAATTATGAGAAAACGTATAAAATCGCATGCCTGTGATTATTATATTAACCCGTTTCTTAACTGCCAGTTGTAAAATAGCCGTACCCTTCGTTTCAATTTGCATACTTGGCCGATTGAAACTTGTAGTTATTATCAATTCGAACGACGACGGCGGCGCGGCAACGACGCAACTGCTTCGTACGTAAATATTCTACAAGTAATGTGTAATTTGTTTAATTGATACGTTTTGTTTCGGACCATTGTGAAAGATAATTGTTGCTGGCGAAACATTCCTGGCAATTACGTGTTCATGTATACCATTTTTAACTGGTCCATGATTATGAATTGCGAAATGTCTGATAATCTCGCAGCTATTTATTTGTTACCGAGAACTGCATTAATCAACTGGAATACCTTCTATGGAATACGTTTTTTTGAATTCATGAAGAGTCTTCTGAGACTTTTAAAGGTTTTACAAATTGGCATTCAGTAGCTGTCGGATTGTATCAGTATCATTAAATACATACATTTTCCTGACAAGTCTCAAAATAAACGTTTGCTTTCAGTTGATCACATTCAGGTCTCGCTGTCAGTTTTATAATTTTGAACCATCTGTTAGATGTCATAATGATTTTGTAACAACTCTTTGTGTGTGAACCTTCTGCTTCTCGGCCATGCATTTCCGTTCCAGTGTGAGCGTCTAATTGGGATTAATTCATTCGCACGGTGCAATTCATCAGTAAGTGTACGGGTGGGTGCAACAATCGTTCACCCACGCTCGCACGCTAAAACAATGAACCATGAATGAGCCTCTAAACGTCTGCCTTTTACGGCTCACCATCCTACGTGTGTATTCTACTAATTTATCGCTTTTATATTTAATCTATTCGGTAACCTTAGGCTGCTCTGACTCAAGCTTTGGAGTTGGGAAGTTCTAAGCGGGTAGTATTTCATTATTTATTGCTTTTAAACTAGCACCTTGACAACTTTGCTTTTACACTAGAGTGTTCCTTAACATCGGAATATACTTTCTGGGTTTTCTGGTTATGCCTTATATGTAGTTGAAATATAGGCACCTCCAGTGCCGACAAACGTAGATAAAGTAGGTATTTTACATTATAGAGGCCTACTACTGGCCAGAAAAAACAAACTACTTTGGCAGACATTTTGTCTTTGAAATGAAGAAACGCATCCTTTAAGATAAATTAAGTTTTATTTTGATTCTATAGATGCATGGAGTCGTCATCAACGGTTCATATCCAAACTCCTAGTCTGTACTTTCGTGGCAGACAAATAATAATCTGAGACTTTAAATAATTTCTTGCGTTAGACCTTTTAAAATGTCAACTTTGAATTACAACAGACCGTACAGATTATATGCCTAATGATTGCTCAGTCTCTATTAGGCATGTATCCTTGCACGTGCGCGGTATAAACGTGCACTCACATATATTTGAGAACGTGATGGGTCGATTGTTCGATTAGCTCATTTGCTGTCTCTGACTCTTTGTTGGATTGGATCCTCTGTTCTAGTAAAATTTCTTCACGTATTTGATTTCGAAATAATATTTTTACAAGTACTGGAAGAGCAGAACCAGCCAGAAATTAGCTAAAAAGTTACCAACAGGATGATCGAATGATAGAAGTTAGGTATCGATAATTGTAGCTTTGAAAAGTTGTGCCCTAATAAAGCGCATTTTCATAGATTTCAGTCTTCTGAGAGTCCAGGTATCTTAATCTTTAGATGTATCCAGATTCTTGACTCATCGTAGTTGCTATGATAAGGCACGAAATTTACGCACTGGTTGAGAAAGACCGGGTACTACGTCCAGCAGTGGGCTAACATGGGTTCATGACGATGACAATGAAAACAACGCCACAAGTGAAGCTCATCAATATTGTATGGGCGTTCTCGTTATTGTTACTGCATAATAAGTATAATAAGGCACGAAGTACGACTGAAATTCCGTGTGAGTTGTTAACCATACGTATTTTTAGAGATCCGTACCCAAAGGTTGCCAACGGGACCCTACTCTATTATGTTGGTAAACTTACGCTGTCGATGTCGCTGCCTCTGCTACCGCCCGCCTGTTCGCTGTCTGTGCCTGTCTGTTGCAGCGCTGTTCTTTCTTTTAAACCGTAATGTGTTATGTTTCTCTGTTATAAAACCTTATTAGTGCACTTGTTCGCACCGGGGCATTATCGTAAAGGTGGGATATAGTCTTTGTGCGTGCTCTGCCTCTTTTTTGTGTGACACGTTCCTAGAACTCAAGCTGTAAAGAGATGCAGCGAAGGTTGAAGTTTGCTTGAAGAAAAAAGTATATGTCCCACCTAGTGATAAGTGGTAATCATCAGCATCACGTATTACAAAGTACATATTACCTTGCCAGTCACCCACGATATTAAGATGCTCTACGATGCGTAGCCCTGCGTCAATCAACTTAAGGGACAAAAGATGTTAAGCCTTATTTGCCTGTAATTTCACTGGCACCCATACTCTTTAAAACGAGACAGAACCGCTGCTCGGCAATAATAGGCATGGTGGTAGTACTTCTTCGGATGCGCAATTCACAAAGAGCTCTACTATTAGCATGATATCAGATACACAACATGCAACGCTAAGATACGTATAATGTAGTTATGTTAGTTATGGTCCTTATGTTACATTGCATTGTTTTTAGTATTTGTGAATTTATTATTGACATGTGAATTATTGCATGTCGCAATGCTAGTATTGTTCGATGATTTACGACTCTAACACCAGAAGCACATTATCTTTATATAACGTTATCTCATTGTTTTGTTGTCACTATTGAAACGTCAATATTTGGGTCAAACCACATTTCAGACACTTCGGCACTGCGAAAGAAAAAAACGGAATGTGAAATGAACGGTCTTCTAGTAGACACTCGATCCCGTCTAGTCTCGAGAAGGTGGTACCTACCTACCTACCTATGTCATGTATTCGAATCTGCGTCATTAACCTACAGCTATATGTATATATATAACATATAATAACAGCGAACTACACTACTACGATCCTAACCTTAGGCCAACCTTAGGGTCAGAGAGCAAATTTAAGGATTTTTAAATTCTAAAGATAAAAAATATGTTTTTAAAAATCTCTTAGAGTACGTCATCGAGATTTCGGTTTTTAAGTTCGTTCGTTCTAACGTTTACATTTCTATTATAATGTTATTTTGAAACGATCCCGGATGTCGAGTGTTATCCAACGAATGTTTAGCTCAGCAACACAGCAATTATGTTCTATTGCAGTAAATAGCTACGTACGAGGTATATTTAGTAGACAGACCGAGTCCACTAGGCGTTGAAGGAAATAATTAAAATTAGTCTCTGATCATGCAACCAGCCAGCATTACAATGTTTAAATGTTCACTTCACGCACATTGCTATGTTCGGTCGGACAAAACATTTCCGCTCATTTTGGTTGCTACAATTTCTGTGCTAAAAGTCCTACGATCAGTGTACGTGTACGTTGTTTGTCAAATCTGAAAACGCGTCGAAGCTCGTGCTTTCTTATAGTCCACAAACGCAATAAAGATGCCGAATTGAGTCAATAATAAATATATACGTGTTTTCTTCTTCCACTCTTTTCTATCATTCGTCTTCTCATGCTCTCTCGCTCACTCCGTTCTTTCATGTCATCTTACACACCAACCTTTATTTGGTCTACCTCTCCTGCTATCTATCCACAAGCATACAAATTGTATGAAAATAAAACTCTTTGGTGGGTGGAGGTTGTATGTAGATACTGTGCACGTTTAGTTGGGTTATATGCTCCACTGACTTCAAGTATCCGTCTACCTTTTCCGTGTTCATGCCTCATGTTCTGGTTTCCAACCAAAATGTAATATAATTACGTTTTCTACAATCCGAATGTCCATTTTACTCCACCAATTGTAACCAGATTAACATCGCCAAGTTACGAAAGTATGAAAGTAATTTAGCATCATTAGATGCAAATTAGTGAACTGCGTTTCTTTCACATTGGGTCTATCTTGTTTTATGTAGGATTGCTTTTATAAGTTTGACTTGAACATTATCATTATTCTGAAAAATACTACTGCTGGACATAGTACTCCCCTTTAAACTTCTAGAAAGAACGAAGTTTCATTAGTTCGAGGTATACCTTTTTCAAAACTGATCCATGTTATGTATAGACCTACTACTGCATTCTTTCTTTCACTTCTTTATTATTATCGTCATAAACGGCGCTGTAACTGACTTTTCATTTTCAATATTTAATTGTATTTGCCTGTAAGTCTTTATCAAGTCTAGCCACCTGAGTTTAAAACTTCTAGGAAACGCATCGGCTATTTTGTACAGTAACGTAGCTGCGTAGTTCGTAGTAATTTTCCGTCGAATTTGAAGGTTCTAAAATTATTGACTAATGAACCTTAACATGGAACAAGCAAACCGGAGAGTGAAAGCACGTAACGCTTGATCGGCTGTCGCTGCTTCTCGTTTCTTTTACATTTTATTGGCAAGTGTCACTGTTTGCCAACATCCAATTATGTGGTGAGACGGTTACGCTCGTCTATTTATCTAAACTGCGTCTCGCCTTTTTTTTGGTAAGTTATGGTCCCCAGGTATGACGACGATAACTTGCCGAAAAAAATCTAGTCCCAGTCAAATAGACTGTAATGGACTGTTTACCCATAGCCACGTGAAGACAAGAAATGTTGACGATCGTATACAGTACTGGTAATCTGTGGTGCTACTACATAGCATTTCCTAGTGAAATTCGTTTCGGCCATGTCCCAAAGTGTTACGCTGTTTATAGCAGCCTGCTTATCGCTAAGTAGACCATCTGTCTAATAGGTTTCTGTCCTACTTATTATTTACTCGGCATCAACTAATGTGCTGACAAGACAACTTATCGGCCGAGCGACACACAACGATGCCGATTTCTAATTCCATCTAGACCTTAAAAGTAAATTCAAGTATACAGTTCCACGACTTGGAAAACTCAATTAAAAATAAATGAGATCAGGAATAAATAGCCCAGATGGAAAGTTGTACTTTAGTCTAATAAGGCGAATGGTTACCAAGAAACTCTGTATCTATTAAGCTATCGTATCTTACTCAATGAAACAAAAGGTAGTTTAGTAGAAAAGTGGCTTGTTAGTTGTTGATCAGATGGTAATGGATAACTTAGATAATGTTAATGACATGAATACAAACCACCGTGAACCCTTAGGTGTGTCATATTTATGAATTTTAAAAACCTATGTAGTTTATCCAACTATAGGTAGGTAAATAATATTTAAAAAAATATCGTCGGGCTGTAATTATAGGCCTTGTTAAACCAGATAACATTAAGCAATTTCATTGTACGAGTACGAACCTAAATCAGCAACATTTTTTGCGGAACTTGTTCAAATTAGTAATTTTACAATTTACTTCCAGCTCCTTGTGTACCATTATATCTTATTATACCTGTTCCAAAATGCTTGTCCTATTTTTTACACTTGCAATTTGATGACTGCGTATAAAGTATCGCGTGTTGTAACATAATTCCGTGGCACGCCACAACGCAGCTGGTATGAATGTTCATTGCTGTGTCAAGCATATCTTTTATATTCGGCTTTGGATTCAGAGAATCAACGCTGTGTTGGTGCTGCATCACTGCTTTTTTGTGTATGAAATACAAGAAAACAGCTATGTATTTTCAAATATTCTCTAAAACAAGGGCTTAACCTGCGTTCGCCATGGCACGGTGGCGATGAGTTTTTTGTAGGTGCTAGCTGACGGTGTGATTGATGATATGATGCAGGATCTTAGGATAGGTGTTAGGATAATAATGTATCATCATGTGTGACCTTGTCGCCCTTAACGAATATACTTTGATCTGTCATAGTGTGGCCTCGCAAAAGTGTGTCTACCTCCCTATCTATGTCGACTATGGTCTTTCATTGTTCCAAAAATCTAGATCTTCAGTTCTTTTTCGTGTTGGAGGACGTGCTCGTCCTGAAACATCTTAGTCGCATTGTTGACTATCCGTTTCCATGCTTTCCTATCCTCAGCCTGTCTCAAGAAAACGGTTCACATCTTTTCTAGTTGTTTTTTAATAAATAACTATACTTAAAAACGTATACTCAAGATAACTATGCATTTTGATTGCCTCGACCACTTTTTTCATCTTGATTAAACATCGTTCTTAGTGTTGGTTTATAAATTACTAGCGCTGCTACCGTATATGATTTCATTATGTATATTAAATACAGTTTGCCTTGGTAATCTAGAGAAATAGAGCTTGACCGCATTAAGGTTACGCTCAAGAGTGTTTATGATTTACCATTTTAAAAATTCAATGCTTTGTCATTCTATCCAAAATATAATGGCGACGTGTCTTCAAATTGTTATTGTGTAAGAAGACACAATTTTGTAAACGTTAGGACAGTCGACATGTGTTTCGCCATACTCTATCTGTTTGGCTTCAGTATTTAACGATTAGGTTTGTCCCATGACAATTGACAATTTCTGCGCCATGGTTTCGCAAGTTTTTTGTGGCAGGAGACCACGACAATTCTATTGGTGAGCAGTGGATGTGGAATTTGACACAAATTCTTTTGTAGCTTTATCTAAATCGGCGCTCGTCGCTCGTATTTTGCAAACGCCCGCATATCTACAGAATATCTATGTAGGTATTATAAATACGTCTGTTTTCACATGCAATGTCTTTCTAAACGTGTTTTATCCTTGCATTTCTGCGGCATGTCGATTGAGCATCAATAAACTTGTATTCCTAATGGGGAAACTGGACAGTGATCAGATTATATTCAAATGGATTCACATTAAGTATGGATGGTACTAACTTTTACCTCTCACACAACTAATTTTATGCAAAATATTTTTTTTCGTAAAATATTTCCTAAAAAAAGATGCTGCTGTAAAGAGTGAAGTAATGAGTGAAGACTTACAAAAAA
Source organism: Chloroclysta siterata (assembly GCA_932294275.1). Lineage (NCBI taxonomy): Eukaryota > Metazoa > Arthropoda > Insecta > Lepidoptera > Geometridae > Chloroclysta > Chloroclysta siterata. The sequence continues at coordinate 4,572,507 of OW028604.1, read as the reverse complement.
CGTAAAATTGTTGATCTTGGTATGAAGGTTCTACTTACCTTAGTATTTTAACTACTCACTAATCCACTTTGTATCATTTTGTTAACTGTCTTTAAGATAACCATATAAGTTCACGAGTGCTATTGAGTACACTTTAACTAGGAATGTTCTCGTTAAATAAAACTTTAACTACCTTTTAAATAGATTCAACTTGGAACCGTTATGTTCGCTACGCTCATATAACGAGGTTTACAATCTATTAAATTGCTCATGAGCACTTTGTTAAAAATAAACTAAGCTTATTTTAAAACCGTATTCAAATTCTGAGGTTGATTTACGAAAGTTGTCCTCTAATAATGAAATGATAGATAAATTGTTACGAATACATTCATCATTGCCCTTCCAGAAACTTAATTCCGTTCCGTAGCGTTTGTCTGTTCTACGAGCTATGGCCTGCCTTTTGTAACATCCACTTAAAAGACAGCCTTCACAGCTCAGTTGGTAGTAGCTCTGCCTCCTACGCCGTAGGTTCGATCCCCAAAGAGAACAAGCATTTGTGTGATGAACACACACATCTATGTGTGTTCTCTGTCTGGGTGTTCTAAAATATTATAAGTATGTATTTACAAAAATATGTATTTACGTCACGTCACACCACGTCCACGTCAGAACCTTTTCATATTTTAGCCAAAGATGTGGCCCGTATTATTAAAAATATGAAAACGGGAAAGTCTCCGGGACACGACGGCCTCAGCATTGAACATCTGAGGCATGCTGGTGTACACTTGCCTAGGGTGTTAGCTATGTTTTATAGTTGCTGCATTTCTCATGCATACCTACCGAACAACTTGATGAAGACCCTAGTAGTGCCTATAGTTAAAAACAGAACTGGTGATGTGTCTGACCCCGGCAACTATCGGCCTATTTCTCTCGCCACTGTTATAGCCAAAATTCTGGATAGTCTGCTTGACAAACAGTTGAGTAAACATTTACACTTACACGATGCACAGTTCGGATTCAGAGCCGGCCTTTCCACTGAAAGTGCTATACTTTGTCTCAAGCAGACTGTCCTGTATTACACTAGAAGAAACACCCCAATATATGCGTGTTTCTTAGATTTGTCGAAGGCTTTCGATCTAGTGGGCTATGATATCTTATGGCAGAAACTGCGAAGTGACACTGATTTACCGCGGGAGTTGATAAATATTTTTCAGTACTGGTACAGTAATCAGGTCAACCATGTTCGCTGGGCCGGTAGGATATCAGAGCCCTACAGATCCGAGTGTGGCGTGAGACAAGGGGGGCTATCCTCGCCGAGACTCTTTAATATGTATATTAATCAGCTGATCCTGGAACTCAGCAGCACCAACGTTGGATGCCGTATAAATGGGATCAGTGTAAATAACCTGAGCTACGCTGACGACATGGTGCTGTTGAGTCCCTCGATCAGGGCACTCAGAAGAATGGTTCGCGTCTGTGAGTCTTTTGCGGTGGCCCACGGACTCAGATATAATGCAAAAAAGTGCGAGTTGATGCTGTTTAAATCAGGGAACAAAACGTATTCTAATATACCACCCGTGACGATTAATGGCAATGCCCTGAACATCACTTCACGATTTAAGTATCTGGGTCATTGGGTCACTGATAACCTGAGCGATGATGTAGACTTGGAGAGAGAACGTAGGGCGTTGTGCGTTCGTGTTAACATGCTGGCCCGGAGGTTTGCAACAAATACTAAAAATGTTAAAATAACGCTCTTCAGAGCGTATTGCCAGTCTTTTTATACTTGCAGCCTCTGGACCAGATATACGAAGAAAGCATACAACGCCTTACGGATTCAATATAATAACGCGTTCAGGGTCCTGCTGGGGCTGCCACGTTTCTGCAGCGCTTCGGGCATGTTTGCGGAAAATAGAGTGGATGGCTTTCATGCCATAGTACGCAAACGATGCGCCTCATTAAGAAGACGAATCCGTGACAGCCCGAACAGTATAGTGAACGCGTTGTCTGAGAGGTGGGACTGTCCCCTCCATCATGGATGCAGCTGCACACTCATAATCACGAATTTCAAATAAAATGTCACTAACACTATTTATAAGTTAATATGTTACTAACAAATTTCTATGGACTAAGTCTTAATTAAATAAATTGAATTGAATTGAATTGTATTTAAGTATTATATCAGCTATCTGGTTCCCATAGTATAAGCTTTGGCTTAGTTTGGGGCGAGATCGTGCTGTGAGGAATGTCCACTAATATTTATTATTCATTTATTAATTATCAGTTTTACAGGGTTGTTTTATGGGTATGGTATTCATCCATGCCCATAAAAATAAACCTCTGAAGTGAGGTTTTATCTATTCAACATATCATGACGAAAATGTCGCCAAATAGTTTTTTTTTTCAGTAAATTTCAGAGGCTCGAGAAGCACTCTATCACACTCTGTTTTTTCTTTCTAATTAATTACCCATTAAGATTCTTTAGCTGACACAAAAACTAACGCAGCGTGACCCTTACCACTTACAACCTCTCTATATTATGCATCGTGGATCTCCGGTAACACAAAAGTCTTTTTAAATTCACTCCTTTGTTCCTTTCTTTCTCTCTAATTGAAAATAGTTTGATCCTTTCCTTCTCGGTATTAGTTTTATTGAAATTGTTTAAGTCACAACAAAATCATAAAGTTGTTTGTTTACATTTCTAGTAGCTCAAGAGCTATACAAATAATTGTAAACCTTATGATATTTCAACATATTAGTTGAAGTCTGTTTACTTTTTTTTTATACAACTAGCTGATGGAACAAGCAGATGGCCCACCTGATGTTAAGTGGTACACCTATAACAAACCATTGCCTCGGTAAGTCACGCACGATAGGAACGTGTACTACGATGCACTGCCCTGCGTCCGTCAACTTGAGGCATACAGATGTTAAACCTCATGTGCCTGTAATTACACCGGCAACCACACTCTTCAAACCGAAACACAGCAACGCTGCTTGGCGGCAGAAAAAGGCGTGGTGGTAGTACTTCCCCGGACGAGCCACACACAAAGAGCTCTACTACTCTTTTTTGGCTGATATAGTGCAAAATAGTACTGCGTATAGTACAGTACAGTAAACCTACAAAGTTGTTGTGTTCAAAATGCCTTGTCGATTACTATAATCTGTCAGTCCCACACGCCTCCCCATTGAGCATGTCAATGTGTCTCGTTTAGTTGTTCACCTGTTCCGCACATGCACACGCTCAAACAATTTATACAACTGTTTCATACATTTTAGCCAGTTAGGTATTGAACTTTTGTATGAAACAGTGTTTTTTTTCGCGTTCACAGTGTTGGTTCCTTAGAAAAAGTGGATGGGTACTTTAGACGCCTGAAGTTTTGAATACAAGTATTGGAACACTTTATATAAATATAATTTACTATTTAATTTGGAATTCAGCAAACAATTTAACTTGTTACATAAATGGCTTTTTGAAACTGTTACTACTGTTTTGTTTGAAACTGCGAAGTCATATTGTCTAATGAGACGGGTAATTATTCCGTGCGTGTGCTGTTCCCGGACTGTTAATCTACACTAATATTATAAAGAGGAAACATTTGTATTTTTGTATGTAACGAATAGGCTCAAAAACTACTGGTCCGATTTCAAAAATTCTTTCACCATTAGAATGCTACATTATCCCTGAGTAACATAGGCTATATTATATTTTCAAATAATCAGGGGTCCTTACTAAAACTCCAATAAGGTGGAAAACAAAAACCTTACATCACGTGCGCTGCGAAAACTATTGATGATAGAACAAAATAATGTACTACGATTTTGCAGAACACGTCATTATCCACAAAAAATGTCGCGCCAGCATATGTCTAACTATTATAGTTATGTCACAATAAGTGTTCTTTTATTATAAAAAATTAATTGAAATGCCGCCGCTAGAAAAGGGTCTTTATTTGTACCTTGGTATTAATCCTTATCCAAATAAATCTTTTCATAATTAAGACGGTTTCAATACCTATAGATTACTTCTTAAATTTTTCAAATCGGACGTTCCATTCAAAAGATATGACGAAATTAAAAATGTTAACGGGTCCACGGGTCACGCACGGGGTGCGAATTGTATGAAATAAGTAGACGCGAGGCTCGAACCCACGGTCTAAGTTTATCCTAAAATGTTCAAAAAATTTATAACCACCCATGCGAAGCTGGGACAGGCCGCTAGTTTCATATATAAATGTATATTACATATTGTTTTACTATCTTCTTAGTTAGGGACCTCTTTGTAAGGGCATATTCGGGGAAGTGTTGACACCATGCCTATCAAGCTGCCAAGCAGCGTTGCTGTGTTTCGTATTGAAGGATATGGTAGCTTAAAAATGACCTAACGAGTGCTTACAAAAAAACTGCTGGACGAATACCAATATTTTATTTGTATTATGTGTATTGTAAGTTTTCAATATGAGTTCAGATCGTGAAAGTAAAAAAACAGATAATGTATTCACGCGTGTTGGTAAACCATGCATTCTTCACGATATCTAGAGGGCAAGAACCTCGAATAGTTCCCCATTTAATCGTAGCTACAGATCGTGCAGTAACGATGAAATTAATGAGCTCAAAATAAAGAACGACGTATTAAGTAGTCGTGGATCGCTAACGGTAAGATAATGCGAGTTATTATTCATTGCGGAACCGGAGCGTCAATCAAAACGAACCTGCTGCGTGTCGATTCTCCAACAATATCACGGGGAGTTTCACCCAGTGGATCCGCTTAGATCACGAGCTTCGCCGAGTTCTAAAACATGTGGCAAGTGCTAGAAACGAGCCTCTTTGAGGCGCAATTACAATCCTTTCACCGCACTGTTTCGATAGAAAGTAGTGACAAGACAAGAAGAAGAGCTTCGCCTCACTCACGTTGGCATTTCCACTCGTCAAAACACTAGTAGGTACTTGAATGTATTACAGAATACCAAATTGAAAACTCACGGCGATTCCGTGGTCACTTGGGTGATAGTTGTTTACAGAATAGCACTACTGGTGCTAGAAAAGTGGTCGTGGAAAAATATCGTTCTTAATATTATGACTGTTAGGCCACGGCTGCACTGGCAAGGCTACTGCGACGTCTTACTATAAAGTAGATGTTAATATAAAGAAGGAGTGTTGTGTGTAATTGTGCTACTGATCGTCTGGGGGGCGATGATGTTGATTACAAAGTCCTTTTGTGTTACATTTGCAGGTTTATTTTCATTATGTAAAATATTAATATAAAAATTTGTATCCATGTAAAAGCAGTGTAGGTATAAAAGTTGTAAAAAAGATGGAGTAAAGCCGTGTCGGCGTTTTCAGATAAAGTTCTTCTTCTTGTTTTATTGCCGGCAAAAGATTGAGAGAATGTTGTGTTGACATTATGACATGACAGTGACAGCCATGCGCGCTGTCGGTTGACGGTGCGTTCCGAAACCAAGGGGTGCGTTTGGAAACTATGCTTAGTGGGCCGGAACAAGGGGTTTAATTTAATAGTATTTTCTCAAAAGAAATATTAAATCCAGATAGAAATATAAATAAGATCTCGAGCTATCTAGTAACAAGATGGAATCATTATATTTGCGATTGAATCACTCGCTCGTCGCTATCGCCTTACCAGTACGGCTGCGGCCTAAGATCGTTAGCAAACAGAATGGTGGATAGCTACTAAAACTAGTAATGTATGTGTAATTGGTCAAGTGTCCTTGTGGTGTATAAAGAGTAACCACGGTATCGATAGGCATTAGTTCCTAGTCAACCCAAGGGCGCCGCCAATGGTGGGCAGGGAAGGGCAGCTGCCCCCCCTAGAGATTAAAAAAAACGTAGCCAATTGCAAAGAAATCAATTGGAACCATTCTTATTACAATCGCCATAGAGGCAAAGACTCGCGCTACAAGCTGTAAAGCTTCATGCTCTTGACTGTACCTACAATTGATATTTCTCTCATCCTCCATAATATTAACTTGCCCCCCGTGGGCCAAGGGCTGGTGACGCTCTTGAGTCAAGCTAGTATTATTACTAATCACCCCTATAACTAAGCTTTGACAGCTCTCATAGCTCAGTTGGTAATAGCTCTGCTTTTCTGTGTAGGTTTTTAATAGGCCGTGGGTTCGATCCTCACCGGGATCAAATAGTGTAGTCGGGGTAGTGAACATATGTGATGTCTGGGTGTTATAATATCTGAGGTATTAAAAAAAGTATTTTATTAGGTATCTGGTTCTCATAGTACAATGTTTACCTACTTAGTTTGGAGCTAGAAAGCGCTGTGAGAAATGTCCGCAACTTTCTTTGAGATCATAACTATTCGTACAGTTAGCGACAATATAAACATTTCTGGTTTATAAAGTTCAAATATTACATTCCATCTGTCTGTGTAAGATCCGTCGTAAGCTATATCTTTATATTATCTATTTATATGATCGCTGACTGTACATAAATTTGGGTACTAAACTCTGAAACAAGGATATCGATTCAGCTGAATTCAGCGGATCTTGTAGAATATTATTTTCTTTGAAATACGACCCCAAGTCATTTATTATTCTGTTGTGAATCGTTAAACGTCCTTGGAGGGGAACGCAACGTTATTCGATTAAGGTTTACCTGATTAAAAAGTTCAATATCAACCAAGGACTCTCATTGATAAACCGGATTGATTTTATTGTTACTTTCATGGTGGATATGAAAAGCACAATAAAATCGGTCTCAAATCTGTCTGAACAGAGAGCTGCACAGTCACAGACAGCCTTCACAGCTCAATTGGTAGTAACTCTGCCTTCTACGCCGTAGGCCGTGGGTTCGATCCCCACCGAGAACAAACATAATTGTGTGATGAACATAGATGTTTGTTCTCTGTCTGGGTGTAATTATATATTATAAGTATGTATTTACAAAAAAAAAAGTATTTCTGTATTATATCAGCTATCTGGTTCCCATATTACAAGCTTTGGCTTAGTTTGGGGCTAGATAGTGCTGTGTGGAAAGTCCACCAATATTTATATTTATATTTACAGTGTGTTTTGGTGATGTATAGTTTGAGCCTAATGTCCCTAATCTTGAATGCGACTTTTGAATAATATGTCTCTACATTCTCTGTATCAGGCTAAGTTTACACTTACACTGTCGAGCTCCAACAACTGTCCGGTGTCGAACTGTCCGGGGAAGTACAACCATCATGTCAAAGTTAAAAGGTTATTCAGTTGTAAGGATTACTTTGAAACGTCTTAAAGCTAGGTGAATCTAGGTGCCAGTTCCACGCGATCAAGCATAGAAGTTACCCCATTTGTATCTCCGTATCTTGCAAAATCTTTACCTAAAGGCCTTTTAAATAATTCCCACTCGTTCTGAAGCGTCAGTGTCCGTGATATTTTGATTTGTACATCTTTATATTTCTTATGAAATTGTTAACACGCTATGTGCTTAGGATACATCATACGATGATATTCAATTGGCGTGCCGTACACGATTCATCGATCTATCATTGTTATCGAATCAAGTGGAAGTATATGGAGTTCATTTGATGCATTAGTTTGGTTCTGACAAAATAATTTGTGTTCATCGTTCATCTTGACCTTGTTTTTCAAATCACGATCGATCTTCGTTTGAATTACCCAATAAACAGCTTAAGATCTGATCCGAGATTCAAAACACAAAATAACACTTTTTTTGGTTGTAAAAAAAAGAAGTGATGAACATTTCAGACAGTATCTAGACTAGGCCCAAAAATAGCTGTAGTATGGGAATCTAATAGCTTTTTTCATAAAAACATATTTATAACCCGCAGACACAGAACAAGCATCACAAAAATGTTGATCCTAATTTGTAATCAAATCCAACAGTGCAAAAGTAAAGTTACTAACAACTGAACTATGAGACCAGTCAAGTGCGTGCATAGTCAATAATGAAAGTAATTTCTAAATTACACAGCATGCAGCAGTCACACATCCAAATGTCAACCGTGTTGAATATTGTTACTCGGTATTAGTCACCACTAGCACGGCTACGCAACGAGCGCTTTATAATTTGCATATCGTTACGTCTCGAAAAATAAAACAATTGACAAATCCGGCAGTTCTCTCTAATGATTTGTGAGTGGCACGCCGCTATCATACCACATTAGTGAATTGCTATCATAATGGTACACAAGACAGCTAACTAGTGTTTAACGAGATGTAAACACGGCCTTGCTCTGACGCAACGCCGCGCCGCCGAAGAAAGTGAAACTATGAAACTGCCGCCAAATCGCGGTGTCATTGGATGAACACTCCATCGGTCGACTGCTCGAATGGTTCGTCAACAGATTGTTGACTAAGCAAATTATTTATGCAGCAACAATGAAGCTTTCTCACGTTTCGGCTTGGAAAAGTTTCGGTTAATTGTTAAAGAAATATTCAGAATCGTGATTTGATACGTTTGCCCGGAAATGGAATTTGAATACGCCCATGTAGGCTTTCCTTTTCTACGATCCCTCGCACGCACAACGCTCCACGCACTATCTTGTAAGCATAGCAATTTGCAGTTATTCAAGAAAATGCACGAGTCGTTTATGGTGTTTCCTTTATTCCGAGTAGGTATTTACTCATCCTAATATGTTAACACCTGCTTATGGTGGATGCAAACTGGTGTCCTATATTTGCTAGTAAGAAAACTATGAATCTGCAGCTGATGTAACAAATTAATAATTCCTTAGAGACACTTTTTAGCTGTAGGTCAATTATCTATTTATAAACGGTACCATTCTCGCTGCGTCCTTTCAAAATTTCTATATTTATCTTTGAAATTTTACATTGCTTAAGATCAGTTTCACATTTTGCATCGAGAATCGAGATTATCTCTTTTAGTTCAGGTGTTATCAAATCTGATAAACTTATTTATTGACAACACCGCTGTATGGAGGTAGACGATAAGATAGTACACTCACTGTACAGCTGATATCCATTGAAAAAGCAGTGTTTCTTTGTAAATGGTAAAATTGAGTTTAATATGTGTTTGTTCTATGAAGATGAAATTCGACCGAAGAAGGGACGGCCCATACCACGAGTTGTTACACGGGTATTAAAAAACGTTACTCATAGCTATATTGTACTTCTAATCACTAAACTTTTCCATTTACGACTGAGCAATACCAATAACCATTATTGTCTTTCTAAAGACTGATAAACGTTTGGTCGTTTTCACGAAACATTTAATAGCCTCTAAGAACTCTCAAAATCGCAACTACCAATTACATTTCAAATTAAAATGTAAATTCTCTCAAAATCATGACTTACAATGGAGCAAACAGCCATGTTTCCTGAGTTATGATCACGTCACTGTCTCGCAGGCGACAGTTTGAATCGGCCCTTTGATGAAGTACTTCTATTCATAGGGATTTAGCAATACTATTTTCGATAATGCAACGTTCCATTGTCGCAAAGGAAGAGACGTGGACTCTGTGCCCGGACGCGACGCACTCGGGCGTGACTCAATTTAACGGTGGAGCACACGGCGACACTGTTTCGTGTTCCTCTAAAAAACCTGCACAGCTAACGACCAAGCGTTTCATTGAGTTCTAGAACGCTTTGTTGCTGTAAATAACGCGTAATGACGTTTTTTTTACCGGCCATGAGTGTCCAAGTTGCTAAATGTTACAACAAATAATGGTTCGAGCTTACCAACCTTAGGTCTTTGAATTGTTATTGTAGCTTGTCATCTTGTGACTTGGGCTGGTGGACTCCATTGTTACAAGTAATTGCCACGTTTGCAAGTGAATGAACACGTATTCTTGCTTTCGATTTTGTGAGCTAAGATCAGATATTATCTCATATCTTAAGACTATGTTGTCGTCAAAGCGCTATAAGTGCTCTAGCGCGCATTTATTGAAACTTGAGGGGTATCCATCCATGCATGTGTGCCAAAAACAGTTTGCAGTTTCAATTTTATTTGGTGTAGTTTTTGTAGTTGCTCAATCGTGACTCCAATAATAATTGCCAAACACAGGTCCCTCCGTTCTATAGTTCTTCTAGAGAACATTGTAATTACAATATATTTCTTTTGTTTCAGACGGGAGGTGCAGACAGCGCCAGCGGGGGCTCGGGCGGCTCTGGCATGGAGTGTCTGCAGATGCGACCGCCGCCCGAACCCTTCCACTATCTCATCTCGGAGCAGGCTAAGTCTCTCGTAGCTCTTCAGGTCAGTACTCACATCAGAGCTTATGAATTTAAATACTAATCTAATATAATACAAACAGAGAATGCCAAAATTTTGCGATTACTCGAAGAAGACTTCGCATCAACTTTTTGGCACGTTTTGCTAATATTCAGTTCGCGTTCAAATGAGAAGAACTGGAAACGTTGTGACTTAGGTGTAATACAAATGCAAGTTGCTAAAGCCTTTCTTGAACATAGTTTTCCAACCAAGTTAAACATAGTTTCTTCAGTATTTCTAGTTCGAACGAAGAATGTCACCAGGTTCTTGTAGGTGAATTCTATTGAATTCCCAACTGATAAAATTATGTAAAACTTTCGCATGAACGGACCTGAAGCTTTGACAGTGAAAAGGGTGAAGTGGAAAAGTTGGAAATAGCATTGGCCTTCGTTCCTTACATTGTAACAACGCAGGGGTCTTGCGTCATTGTTTTACCAGTTCTAATTTGAAAATAACCACAGTGTTTGCCCAGCAAACCCTTTTAAATCATTTTTGAAGGGTTGGTCTGACACCTCCTGTGTCATTAAATTCCGTTGTAATCCATTGTATCACTCTGGTTTTCCCAAGGACTTGTACCTGAATAATAATAGGAATTGTATCTGAATCTAGCGATAGACGTTGACATAAAATATGTCCGTACAGTCGAGAGTTTCATTCAACATAGAAAATGGCCGAAAAAAACATAGGAACTGGCTGCAATTTGGAATTAAATTGCGCCATATATCTCCGTTATCACAGGCCTCTGATGGAAGTTCTGTCTAACAAAAAGCTATCACCGTTGCATTTCGCACAGGAACTTCAGAATGAGGTCGGAGCACTTCTCGAGTTTCGCGACCTCGTCATCGAGACATTTCCGAACTTGCGCTCGAAGATGCCTCCGTCGACGCCGGCCAGCAGCGCGCGCCGGGACTGGGAGCCGGGTGTCCGGGTGCGGAGAAAGCTTGCCGCTGGAACCGACTCAGCGAGAACCAAGCCGCAGCCTTCCGTGCAGGTATACTATATATAACTTATTGTTAATCAGTCGACCTTCAAAGTTTTTTATGAGACAACAAGATGATTGTCCACCTAAAACATTTTCCTCTACTCAATACATTATCCTCTACCCAAAACAAAATTAATAATATAAACATAATAAAATTATAGGTAAAATATAAATACATATGTATTCGCAATAGCTGGTGATAAAAAATCAGGGACTGAATAGACGAGACTAGATAGTTATACCCATCAGTTTTGATTTTCTTTGTGTGGTTCAAATTGCTGCTAACATGTACTTCGTATGATTTTATCGGCTGCTTGCAGATTCTAGAATCGCAGTTTTAACTGAATCAGCGTAGATAAGGAATAAGTTCGGCCAATTCTGTTGATGTATGCCAACTCTGATAAATATCTCAGAACAATAACAAGATAAATATATATTTGCAAATATCGTTCGTAATTTCCTCATCGTCTGAGCTGTTTCTTGATAAACACTTGAAACTCTTGTGGCCACAGAATACAGAAATATCCTCACATAAATAACACTGATATAACATCTCTGCGTCTATACACAGAGGGGTATCCTATGCTCAGCATTGGACTTTTTCAAGATGGTGATGAACTTTTCGTGATGAACGTTCTGTTTTCTGTGCGTGTGCCCAGCATCGCCCATCACTATTTTTTTCCATTTTATATCCTGCTCTTTGGCCATCTGTCTGTGTTGACAATAATCCAATTTGATGTGCGCAAGATTGGCGTTGTATGAGAGACTCTCAGTCTCCGTAAGCGAGACCCTGGATCTGCCTCAGGGTCTGCCTTTTTCTGGAGAATCTAAGGCTTCAACATCCAAATCATTCATTTGACCGCTTCCAGTAACTTCTTCCAGCTGATGAATAAGATGTGTAATGATTCATTATCCACGATACTTTCAGGACTCAGGATTCAGCACCGAAACGTCATGCGGGAAGGACGCGCACTCGTCCGCTTCCGCTTCCGCGTCCGCCAGCAGAGCTCGGCCCGTGGAAGACGAGCTGCTGGCTCTGCTCGACGTCATCCAGCGCAAGGGCGCCCGGCTGCGGGACGAAGCCGACCAGCTGCGGAACGAGATCGACGCTAACACCACCGCCGAGGAATCCTTCGCGAGAGCCATGCAGGCGTGCGAGTGTGGGGACTTGCAGAGGTAATTTTGATTAGTCAATTCGGGTTATTCCCGCTAATCTCCACTGCTTGAGTGTTGTCATTCAAATTTATTTTTAGGTAAAATCACAGCATGTTCTGAATATTGTAGGGATAGTGATAATATTCGTGTCCTCGACTCCAAGATAATTTTTAAGGCTAAGGTATATGCCCTTCTTAACGAATACTATAATATACTACTTCGCTATTCGTAGACTATGCATTCTGGTAGTTTAGAAAAAGTCTGGCATGAATATCAGTGTATCGTCGTTATAACCGAATACATCTTAAAAATAGTTTTTTTAATACGAAACAAATTCCTAACTTCGAAAAAACACTGAACAAACAATTGGGTGATTCGGGTAGCCTGATGGTTACTGCCTCTGGACTTCCGCTTGACACTGCCTAATGCGATACCTTACTACTGTAATTTTACATGCAACTACTATTCACTCATACTTATTGTGGGCACTAATACTAATCAAGCTTCACCATGAAGATTTGAAAATCTTAAATTTGCAGTCATTTACATGGCAATTTGCTGTCAAACCTGAGAGTTACAAGTAAGAAACAAAATAGGTAAAGAATTTTATAAAAAAACGCACCTACAGCTGACAAAGTGAAGTGGATTTACTTTCATAGCTGTGTAATACGGATCTGACCCAATTCGCTGAGCTGTTTATTTTTCTTAGTTGTTTTATATCTCTGTTCGTTGGAGATTTTTATGGAATTCTGCAATTTATCTAGCTCGTTATGGAGGGACGAGTCATTGAGCGATGTCCTTACTTAAAAATTGTTTGAATAGTGACTAAGATGAATTTATTCATCCTTTGACATACTTTTTATAGGTTACTAATAAATAAGAAAACGAATAATTTATATCTGAAATTTCCGGATAGCTACAAAGTCTAGCGTGAACGGATTATAGCTAAGGAAAGTGAAGATGTACCTTCACTTTTAATTAGAGCTAAACCGCTGAACCAATCCAGTTGAATTTTGTCATAGATATAGCTCGCATCCCGGAGGACATTAACGGTTTGATACTAGTAGTTAGAACACGTGGAACTGGCAAATAAATTCACCTATGCTCTTTGACTGCATTTCTAAATATATATCTCTTGCTCTATATCTATAACAGTTTTAATATATACACTGTTCACAGATTACTGAAACATTTTGTAGATTTTAGATTTCACAGTGTTAAATCCGCGCGTGGTCGGGGTTACTTGTATAAAACAATCATATAAGGGTCACAATAAGCCGATTACAAGTACAATAATTACTTTACCTAATTTGGGTCTAAATAGTGCTATGAGAAATCGTCATCATCAACTTCTTGCCCTTATCCCACGCTAAGTGGGGTCGGCACAACAGGTTTTCTTCTTCCACTCTCCTCTATCATTCGTCTTCTCGGCGCTCACTCCTTTCTTACTTATGTCATCTTTCACACAGTCCATCCATCTTTTCCTTGGTCTGCCTCTCCTTTTAACCATCCACATCCATATCTAGCACTCTCCTCATAATGACTTTCTTCCCAATATTCATTAATTGGTTATTCATTACATTGTAGCTTACTTTAAAAAACTAGGTCAGTGTTAAATTACCTATTAGCCGTAATTATGGCTAGATTGTAATATTATTAGATAGAATAAAATAATTTAAATTAAAATTTATTTTATTCAGATGTTATAGATCCATATAAACTTAAAAATAACACATAATATAGGTAGCAATATAATAATCAAACATGAAGTAGGTAGAAACACTGAATGTTTAGTTATATAATAAACTTCTCTAGCATTCGGGTTAATAAGTGCAGACACCCAGTAAAACAAAATACCACCACCCACCCACTAAAAAAAAGGAAAAAAATACATTATAGTCGCGTTAAACTCTCGCTGCAGGCTCGGTCATAAGTTATCGAAACAAGACAGCAATATTGCGCTCTCTCTCTCTCTCGCACTTAGGAGAACGGACGATCCTGTTGTTTAAGCGTGTGTTAAGATGATTTATGACCGAGTTCGCAGCGGGAGTTTAACGCGACTATAGGTTGAGCACTGACCGAGCCTGCAGCAAGTTTAACGCGACTATAGTACCCCATGTAACGTTCCAGGCTCCGTTCAGAGCGCGACGCATTGCTCGCCCGCGCGGCGGAGCTGGAAGCGGCGGCTTGCTTGTCCCCGCTACCCGCGCCCGCGACGCCCCTCGGCCGGCTGGACTCGGTACTGGATACCCCCTCGCGGCCGCCGCGTGTGCCTACCCCCTGCTCGAGCAAGTTCGCCGCGATTCTCACTGAGAGTAATCCGGTCGAGCTGCAACGTCAGCTGCTCACATCCACTGTGCATAACCAGGTATGTGGTCCATCCTTTTTTAGGTGTTATCTATACAACGTGTTGATGAAGTTATGTAGGGAAACAAAGAGCGTGTATTTAGACCAAGCACTGGAATACTTTGACGTGTGCAACGGTTGAATACATCGTTTTCGAAATTCCCATAGAAAAGTAAAATTAATATTTTCTCAGAAATTTGCAACAGCCCTGTCTGTGTACGTGTCAAGGTCACACGCACGCGCGCTTCTATCTAGGAAAGAGAAAAACAACGATAACCTACGAGATAATTTTAAATACTTACCTTTCGGTAGGTAGGTAGGTACGCCGCCAATCCCCTGACACGATATTTTTACTGGTTCCTATGGATTTTGTCATTATTTACTGGCTATAATAACACTGGATAAAACTGGATTTTGGTAAGTTTGCGAGATTTCGCACGACACAGGCTTCAAACTTCACACTAAACCATTACCTCGTAGGCACTGCTCATACACACACTAACTGACGACGGCTTTTTACATAACAATCACCATTTTATCACGTTTGATGACATTTTCTCAACAAAACAATGTACAACAACGCATGTAAACACAAACAGGGTGACCATCTCAAAAGTGGCGGTTCTACCACACACCTGCCAAAAAATCTGTCAAAATCTACCAAGCTTGACGATAAAAATACCAAAAATATGACTTCATACCATCTCCTTCGTGGCTACGGAATAAATTTAATACCTACATTACATTCAGTTACTATCTTTTGATCGTTTGTAACGGTTTGCAGTTATCTAAAACGAGATAGAAGTTGTTTAGAAACCAAATCAATAAAGGTAAAAAAGAATAAGAAGTTTCCAGTTCGGTAAAAAATAAATAAATTATAAATATTATTTAAAAATTCAAAGTAATAAGATTTTTCTAATATTTCGAAATATTTAAAATCTGCCAAATGGCAGAAATCTGCCACAAATGGTAACACTGATCGGCGGCCGTCGGCCGTCCTGATTGGATATGCGTTTTTAAATGCAACCAATGACAGACAGGTTAGTCAAAGATTAAATAGGACAGACTAGACACTTCCCAAAATTGCAGTTGAATAATTTTGTCGTGTCAATGAACCATGGTGGTAAAGTAACATGTTACAATTTAAAGAACTATGAATATCATAAACATTGGTTTACGACATCTAGTAATTAAACAAAAATAAATATTCTATTAAATATTGAGTACGTAGCCACGTAGGTACCTAGTTACTGAATAGGTATTAGTACCAAAGATCTCAGAGAATGTTTACCGTGACTAGGGATTACAGTCGCGAAAATATTTCTTTTACATACCAAGATCTTTAAAAACAGCAACATCATTATTAGGTAGGCACATTACTAGGTAATTGGTGGCAGTTCTGTTACCTATTTTATCTAAGGTTAACAACTAGAGGTCAAAGAACAGCTGTAAATAGGGCTGCCTCAGATGCGTTTAGATTCATTTTAGATAAAAGTTTAAGAGGCATTTCATGAATGAAAAACTTTGAAATTTTAAAAGTCGTAGAACAAAAGTTGTTCGTTATGACCGGTAGAATATCCTGCTTTCGGATCCCTACAATTCTTAATAAACACGTTGTATATATTTGGGTTAGAAGCTTTGAGACTACATCTCGATTTGACTAGATAGCATTATGTCCAAGTCGCTTTCTGACTAAATCTCGTAATGACTAGAAATAGCTGTCCGACTATTTACGGTGTCATGTTATTTTTTTTTTTTTATAACTATATTTAGCATGCTGTAAAGTTGATCGTGGCTGACCCTATACAATCCAACATAATATCTTTCTGTAACCCATGTTTAGTTAAATAAATGAATTTGATTTTGATAGGTTTTCTTCTTGGCTTGGTCGCGTGGAACTGGCGCCTGGATTCATTATCGTCAGCCTTTTTTTACTTTTCTTCTAATCTTGGTGTTTACCTTTGGTTTTCTTCTAGGCTTCGTCGCGTAGAACTGGCGCCTATATTCATTATCTTCAGTCTTTTTTTTGCTTTTCTTCTAGACTTGGTGTTTTCCTTTGCTTTTCTTCAAGGCTTGGTGTTAGGCTACATCTTCACTTTTCATTAGAGTTAAACCACTTAACCAATAGCGATTAAGTTTGTCACAGAGATAGCTGGCAGCCCGGAAGACATTGACGGTTTGATACGAGTAGTTAGGTCGTGTGGAACTGGCACCTAGATTCATTATCTTCAGCCTTTTTTGCTTTTCTTCTAGGATTAATCGCGTGGAACTGGCACCTAGATTTATTATCTTCCTACCCTTATCCCACGCTAGTCGGTAACTGGGGTCGGAACATGTGTTTACCACCTTTTTTAGCTTTTTTTCTAGGCTTGGTTCCGTGGAACTGCCACCTAGATCCATGATCTTCCTGCCCTTATCCCACGCTTGTCGTTATGACTTTGACTTTGAGGAAAATCCTTCATGGATACCCGCCACCCTCGGTAACGTGGTAGGTTATGTTAGACTCCTACTGACCAAAAACCTTAAGGTGTCCTACGGGACTCTGGGACGTGGCTACGGGAACTAAGTTGAATTTCTTCGCGGCCACGACGGCATTTCTTGATTCTCAAACTCACGACTAGCATAACAGGCGGCTACCACTACACCACCAGTACCACAGACAAGCATGACTGTTTAGGCGAACTAGCACACTTCAGTTTTGTATTATTTCGTTTGTGGTATTAAACTGAAACAATTGCAGATTTGGTCCAGTTGGCTGCACTATTGCGTGATGGACAAAAACTAATCGCGAATTACCTTTCTAAGTAACTAGATTACCTCACCCAGCCTTGGATAAACCTTTCATCTAATCTAGTAAGGCCATAATCATTTATGACTCATTATCGTGGGAATACTTATGCTAAATCGTCGTACACCTATCTGTGCACCTACTTAGGAATCGCAAGGTTACGACCTCCTTAAACTATTCAAAACCAAATTTATTTTTATGCTTTTTTCTCTCTGGGTAGAATTATATTATGACCCATCAAACAGATTGGAAATCCCTATCTCGTTAAACTTTCCACCATAGGACGAGTAGACGTACGGCCCAGTACCACCCATACTTGGTTAATTTACCACCCATTCGCACTAAGCGTTTTGCTTCTACCTTTATCATGCGAACTGCTAAGGAGTGGAACTCATTGCCGTCGTCCGTTTTTCCTGATCGCTACAATTTGGGTATCTTCAAGGCAAGAGTGAATAGGTGTCTTCTAGACCGTTCTGCTCCATCTTCGGCTACATCGTCGCTTACCACCAGGTGAGATTGTAGCCAAAAGACAGTCTATACAATTAAAAAAAAAAAACTTTAAAAACCCAAAGATATTAACTTGACTTGTTACCAAATTAATCCCCAAATTACCTACAGTATCTCTTCTTTTTGGACATTATTTGTGCAAATCCTTAATTTTAGTAGTCAGTCATACGTCATCAAAGTAGTCTTGAATAAATTCTTTGATAATATTTTTATTTTGATAGGAACTGGGAAATAAACGCTGGTGTCGATTATGTAGCATTCTGTGCATGTTCCTAAGCGAACTTAATTTGACAGCACTAAAACAATAGCCGTCTTTATTGTTTCAGTTTATAAAGAAAGGGACGGCAACATGTTTAGAATAGGTAGTCAAATTAGGTTCGTTTCGGAAAATGACAAATAAGAATTGACACCACTGTCTCAATCACCAGAAACAAGTATATTTTTATCAAGGAATCTGGTCTCTCATCTGCTTAGACACATTATGTCGAGGAAATCAAATGTATTTAGAGCCGCCGCAGTCTAGAAGTAAAGCGATAGGGATTGCCAGTAGCTAATAAAACTTAATAAAAGCGAGGTAACCGTTTATGTGTCCAGTCAATTGTCATTGCTAACGAGAATTTACGAGACCAATATGACGCAAACGCAATTTGGGCAAAATTACGCGGAACCGTAGACGTAATGGAGTGTGGCCGCGATAGGCAAAGCTATTCAATTGAAAAAGTAATTTTCAACTCTTTTGTACTGACAAAAGAGTTGAAAACCACATTTTTAATTGAGCTCTGGTACTAAAATATTAGAACCGACAATCGTTGGAGCAAACGAATACTTGAGTGGAGACCGCGTTTAGGTAAGCGTAGTGTAGGACGCCCTCCGACGAGGTGGGGCGACGATTTGCGAAATGTAGCTGGCAAACATTGGATGAGAAGAGCCGAAGACCGGGCTCAGTGGCACGTCTTGGGAGAGACCTACGTCCAGCAGTGGACGAACATAGGTTGATGATGATGATGATGATGATGATGATGATGATGATGACTAAAATATTCACTAGAACTGTTTTAGCTTCTACGCTTTAGTTTCATTATGACATCCTCGATGATTTGTAGAACTTCATTATTATGGGAACATTTTGTTAAAAAAATACTAATATTGCAGAACTTGAAAGTAGTGAATAGTATTAACTAAATGCTTTAGTATTTGTTGAAGTGATTACAATTTTATTTTTTTACAAAATTACAGCCTTCAACGTTCTATCTATAATCTATACCTAATAGCATTTTAGATTTAGTCGAATCGACAAAGTATCGACTAACCATAGATATATTTACTCTGTTTTGTCTATGGATCTGATCTTACAAAACCCATAAACGAGAGAAGTCCTAAAAGTTGAAACAAAGTTTTTTAATGTCAAAAAAGGTTGTATTTTTCAACCTAACAAGTTTACTACAACAGTGGCCAACAGGTTGACCTAAGTGACAATGACCGCTATGACCTGTACCGCCGCACGCTATATTATCATTGTAGTTGGTTATGTTGCTTTTGTACGGTATAATATGTAGGACACATACATTTATTCCACATCAGTTCCGCACTGCTTTGGCATCAAATATTCATAACGGAAACTGTACTAAACTTTAATGAAAACATTTAGTGGAATAACAAAAATAAAACAAAATAAATGTAGTAACAAAAAAACTACAAAATAGTTGTAGTTGCATGTTTTTTTTTTTTCAAAATTAGCCATAAATAAATCAATGATGGGTAGTCTGAGTTTTCTTTTTAGTTTTTTGTATGGAGATTGGCCTATACAAGGTGTTCCAATACTTTACTTAAAATTTCAGGGGGCTAAAGTACCCATCAATATGAATAACTTTTTCTAAGGAACCAACATTGTGAAAGCAAAAAAAAACAGCTGTTTCATGCAAAAGTTCAATACCTACCAGGATAAAATGTATGTTCACAGTGTTGGTTTCTTAGAAAAAGTTATTCATATTGATGGATACTTTAGTCCCCTGAAGTTTTCGGGAGAGGTATTTTAACACCCTGTATAAAAGTCTTCATACAAAAATGGCCTGACGATACATCATATATTATATTTATGTTTGTATATATTATTGATATAATATATACATTAAACATATACATTACACGAAAAACCAAACTCATACTTGGGACATTATACAAGGTGTTCCTTAAGTTGTGTATTGAAACTTCAGGGGGCTAAAGTACCCATCAATATGAACAACTTTTACTAAAGAACCAACACTGTGAACGCGAAAAAAAAAACAGCTGTTTCATACATTTTAGCCTGGTAGGTATTGAACTTTTGTATGAAACAGCTGTTTTTTTTTTCGCGTTCACAGTGTTGGTTCCTTGGAAAAAGTTGTTCATATTGATGGGTACTTTAGCCCCCTGAAGTTTCTATACACAACTTAAGGAACACCTTGTATATATTATATATTTATGTTTAATGTATATAATGTTGATATACCTCTTATATATACATTAAACATATACATTACACGAAAAACCAAACTCATACTTGGGGTGGGTTGGGTACTGTTATCAGTTTTGTGAGTCATGTTTATTTATAATTGGAAGAATATTACTTATTATGGACCAAGATAAATTAAAAATTTCTGCATATTTTTAAGATTCCTGAACATAAGATGGATAATGGTTGAAATACGCCAAAACCAGAATATTATTTATATTATTATTGTGCAATAAATTGTACTCCAACACACTTATATAAAGGAGCTATTTAAGTAACCGTTAACGTCTCTGAGCGTGGCTGTTAGTCAGCTACATAAATCATTTTGTTTTAAACGAAGCGTCTAGCCAACTATCAATTTATTTCTTGCTACAATAATATAATACTTTTTTGCCAACCAAATATCGCTCATGATATCAGCCTTCAGATTTTTTGTGCGATTAATAATGATGCATGATTTGCTTGGTTTGGTCATACCTTCTTTGTTTTTTATAAAGGTACCTAACCTTTGAATGTTTTAATAGATATACGGTTCTTCAACTTAGTCATTAGTTTGTGGGGGCGATTCCTTCTCTGAAACCATAATTAGTATAGGCTGAGCGTCTACTTCTTCTTCTTGTCGTGTCACTAGTTGACGAAACAGTGTGGTGATAGGATTTTAAGTGCGCCTCAAAGGGGCTCCGTACCCAGAGGATAAAAAATAACCCTATTACTAAGACTCCGCTGTCCGTCCGTCTGTATGTCTGTCTGTCCGTCTGTCACCAGGATGTATCTCATGAACCTCATAGTTAGACAGTTGTAATTTTCACAGATAATGTATTTCTCTTGGCGCTATAACAACAAATACAAAAACAGAATAAATAAATATTTAAGGGGACAACAAACGTGATTTTTTTGCCGTTTTTATAGATAATAGTACGTCCGGCTCGCACTTGGTCTGTTTTTTATTATATCTAGCTAAGTATGTAAATAACTTCAAAGTGTGTTTAGTTTTTTAAAAATCTTACATTAACGCTCGAATGAGTTTCTTCTTATCTAAATGAATTTTTTATCGGAATATTTAAATACCATTTAAATTACGATATAAATATGTTAGTACAATAAACTGAGCTTTCATTTTGCATTTTTCAGGTGCTATGTGAGCGATTGAAGAAGGCGGCGGAACAACGCACGTTTCTACTCGAGAGGTTAGAGCGAGAGAGCGACACCAATGAAGACCTCAAATTCAGAGTAAGCTACCTTTCACACACAAATAAAAACCTATAAACGGGTTACCGTCTCCCTTCCAAACTAGAATCGTTTTACCACTTTTTTTTTATACAACTAGCTGATGGAACAAGCAGATGGCCCATCTGATGTTAAGTGGTGACCATCACCTATAACATAGCATTGCCTCGTAAGTCACGCACGATAGGAACGTGCCCTACGATGCATTGCCCTGCGTCCATCAACTTGAGGCATACAGTTAAGCCTCATGTGCCTGTAACTTCACCGGCAATCACACTCTTCAAACCGAAACAAAGTAACGCTGCTTGGTGGCAGACAAAGGCGTGGGTGTAGTACTTCCCCGGACGAGCCCTTCACAAAGAGCTCTACTAACTTAACATCAGGTGGGCCATATGCTGGTTCCATCAGCAAAGTAGTATAAAAAAAACATAGTTTATACACTTAAGCAGGAAGGTCAAATTTAATTATAATTGTACAAGGTAAACCAGAAATCAGAAATTATTTATTGTATAACTGTAGTACAAAAAAGATCTTAAAGCTATGGTTATGTACAGTTTTAACAGTTTGTCCGTTCCGGACGTACAACAAAAACGCATTGTTATATTCTAAAGTTTTCACCCAAGAACCAGGTACAAGCAATAGATTACAAATAATCTAACGCAGAATTCAAATCGATTTAATACGTCTAGTCATATCTTCGATCAACAATCAACTAGATTGCGTGTCACATACAAAATCAAAGCTAAAAACTGTCCGCTTGAACATCTACTTACACACACATAAACAGCTACATCGAACTGATTCAAAGGTTTTTAAACAGTTTCAAGTTCAACCTAATTACAACCATAAACCCTTGTAATAAAGTCACAAATCTACAAAATACTATCTTACACTTATTTATTATTACTTTGTGAGTTACATTATTACTTTCGTTTCGTTTTGTTTCTGTTTGCTTCTTTGTATTTTACTACTCCTCACACACACTACAGGTGCCTCGATGGCGGACTGGCGGAATAAACGACAAAATATTTGTTTTTAATTGTTAACAATGATTTAAGCATCGCAAAACGGAAACTGACATGTAATTACCGAAAAAAAAGACATTCCTTCTGAAACCTTACTGTTTTAGGGGTTATTTTCGCAGTTTTAAAGCACACTGAGGCATTTTAGCACGTCCGCACGTTAGCTGTGGTTGGAGCATACTAAACTCAAATAAGAACACAAATTTATTTGTGCTCTTATTTCTCGGGCCGTTTTTGAGCCCGCCACACGTAATCTAGGTTGATTGTTGATCGAAGAGTCATATAGAATCGATTAAAATCCATACCAAAAACATGCAAAGTTAGAGCTTCCGATTTCCTTGCAATTTAAATTCAGGGTTAGCCTTGTTAAAAAGTACTTGATTCATTGAATAGATACTCGTAACTTGTACGTCCATCGTAAAAGCCGTTAAGTTTTATCGCTCCATGTAGACCTCCAGTCGACCTTCATTTCATGTGAAGTTTAATACTTGTAAGGGCTTGAGCTATTCATTCAATTTAACCATGTAACGGATGTAATAAAACTTATTTTATGGCAAATTCTACCTTTGTAGGTACTTTAGCTGTTTTATCGTCAAGAAATTGCATTTCAAAGATTTTACAAGGTCATTGGATTTGTAATTCGATTTGAATATTCCGCGTTCCGTATTTTTATGGCCAAATTCAGTTTGATTATTGTGGAAGGCTATTTCAGTATAAATAGACAATTTAGGTGTGTTAAAAGCAAGCAACCGGTACTTGCTTTTAACTGCTTGTATGCCGGTACGTGGATTCATGCTAGATATAATAAATTTTGTCTTCTAGGAGAAGTTAACGCCCCTAAACCTTCCATGATCTGAGAGCTTAGTATAAACAAGTATTCTTTACCTCTGATCGTGGTGTACATACTGTACGTACATAGTCACGTGACGCCAGTGTAAGGCTGCGTCGCGGGGTGCCCATTGTTGAAAGCCTCGCTGGAAACATTTTTATTCTACTTGCTGATGGAATAAGCAGATGGCTCACCTGATGTTGAGTGGTAAACTATCATTATAACTTCTCAAGAGCACCGAAATAAATGATAAATAACAAAACATTTTCCCCTTAGACGTCCTCAAAGTATCTGGGAGTTAGTACTTGGTACTAAGAGATCTGAAGGGATATCTACCGTGTCCCCAGGCACGGTAGATATCAAAACGTGAAGCTGTTGAATTTTTTTAATTTTCTAACTTTCAGTTAGAAGAGAAGAGCATCGAAATAATTGATTAATAATAATACATATGGTGATGGTTACCACTTAACATCAGGTGGGCAATCGCTTGTTCCATCAGCTAGTAAAAAAAAAATAAGTTCCAGTTAAAAGAGAAGAGCATCTAAATGAATGATTAAATAATTGATTAATAATAGTAAATTTTCCAACTTCCAGCTAGAAGAGAAGAGCATCGAACTGGAAGGCACTCGCGCGCTGGTCCGCAAGCTGGAGAAGGCGCGAAGCCCAGACAGCTTGGAGCGGCGCGGCTCGCACAGTTCCATGCGCGACATGCAGCCGCTGCACATGCCGGACGAGGAGGCGCGCATCTCCGAGACCCCCCGGCGCCGGCCCTCGCGCATCCCGCAGCCGCACGGCCCCAAGGGCGCGGCGCCGCGGCCCCCCGCCGCGCCCACGCCCCCCTCACGCCCCCCCTCGGCGCACTCCGTCCGCTCGGCGCGCTCCGCCTCCTCGCGGCACAAGTCGTCGGTCCCCGTGCGACGCCCGCCCGCCACTGACCTCAAGGTGCGGCGTAGCTTCTGGCACACTTGGTTCTCTAAAGAGTAATACCGACCTACCCCCATCTCCCGTGCTAAACCCCACCGTGTGAGAACACAGTTACGGTCCTAGCTCACATGCCATTATGTCGATCGTAAGTTTTTAAGTTTCGATTTTCGATTTTACGCTTGCGTTGTCGTGAAGATTTCTGTAGAATTGTAGCTCGGTTCCGTTCGATATAGTTGTGGCGAGCATGATGATTTATACTGGTTTGTTACTAACTATTTATTGTGTGCTGGCATGAGAATCCGCTCCTTTGTTGTTATACGGGAATGCTGTTATCGATTTTGATTATCTTGAAGATAGTAAATTAGTATAAAAAAAGTTTTTTCGATAAAGCTATGATCTTGGCTAGATTTTCATGCCGGCACAGATTTACCTACATGTATCATGTTAATTTAATAGACACATTAATTGTAAAAGTCGTGTATGGGACCGGTGACAGCTATAGATCATAATGCGGTTATATCTCTCGGCCATTCTCATACGTGACCATTAAAATAACCTTGGAGTGGGACACTACCGACTTACATGAACACCCGTTTTTTTCTGTTTTTTTGTATTAATTTCACCGATAAACTTACTCATGTTTACGTAAATAATTTTACGCAGTGTATCTCTTAGCGGTCAAGTGATGACGAGGAAACTCTACTGTGGTAAGTGAAAATCAACATCATTATTACAGCTTTTATATTTTATGCCGCTTAAACGCAATAGAACGCTATCTTTTAGTTACTTAAATTCTGTTCGGTATTTTTTTTTATTAATTGACATAGTGGCATAATGGCAGAATAATTGGCTACTCACAATAGCGGTAACGAACAAATGCTCTCACATGGCTGTAACACACTAACGACCTTGTAACAATCGATTAAACTTGCCGCACCGAACATCGAAAAATCACCGGACACCGTCCGAACAGACTCACAACATGTACTCAATACCGACCGGTACTTTCACCTGCAGCCGTAGACTAAACCTAGACCGATAACACTTAATCACCGACATGCAATAGCATCTATAGAACTTTGACACCCGACACGATCGTAGCAAGACGGAGCGCGTGACAAAGGTCTACGTAATGTTGTTTTGGTTCGACAGAGAGGGGAGGTGGAAGGGCAGAGCTTAGAGCGGGACCGAGAGTCGCCGAGCGCGGCGCTAGTGTCCGAGTACGTGGCGCGTGCGGAGCGTCTGGAGCCGCTGCTGCCACGTCTGCGGGACGTGCGTCTGCAGGACGGGCGCCCGAGAGACGTGCGTACCCACGCGGTACGCGTGCGACCGCTGCCCGAAGACCTCCGCCTGGCGTACGAATCGCCGCAGAACCTAGCTCTCGAACTCACCAAATCCATCCTATACGAGGACACCGATTCCGTTACGGCGAAATCGACTGACTCGCTGTGGAACGGCCGGCCGCAGCAGTACTTCGAGAGCATGAATTACGGCGGCCGGCCCGATAGCGCGGACGAGGACTACGATAGCGACTCGCTCGCTCCGTAGCCATTCATTCGGGTGCCAAGTATATCGTTTCGAGTTGTAACCGCGCGCCATTTATCCTGGGCGATCTGTGATATGTCACCGATTTAATTTTCAACGTTTCCTTTCATCCGTGCATTGTCCTTAGTGAATTTTCCTTTTAGTTCTAGTTGATAATGTTGATTGCGTTCGCCTCCGGCTTCGATGATCGATTTCGAGCCGCGTTGATTTATTTATGTGAATTTAATTTAGCTATATTTTAAAATTTTTGAAGTCTTGAATTATTTAGATAATGTACAAAAATAAGAATACTATGAAATTGTCTTTATATTGCCTCGTAAACCTTTAAAATATTGTTGTTAATATAATCTATTTCTTAATGTAAGTAATAACGGTAGCTATATTAATCTTATTGTCATTCCTAAAGTAAACAGACTGTATGTACTACTAGTAAATAGAGTGAGAGCTTGGAACGAGTGTAGCAAGGCTGTGAACACTGCGGTGTGCTCTAGGTTGTTTCTGTAGCGATGTGGCGGTATAGTGGATAGATATGATGCTTGAACGCGGTCCAGCCGCGATGTTACTCTTACGCTGGTGTCTAGCTAAACTTCATTCTAAAGCGCTTAAAATAAAGCGGTCATTTTTATTTCAATCTTTAATAAAAGGACGGCTAGATAGTGCTGTCGAATTAAGTTTAAATCGACACCTATCACTAAACGTCCAATGCTAAACGTCCTGTTACGACAACGCATAACTGCCTTTAACTAAATTCGGTTTATAACATCTATGTGGCGCTCGGCAACAAAATAGTAGGAGACTGATTTTGTATAAAAATAGTGATATGGCTTTATACCAAGTTAGGAAAACTCCAAATTGTTTTTCAACCTATCAATAAGCATGTATAATAAATGTTATCTATGGTCCTAAATGTATTAATAAGTGTAAGTAGTCTACTCATAAATATTCCAATTCCATAATGTAAGGACTGTAATATTTTAAGATAAAATAATTAATTAATAAATCAACGTTTCTTGTACAGCTTCCATTCACGCTATTTAGTGTATAAATTATTAAGCCACTACCTACCTAAATAAGATACTCATAAAAAATATCTAGTTGACTTGAATCTAGTTGATGACTTGTATAAAGTTGTACAGAAATCCATATCATTATATACAAATTATTCAAAATAAATTGTTCATATCACTTTTGACTTTTATTTTAACAAAATAATGCAAGTTACATACTTAAAGTCTTTATTAATTACTGTATAACATAGCAAATCAACATTATAAATATTAAGAACAAATGTATTTATAATATACCACAACTACGGAGATCAGAAACTCTTCACTTTTAAATGTGTGGTAAAAACTATAAGAAAAACGAAACATTGACCGCCGGTTTCTGAAAGCTCGATCAAAACTAATCCGATGTCAAGTCACTCGCCATTTCAGCTATTACATCGAATAAGATACCGCTTCCCATCAGGTGGGCCGTACGCTTGTTTGCTTACTTGGTAGTATAAAAAAAAAAAAAAAAAAAAAAAAAGATAGCAAGTGACTTGACATCCGATTAGTTTTGATCAGGCTTTCAGAAACCGGTGGTAAATGTTTTTACTTTCACCATACAAAGGGCGATGAATAATTGCCAATTATCATAAATTAACCAGTACATAATGTACACCTTTCTAATCAAACTTACACCCTAATTCTATGTCGCTTATTTCCAAAGTATCCGAACATTTTCTTATGACAATGAAACCATGTTGCTTCAATTCTGAAACAGAAAACTCAACTGTAGCTGGCCCTATTCTAGTAGACAAATCATACACGCACAAGGTAAATATGTATAACAGTAACTACGAAAAATTAAAAAAAAAGAGAAAGAAAGAAGACAAACAGGTCCTTTTAAAGGCTTAAGGCGAATACAAGAGCCTCCTTAAGAGAATACCTCTGGCTCGCACGTTTCGACATGTTGGAAGATATAAAATCACTAAACCCATTTTCTAAAAATCGTAAACAACCATTTTGTGTGCAATCACATTGCACTCAAAAGTTTGCTTTACTAGTTTTCGTACTTACCTAAGCAAACGTTTGAATAGGAAAACTTTTATCGATCATAATGATTTTTTTACTAAATTGTGTGCAATGTGATTGCACTTGAAAATGGTTGTTTGCGATTTTTAGAAAATGGGTTTTGTGATGTTATATCTTCCAACATGTCGAAACGTGCGAGCGAGAGGTACATTAGCTCTTGTCTTCGCCTTAAATACGTTTTATATCTGGTGTTGCAAGCTTCCAAACGCTACGGTATCTGTTTTCCATTAGGTGGGCTGGATGTTTATTTGCTCACAAGATTTGTATGAAAAAGTTACTCACTCAGTATCGAAGTGAAGCATCGTGCCGCGATTATAGATTTGTATCCAGATATGACGGGTCCTCTGGACACAAGTCTCATTACTGTGACTGGCTGTTTTCCTTCTCTGATAAATTTTAAGATCTTCACCATCGTGCCTTCAGTGCCCCAGTGGTCTCTGAAACGAAATTACGTAGCTAAGCTCTTAATTTTTTTATAGAGATAGGTAGGTACCTACTAGTAGTACCTATAGGTAAGTACCGACCCGTTAATTATTCAACGGTATTAACGGGTCACTCAATAAATAAATAAAATCGGTTGAAAAAGAATACTTGCTTATACATTATAAGAAATGTCTTATTCTAATATTACCAATATAACCTCCTTACCAAGATAGAATAATCCACGACGGCGAAATATCGGCAATTTATTGCAAAGTAAAGATACAAACCTAATAAACCTCTTGGAATCAGTGGTTTGCTCCGAATCTCCCAAAGAAACCTTCGTCCGATCGAGACTTCCCAGTGGAGTTTCTGTGCCCTCGCTTCCATGCCTTCTAGAAGACTTCCGCTGTGACATATGTTCTACTTCCGGTTGGTAAGTTTGGATATCGGCCAGACCTGCCTCTTGTAACATAGCTGTGACATTTTTCTCTGCTTC
The DNA here is from genome assembly GCA_932294275.1 of Chloroclysta siterata. NCBI lineage: Eukaryota > Metazoa > Arthropoda > Insecta > Lepidoptera > Geometridae > Chloroclysta > Chloroclysta siterata. Next base: position 4,543,512 of record OW028604.1, on the reverse strand, counting down.
TTTTGTGACACGGACGATATTTTCGGAAGAATCTTGCATGTTTTGAGGAATATTTTCTTTGTCCAACTGGAGAGTAAACTCGTTCTCAGGTTCTGAAAATTTTCATTGATATTGCCATGTTTTTAAATAATACTAAAGAAAATAAAATGGTGATAGCAAATTAATTTGAATTAAATTAAAGGTATGCAATAATATTCTCCATAGAAAATGCTTTTTCTATCCTACATAATATTATAAACGCGAAAGTTTGTAAGTATGGATGGATACGTAACAACTACTGAATGGATTTTAATGAAACTTTACAATAATATAGCTTATAGCTTGCATCAGAATATCACATAGGCTATAATTTATAAAGATATTGTGTAACTAATCCTGCGGAGACGAAGTCGTGGGCACCAGCTAGTATAAAATATTATTTTAATGAACTCACCAAAGATTGGAACCGCTTGTTCTGCCTCCGATTGCCGATTTTGCTGACTTTCTCTAAATGCCATATATCCGATGGATCGCATTTTTTTCGGCTGTAACATAAAATCAATATTACGTGCCTACTTAAAGTAAGACAAACTTTATAAAAGAAAATTCTATACTTACGGTTAATACATTATCATTTGCTGTCTTACGCTTCCTAGCCAGCTGTGAAAGAGTGTCTATTTTCTGCGTCAACATTTCCGAGATATCTACTTCCCTTTGCACCTCCATTTCGGGCAAATTATCTTTGGAGAAGTTCACATCTTGAAGTAAACTTATTTCCGGATATGTTATGTTTTCTGGGTGATCTATTGCCAGCTGTGGCTGTGTTCTTTGAGGAATTGGTTCGTCAATCTCCTCAATTCGCTCGAGCATTGATCTCGTTGGTCTACGTTGCGGGCGATTCATCATTTGTTCCTGTAAAATTGTATTTCTTATTGATTTTTTGTCTACCATTAAAAAAATATCAAGTTATACGATTTAAAATATTTAGAGCTGATTTCACCATGCTCTGTTAGTTACTAATCAAGGATTAACAGTCCGTTAAATCGAACCTTAGATGTCAAACGCATACATTTTGACATATTTAACAGCCCTTTAATCCTTTGTTAATCTAACAGAGCATGGTGAAATCAGCTCTTAACTAGTTAGTATGATAGAACAAATAATAACTACTTCATCAATGATAGTTAAGGTAAGTTAAGTAAGCTAAGAAATCTGTCCTTAGGCGTAAATTCGTAAAACAATTGCTAGGCGAACCGATTTTGAGGCACACTACGTAACATTACCTGAAATTCTCTTTCTGTTCTTGGAGAACGGTGCACCACTCCTAGATTTCTCATAAACAGCCTCGTGATCTCGAGAGACAAGTTGGAATAAGCTCTGGCGCCCGCGTGGCAAGGCCTTTTCATGTAAAACTCACACGGTACATGGATTTCTATAATGTCATCTGAGCTGTCCTGCGGGTAGTTTGAAAATTTACGCCGAAAATAGAAAAAAGAAGATTGATATCTTTTTTATTGAATGTTTTGTGGTTGACATAATTAATTGCAGTAAAAAATAACTCGAAATAAATAAATATTATTATGAGTTATTATTTAATCAAATTATAATCAAATTATAATAGACATGCTACAGATGCAAACCGTTGCAATGGAAGTGACGAGGTGGATAAGATAAGAAAGATAAAGTTTGAATGATAAAGTTATAAATTTCCCGATAAAACTAAACTAATCGCATGTCAAGTCACTTGCTATCTCTATCTAATTTTTTTTTTATTCAATTAGCTGTTGGAACAAGCAGATGGCCCACCTGATGCTAAGTGGTAACCATCACCTATAACAAAGCATTACCTCGTAAGTCACGCACGATAGGATCGTACCCTACGATGCACTGCCCTGCGTCCAACAACTTGAGGCATACAGATGTTAAGCCTCATGTGCCTGTAATTACACCGGCAACCACACTCTTCAAACCGAAACACAGCAACGCTGCTTGGCTCTAATTCGATGTAATAGCTGAAATAGCGAGTGACTTGACATCCGATTAGTTTTGATCGAGCTTTCAGAAACCGGACGTTAGAATGTAATTTTACACACTCATCTAGATTAGACATGTGTTAGATATTTGAATGTGGCTGAATTAATCAGAAATTTAGTAGCGGTTATTTGAGAAAATGCAAGTTAAAGAATACATGGATAAGAAATGACTAGGTACTGGGAAATGCCTCCTTTTAGAAGAAAGTGATAAAAATATGCACCCTGCACCCTTCAAGAAGTGCATTTATCCCACTTCATCATTGTTAGGGCAGACATAAAAAAGTACCTACCGAACATATGATAAAAAATGGTGATCGATCTAATAAAATGAGAAATATAAAAAAAATACCTCGCATCGTAGCTCTACTTTGGGATTGTCGATTCTGGCGCGAAGGGTGTTTGCGCTAATTTTGATTCTCTTGTCGATTATAAGTTTCCTGATCCGACGTCTCTTCGCTTGAGGCTCTTCCAATTCCTGAAGAAAACTGTGGTTAATCCACGGTATGGCTTGGTCGTTTCTAACAGATCAACTGTTGGCATGTTTTACGGCCGTCGGATGATTAGTAAAAATCTGAATTTACTAATAAAATAGAACACCCCGACACAGAACATACATGTATGTTCTACTTTATTTCGTGATTCAATACACATATTTGTTCTTGGTAGGAATCGAACCCATAATCTACAGCTTAGAAGGCAGAGCTATAAGGCAGTGGCGGAGCTAGGTAGACGAGGGCCCCGGTGCATATAGAGAAAGAATCGGGCATAGAAAAAGAATTTTCTGAGCAGGCTCAAGGATTTCTAGCTTCGGGAGCTGGCTGACCCTCTCTTTTCAAAGCTTAGGTTAGAGGGCCCCCTGAGCTTCGGGGCCCTGGCCCTGATTGATGAAGAATAAGGCTAAGATTCTGAGACGAAACTCAGCGTCAACTTGCGTATAATATAGTCAGAGTAAGTTTAAGTACGATTATTTATTTCGTTTTTTATTTTCTGTATTATAAGCCCGTTTTTCCAGCAAGTTTTGTTTGTTAATCGTGCTGAGACCAATGACAGACTACAGACAACCATGAAACGAAAAAACTCAGACGAGGTGGGTATCTACCTACTTCGAAAATGCTTCTAAAGAAGCATTGTCGTCCCAAAATCTTAGCCTAGAGCTATGCAGGTTTTTCTCAAAGGGCATGCCCAAGAACCGTTAGTGCCCTAGGGAGACAAGAACATACTTTTATCATACCTCTAATTCAATTTCCTCTGGCTCCTCAAAAGCTGGTATTTCAACTCGGGCTGGTCTTGTAGGCTCTTCTCGTTCAATAATTTCTGGCTCCAAAGGCAACCTTAAAAAAATTGGCTCACGACTTATCATTTCAGATATATTGGTACTTGCATAGTATCCACTTTAAATAATATCTACTATCTTCTTTAGGGATGTCTAAGAGAGGGTAGTCAGCGGCAAGTCCAAACATAGCATTTGGACAACATCCACATTTTGCAGTGCATGGTAAGTACAAGAATTCTTGACAGGTTGCAAGCCAAACAATGCTGAAATAATAACTGGTATGATGAATTGATGATGTTTTCCTTCATCGTTCGAGAACACTGCCAGTGTTCGGTTTTATAATAAAACCGACCAAGTGCGAGTCGGACTCACATACGAAGGGTTCCGTACTATTATCTAAATACGGAAAAAAATAACGTTTGTTGTATGGGAGTCCTTAAATTTTTATTTAACTCTTTTTTTATAGTATTTGTTGTTATAGCGGCGACAGAAATACATCATCTGTGAAAATTTCAACTGTCTAAACTATCACGGTTCATGAGATACAGCCTGGTGGCAGACAGACGGACGGACAGCGGAGTCTTAGTAATAGGGTCCCATTTTACTCTTTGGGTACGGAACCCTAAAAATGACTGTAAGATGTAAGTTCAGAGGATATGAGATTAGGACTAATATTGGATGATGGTAGGATTGGAAGGAATTGATTTTTACCACAGACAGATTGAACAAGTAAAATACCGCAAGGTCGTTTCAAAGTGATTCTTGTGATTCTACTGAATAAAAACCTTTTATTATGTTTAAGTATAACATATATTTTTTTTGCCGCGTAGGACTGAGTGCATCGCACTCATTTGATCGGTAAATCTTGAAGAGCATTTTTACTAATCTGCCTGTGGTTTTAACTTACTGTTCTTGAGGTAGGTAATTTCTGGATAGTTCTGGAATCGGGATGTCAGGAATTTCAGGAATTGGAATTTCTGTAGGAATCAGGAATAAATACATGAAAATATGCACCGAGTTCGCGCTTATAGACTTTGTAGTGATGTTGCTAGTATCTACTAGTCTTTGTACGCGATTAAAACATTAGAAGATACAATATTACTGCTGAATATCGTAAACAGTAAACCTTTTTAATAACCTATAAAAGTATTCTACAGTATACCTTTTTCAAACTCGCCACCAGGTACTAATTCTTCTCCATTAGCTGAAATCAGAAAAAATACTGAGGTCTACACATATTTTTTCAATACTAATGCACGTCCATGCTAAACGTACATTGCTCTATGAGTTAATGTTATTGTTACTTATAGAGGTAACAGCTCTACGTCATCTAAGTTGTTTGTATATCCTCTATTTTTATCATCCTATTTTTTCTCTTAAAAAATACAAGCTTCTAATCTTCATGATAATGAAAATAAAGAAAGATGAGAGAAATGAAATGTAATTTTATGTACATAACACAAATAATAATATGAGTACCTACAGGACAGATAAATTACTTAATACTAAAAATGAATATTACTTAATACTAAAAATGAATAGGTAGTGTACCTACCCTTTCAATTTTTAAAAATAAAAAAACGATCAAAAAAACTGTCGATCAGTCGCCTTGTGTGTGATGTTAAACTCATTCTATGACAAGATCACAGAACAGAAAAATCTGTGTTCTGTGGACAGCATAATACCTACTACCCTGTGCATAAACCATGATAATTATAAGGATGGGTTAGTGCTTGTTTTCAGCTATTAAGGTAGCTAAGTAAAGTATGTAAGATTTTACTTACGTTTTAGGAACATCAGAGCGTCATGCTCCGAGATCCTCTCCATCTGCCTGTCAGGCAGCAGCCGGGACTTGTCCAGTCGGGAGTCATGTGACTTGTCCGTGACGTCCAGAGCCTCCAATCCGCTGTGATGTGCTGGCTCTGAGGGCTGCATCATCAGCTCCATGGTACGGTTGTGGAGCTGGAGCGCTTGCTCGGGGTTCTCTTCTCCGAAGCCATCCTGGAAACATACCAAGCTTTACATAAATAAAATACGTTTTATTCGACACACAAACACGGGTACAGCATAACATAACAAAAACAAAGAAAAAACTATAAAGTGCGTATAACTATAGGTCCTAAGGTTTTCTGGAAAAAGTAACTTTTAGGAATATTGTATTTTACGAAGTTTTTATTTAAGAAGAGTGTGACTATGACACGATGGACTAACGAAAATGTAACATTGCAGTACCCCAAGTATGAGATTTGCTTACGATATTTCGTTTTTCGTTTTACGTTTTTGTTCCGTGTTCATTGCGAGTTTTGTATGAAGACGCGATAGAGATACCGATACGGAACCCGCAATGAACACGGAACAAAAACGAATGGTTTTTGCTCCGTGCTCATTGCGGGTTTTGTAAAGTTCCGTATCGGTATCAATATCGCGTCTTCATACAAAACCCGCAATGAACACGGAACAAAAACGTATAACGAAAAACGAAATATCGTAAGCAAATCTCATACTTGGGGTACAGGTTGTCGGTGAATGGAGGAGGATCATAATCTTCCTGGGAATGTGTACCTATGATGGGATTATGAAGTTGTTACTGAAAAATCTAAATTAAATTGTAAAAGCAGTACCTACTTAGCAACCAAATCATAGATAAATGACCACTTACATTTGGAGGCTGGAATTCAGGTATTGTGGCCTCCCTGAGAGTGATTTCTTGGATATTTGAGACCACATTGCCACTATTCTGAGAATATAAAAAATCCTTTTTTAATAAGGTAATATCTAATTCTTGTGTCTCTTTATAAAAGCCTCTATGTTGCAGCAGTTCATTTTTTTTTTATACAACTAGCTGATGGAACAAGCAGATGGCCCACCTGATGTTAAGTGGTAACCATCACCTATAACAAAGCATTGCCTCGTAAGTCACGCACAACTCGATTGCGCTACGATGTACTGCCCTGCGTCCATCAACTTGAGGCATAGGTACAGATGTTAAGCCTCATGTGCCTGTAATTACACCGGCAACCACACTCTTCAAACCGAAACACAGTGATGCTGCTTGGCGGCAGAAAAGGCGTGGTGGTAGTACTTCCCCGGTCGAGCCCTTCACAAAGAGCTCTACTAGTTTTAAAAACTCAGTACCTGCATCATGTTCAATAGTGTTTTTCAATAGAAACTAGCATCAAACTCTAGATTAATTAGTAAAATATCTTACATATAAAAGTATTATGATAAAAACTGAAAATTCTGAATAAGTTAAACTTCTGATGCTGTACTTTTCTGTGACTCTAATGATTGATAGGTAAGGTACCTGAATAATCTCCTCAATCCTCGGTTCAATTTCTGGCTCCTCGGGAAATGTGATCTGAGGAAGTTGCTCCATCACCTGTGGTCTTGGTCTTGAAGTCCGCTGCACTTCACCAACTTCAGGGATGTTGAATCTGGATAAAGATTCAGGAGAAAAAAGATTGAAATAAAAACTAGTGTTTGTTTATAATGCTAATTACTACTACCTACTTCTACTGTTTGTTTCTGAATTAAGCTTAAGGCCCGGTTTCACCATGACAACTAAGGTTAGATTTAACAGCCTGTTAATCTTTGATTAGTAACTAACAGAGCATGGTGAAATCAGCTCTAAATAGGAGAAGAGTTTATACCTTTTATTTGAGTGCTTTGTAACATTGGCGTTGATCATGCATAAGTCACCTGAAAAACAAAAAACAATAGGCCACTTAAAATGCAAATGGAAACAACCAGTGTTCAAGTAAATTGTGTGTAAAAAGATCATCAGCTTAGTTTTATGCTATAGCATGCAGCACTGGGTTTTCTGCTGATCATAAATCAATAGTAAAATATAAGATTATGGTAGGTTAGGTACAAGTATTATTTATTTAATGCCTTTTGGATGGATTGGTACTTACTCAAAAATATATTGACTTTTTTCTGGTATAGCCTTGCCAGACCCCGCAGTAACTGAGAGCTGAGACGCAGAGAAAACCTATTGGTTGGACGACCAGATTCGTTGCTCATAACTTCCATCAAATCATCGCTGAAACATAAATCAATATCCTATCAGCTAGGTAAAAACAAAGAAAAATAGGTTTTTCTTAAGTGTATTGCACTGTAAATAATTAACCTATTACTTACGGTTCAAGCACTTTTTTTTGGAAACTTTGTTTTATTAACAAGGCCATGATGTTATGGATTTTATAGGGTGGGGCAATTAATGAGTCGCTAGTACTTGGTTAATAGCTTTTGGGGTTTTATATCTAAGATAAGTAACGAACAAACTAAAAATGATTTAGGTAGGTGCTAGATAAATGGGTCTGTTAATTTTTCAGACAAGGTTTTCGTTCCTTACCATATTTTCCGAATATCCTGCGACCAAAGCTGTCTGTGGGTTATTGTTGTAAAACGCAGCGGCCACGAATCGGCTACCCAACATAGATAAAATCTACCGCCTCTTTTCAGAGATTCAACTGGATAAAACATTTTTAGAGAATTATTTTAGGTATTTAGTAAAAGTTTTGCAACAAACTTAAAAATTGAAAAGAACGCTTCTATTCCCGCCAAAAATATATTCAACTTTAGTTGTCAATTTTGACACTACTTCGATTTCCTTTTCCGGTAAGGGCATTGTTACACGAAGCCAGCCAGTGAATAAATCACAGATAAGAAATGGCGTTATAAACTAGTAGTTCGCCCCGAACTGAGATCTCGTGATGCGACCCGACGAACGCACCTAAACTTTGAGTAGGTGGTAGTCAGAGGCAAGTCCAAACATTATGCTTGGACTTTTTTCTGACTACCGCCTACTAACTTGGTACGGTAACCAAGTTTCAACTCTATTGGCCTATTTATTGAAGAGTTCCGTTGAACAGACCTTGGCTCCACTATCAGACCTGGTCGTTGTCACCATTTTATGAGAACTGAGTACCTACTTAATATATTTCAAGAAAAAAAAATAAGAAAAAGCAAAGTAACTGGCCGACCAGTAGAAAAACCTTGATGCCAACGAAACTCTTAGAGATGGGAGATCTTGGATCGCTGGTTATCTTAATTTAACTTTTTTATTGTATCTCAAGAACCGAGCGTTCCAGAAAAAATATAAAAATGGTTTTGGAATGTCCAAACAAAGCCCTTTCATATGACATGTAACTTGATTTTTTTATGTAACTTTTTTTATTTTTGCCTTAAAAAACCCCATATCTTAATAACCCTTCATCCGATTTTACTCATATACTTACCAGTAAATTTCTCAAGCACAAGCTATCGACTTATCTAATTTCATCCAGATCGGATCAACGGTTCGAAAGTTATGGCCAGACAAACATACATACATACATACATAAAATGCCAAATCGCCCAAGTTGAAACTAAAGATCTTCGTTCGCTTCGCTCACTCGATCAAATAAGCAACAGTCCTTATCTTGTTCCGCTGGGGCACTACAATATTGGAGAATGGCCTTTATGCTACAAGATCAATTTATAATTACCAGTCGTTCACAAAACGGCCAAATTAGTATTGTAGTGCATGGGGGACAGCTGGTTAGAAATGAGAGAGTTGTGTATAGTTACTAATAATTTATTACAATACCTACTAAATATAACAACTACACATAAAATAATACATACTTGTATGTACTGATACTGGGAGTGCAAAATTAAATTGGCTTAGGTGCTCACATACTACTTCGACATATTTTCGGTTTTCATTTTTGGACATCATTTAGGAAATAATAGTTACAAATAAACTCTCACTCATTCAACATAATCTAACTTAATTGTAGTTACTGTGTTTTTATTTTATGTGTAAATTGCCTCCCTAATTTCTCCACTTCAGCTTTAAGTTTACTAAGGCAGGTCTCATTTAAATGTTCATACTGAACGCCAAACTTCATTGCATCTTCTAGAACTTTCTCAGCTTGTTCTACGTTCTTCTCGGACAAATAATAGTTGATCAATCTTGAATAAGCATTTCCTACAGTGCTTAAAGTGATAGATTTATTGGTTTTCAAGTACTCAATAAGTTTGTTGATCAATTGCGGTTCTTTTCGCACATGGCTTTCTTGAAGAAGCCTTCTGAATACTATGACCTCTGCGTCATGTAAGACCTGTTTCCACAGAGAGTCTGCATCTTCGTGCTTTCCTGCCAATAGGTACTCCATCCATAGTAGATTGGCTGGTGTTTGTTTACCTTTATCTGCAGCGATTTCTGTTACCTTACGACCTGTAACAAATTAGTAACATAATATAAGCATTCATTAGATGTAAAATGTTAATCGTAATAAAATCCCGCCAAGGTACCGCCTCGTTGTGATTGAATCTCAATCATTATACTATTTTAAACCATTCGGAAACAGAAAGTCAGAATTTGTCACTTTTGCTTATAAATAAAATGACGAACTGACGTTTCCAGCGGGAAACGTCACTGAATCAATCACCGAATGTTTTAATTTAGCCCTGTTGAACATCCAAACACTATCAAAAAAATTCTAATATTTGTATTTCAGATACTATTACTGTGAATTGAATTTTTTTCAATACAATTTGTTTGTGGAACAAGCAGATATTGCATAACATGTAGATAACTTGTTAATAAACAGGCTAATTTTTTGTATTTAGAACTTACATTTAGCCAGAACCTCATCATCATTCATCATAGACGCCAGCGCACCGCTTCTCGGGAACTTCCTAAGCGCAGCCTCCAGTTCGGCCTCGCTGGTCGCCGATTGCACTGCCTCATACAACTGGTCCACGTGCTGAGGTCCCGCCCCTTTCTCGAAGATAGCCAACGTTAGCTTATCATCATATGTCACTCTCCGCTTCATCTCCTCCGTTAGGAGCGTTCCGAGCTGTTCAATCTTCTCAACGTTGCCCTCTTGACCAAGGTTTTTCAGAAGATACTTGAGTACGTTAGCTTTAGGCATCACTCCGCCTTCGATCGACTTTATAGCGACGTCCATTGCTTGTACGAGCTGTCCGGATTGTACTAAAGCTTCGATGGACGCCGATATGTCGCTTTTAGTTGGCTTTTCGTCCTGTGTTTTTCTTTGGGTGGTTTTTGCAACCACCTTTTCATTTTGCTTGGGCTTGGGCGGCTGTTGGTTCGGGATGAAGAAGGGTACATCTCTGTTCTTGGAACGGAGATGTTTGCCGAGGTGTATTAGGAACTGTTCGCTGGGAACTTCGCCCTCTTCTTGCAGTAGGGTCCAGAGGCCCAGCGCCTTGTCGGTTTCGTCAGCTTTGCAGTAGGTCACCAGTAGGTGGAAGAAAATGTTGGAGCGGTCGATGTGAGAGAGTTCCTTGGTCGCTTGGAGAAGACCCTCGAGGTATTCTGATTTTCCATCCTGTGAAATTCAATAATTTTGTAAAAATAGCCTCACTAGTGAGTGAGTGCCCTGTAGTGTCTGTCTGTACAGGATAATCTTAGAAAGTGCATAATGGACCTTCATCAGAGTGACAGAAGCTACACTACTGAACAGAACTAAGTACCTAGGTACATACAATTAATAAAAACCAGAGTAATATTCTACTTTTTTAGGGAATTCCAAAAAATTGAGCTTTGACTAACATATGGGAGTCAGATACCACAGATTTCCACTTGCTCCGATCCTTACATACCTCTATCGCTTCATTCACTCTCATAACATTCTTGATACTTTTTTTATTTTTGTTTTATAGTGTTTACCTACACATAAGGAAAATCACAAAGATTTAATATAGTCCCAAAAGATTTAATATAGATCTGGGGCCTTATGCTCACTTCGAGCGAGATTATCTCACGGTCGAGATGACGTCATATCTCTTTCAATAACTCGTTGACCTTGCGTCTCGCATGAACTTAGTATGAGAAAATTGGGGAGTTAGATAGTGAGAATGGGGATAAATAGTTATCGAACGAGATATGACGTCATCTCTAACGTGAGATAATCTCTGTCGAAGTGAGCATAAGGCCCCTGAGTGGGATTTGAACCCTTAATATTTCTTGATACATTCTCGATGGTTTACGGTACTCCTGGCCTTTCTCTAAAACGTCTGCTATATATCTATCAGATAGAGATAAGCCCACTGAGGTCTTCGCCTCCCAACAGTCCCATTCGAACACACTATTTTTTATAAATTTAGAGGGTACCTCGACATATCGTTGACATGCGTCGTCCAGCCGGCGCTGGCGTGCCTGCAGGCCCGGCGTTTCGAGTATACGGCGCGCCTGTCTCAGACGGCCACACTCCACAAACGCTAGCACTAAGTCATGCAGAATGTTCACCTCTCCGTGGATCTGGAAACAACAACGTTACAACTTTAAAAAAAACTTGTACAGACCCACAGCTCGTACAGCTCGGTACCCCAAGACTGACTTGTTTTCGTTTTTAGGGTTCCGTACCCAAAGGGTAAAACGGGACCCTATTATTAAGACTCCGCTTCTGTCCGTCCGTCAGTCTGTCCGTCTGTCACCAGGTATCACCGTGATAGACAGTTGAAATTTTCACAGATGATGTATTTCTGTTGCCGCTATAACAACAAATACTAAAAAATAAAATAAATCATTTAAGGGGGCTCCTATACAACAAACGTGATTTTTTTGCCGTTTTTATAGATAATGGTATGGAACTCTTCGTGTGCGAGTCCGACTCGCACTTGGCCGGTTTTTTTTTCTGCATTTTTAGGCCGGATTTTTTTGGATACTCGATAAGAGCCTATCGGGCGTGCAGAGAACTCCTCGTGACTCGTATCTATACAAAGCCCAGATACCAAAACGAAAAAAAAAACTGGGACTTGAGGTATGGTTAGTAGGAGCTCTGCCTTCGGGGTGTCGATTCTCTAAACTTACGCGGGTGGCGCTAGTGATGGGTGAATGTATTACAGAATGCCAAATTGAAACTGCGGATTCCGCTGTCACTTGGGTGAATGTAGTTCATTACTGCGCTGTAGGCCGTGAGTTCGATCCCCACCGAGAACATACATTTGTGTTACGAACATAATATGTATTTATTCAATTTCTGAGTGTTATCATATAAGTCATATTATCGTATTTACAAAAAAAAAGTATATACGTATTACATCCTATCTAGTTACCAAAGTACAAGATTTGCTGAGTTTGTGGCTAGATAGTGCTGTGTGAAATACCTGTGTGCTCATATCCGCTAGCCATTGTAACTTGGTAGCGTCTTCCTTCATAATAAGCGCCTTCATTAGCTCTCCCTTCCACGGCGTGCTGCGATATTGCTTACAGCAGTTCTCAAACTCTCTCAAGGCGCTTTCCAAGTCGTCATTTATGAGGTGGGCCTTTATAATCGGACCTAGGATCACGTTTGATGGCTCGATGTAGTTGTGGGTTATAAGGGTGTCCGTCAGAATTTTTACCTGTAAATAGTTATTTTCTTGTAAAAAGGTAAAAATACCTGTAAAAAGGCGTGGTGGTAGTATTTCCCCGGAGGAGCCCTTCACAAAGAGCTCTACTATTCTTAAAACATAATAATTAATATACTCTTATAATATTAATAATTTTATCACAGTATCACTCACTGATGGGTATTATATGCCTTCTTCATCATGCGTCGTGTGATAATGCCATTTAACTTACAAAAAACCAAAACTGCATCTAAATCATAACAAAACATAATAATATCACAATTTAGTCTTAACTTGATCAGGGGCCTTATGCTCACTTCGAGCGAGATTATCTCACGGTGAAGATGACGTCATATCTCGTTCAATAACTCGTTGACGTTGCGTCTCGCATGAATTTTGAATGAGAAAATTGGGTAGTGAGATGGTGAGAATGGGGATTTAATAGTTATCGAACGAGATATGACGTCATCTCCACCGTGAGATAATCTCGATCGAGTGAGCATAAGGCCCCAGTACTAGTTGAATATAAAACGTGTGACTTATTTGCAGTTAAGTTTAGAAATAAATGTTAACTTACTTTAGCTGCTTCCTTCTGTTCAGCAAGTCCATTCAACAGCTGCCAGCACTTTGAGTTCAACAGAAAGCCCGATTCTTTGTCATCCATCAACTTGTTACCTTTCAAAAACTCCACAGCTTCATTAAATTTATCAGCCTTCACTAACGCACTCGCCATAAGTACTAATTTGTATCTGTTCAGAGCAAAATCTGAATTCTTCTCAAGTATTTTAGCATGACACTCATTAGCTTTTTCAAGTTCATCATTAACACAATAGAATTCGTAGAGTTGAGCGTACGTAGGAACGGTCAGCTCAAATTCTGTATCGGATTTCAATTCTTCCAAGTAATGGTTGACTTTCTCAACATTATTTTCATCGATATAGGTGGACAACAGCTGTTTTTTCAAACGAGTGACGTTCGAGCCCTCTTTCGCTTTGAGAGACTCAATTAGTTTTTCTAACTGTATCGAATTGCGGGGTGATCCCTCGTTCCGGAAGCTTTGGATTGGAGCAAGTTCTAGTTCTGAAGATGTCAGTAGAGATAGGAGTTCTGAGATCTTCGTCGTCATACTCTCACCTAGATATTGCTGGATGCTTTCCGCTGCTTCGTCTGATATTCCTAGACCTTTGGAGTGTAGGCCGGAGAGCAACGCTTCACAAGCGTCGTTTTTAGAGACTATCTTTATTGCGTTCATTACTATACGACTGACGTTGGCGTCTATGTCTTCTGACTGATTGTCATCATTTATGTCTTCCTCGACTTGGTTCTGATTCTTGCTACTAAGGACATGCAGGATAGACACAAATGAATTCACATCCTTGGATTTCAGCAATGCGTTGAGTAATGGTCTCGATAATAGTGCGAAGTTGCCTCTGGTGCGGTACCGCGTCGCTATATCTGCAGCTTCTTTTACTTTTCCAGTGTCTAGTAGCTCCACTACAACATTTCTAGACGTATGGATGACAGATACGTTCGCCAGTTGAAGCTTTGATATTACAACTTGAGGCGAATCTTTTTTCAACAAGTAAGGGATGACGTAGTCTCTTAACGATTCCCCTGTTACATTAATGTTCTTGGCTTGCATGTCTTTTATGATTTGCAGAAGACCTTCCTCGTCGTTTTCTTTGACTTTTTGGGCAAGGAGAGGCCAGAAGAAGTGTGTGCGAATTTCATTGCCCTCCTTTTCATACTCCGTCAACAGTTTCTGGGCCACTTCTGTTCTGCCGTGGATGAGAGCATTTTCCGTAGCTATATAAATTGCGTTTGGTATAAGTCCTTCCTCTTTCAGCTCAAGGCATGTTTTGACGATTTCATCCGCTGATTTTCCGACTCTTAGAAGCTGTTTAATGAAGAAAGCGCCTTTGAAGGGCGTGTCTTCTACGTTTGCGGCTTTGGGCATGGTCGGGAGGATTTTCTTTGCTGTATCTAGATGACCTTTGTTGAGAAGTCTCAGGATAAGGTTTAAAGCGTCCTGGTTGTACCCTTGATGCTTCTGAAGGTGTGGAAAAAGTTGTTCGACTTTGTCTTCGTGTCCTCCGCTTGCTAGATGTTCTATCATTTCTAGTACATCCTGAAAAGCGTAATACACTAGCATGATTAGATGAATGCTACGAATTTTATGAACGTCACCAATTCTAACAGGATAAAAAATTAGATATAAGAATTTGACCTAGATTTTTTTCAAACTATACGTTTCGTTTAATCCGTTGGTCTATAACTTAATGTACCTATGGGAAGTGGTTTATTGAAAATTTGTTTTTCCATATCATTTACTTTTTGCACCCCGCGGGTCAATCGTTTGTAAAACGCTGACCCAAAGAGGTTACAAAACTTTTTACATTTCTCACCTTATCAGTAATTATATTGTCCTTCTCTGAAGCCAGCTTGATGACTTCATTCACGCCGTCAATATCCCCTTTCTTAGCAAAACCACAGGCCAACAGCGTGTAAGTCCGGTTCGTAGGCTGAAGACCAGCCCTGGCCATCGTTTCCAGAACTGCTTTAGCGCCGTCCGTGTCTCCATGGAATGCATGGCCCATGACGAGTGCATTTAATACTGGCTCCGATACAGGGAAGTTTAGTTCACGCATTTTTTCTAGGACTTTCGTTGCGCCTTCAACATCACCCTCTTGGCAGTATCGCCACATTAGCCTCTGGTAAGTAACTCTGGAATTTGAATGCTAGGTTAGATTCTGTGAGCTTCAGTCAGACCATTTATTGTTCATTGGCAAAAACACAACGTATAAGGCGTGGCGTATCATCGCTTGAGATAAAACGCTAAGAACCAAGCCGTAATTTTCTTGCCTGTTCTTTTAGGTTTTGGTCTAGGCCTTTTCAAAGTGATCCTTGTGATGGAATTGAATAAAGACCATTTTAATTTAGAGATATGGGTCCTATTCCCACACAAGATCATGTAAACATTTGTTGCAGGTCAGTTCCAGCTAACTCGACAAAGGAAATTCTAGTGTGGGGTTAATAATTATTTTCATGGCCATGGTGTGCCTACAACCAAGAACACTGGTGGTCTAGAAGCAGCAAACCTACCTTCCAAAGGTATACAAAAAATGAATGTGTGCAATGCACTTACAGACAGTGAAGAAAAGAAATTGTAAGAAAACCCACGAGTTAATCAGCTTAGTCAGTATACTTTAGGCTGACTAGGCTTAGGTAAAGGTGCTGGGCACGCCTACTGCATCTTAAATCCTGTTATTCAGGTACAACTTATAATTTTATCCATGAAGCTGTACATACTGTACAATCATCTACAATAGAAGCAAAGGCCTGTCTACTTAAAGACAAATAACAATATAAGATTTAGAGCTGATTTCACCATGCTCTGTTAGTTACTCATTAAGAATTAACAGACCGTTAAATCTAACCTTAGATGTCAAATGCATACATTTTGACATATTTAATCCTTTGTTAATCTAACAGAACATGGTGAAATCAGCTGTTAAGGTATAAAGACAAAAAGACTGAGTATATGAGATAAAAGTACCTGTTGGGCTCAATTCCTTTCTTGTCAAGTTCTTCAAGGAACTGTGCTGGTGAGAATGGATGCTCGTTCTCAAGGTACACCCTCAACAAAGCATTGTAATGTGAAATGTCCATGGGAATCCCTCTCTCTGTGAGTACATTCCATATTTTTTGGACTAGTAGTGTTCTCTGCTCGGGTAATTCTTCTGGTACTAATTCTCCTGCAAAGAGTTTATTTTGTGCCAGCTATTAAACGGTGAAGGAAAACATCGTGAGGAAACCAGTTAGTATTCTAACAGCGGCGACGGGCTGGCAACCTGTCACGTATGGAATACCAACTACTGCAGAATGTGGGTATATGCCAAACATAATGTTTGGACGTACCTCTGACTACTCCCCTTAGACGTCCTCAAATAAACTGGGGTTCGTTCTTGGTATTAAGAGATCTGAGAGGATATCTACCGTGCCTGGGGCTCAAAGTCGTGAAGCTGTTTCTTTCAGTTTATTTTGTGGGTTTCCAATATTATATACCGGGACCAATATTATTTTATTAGAAGATTCTTGGACATTAAAAAAATGGGAAATTTAACATTTATTTACACCAGTGAATGAAAATAAAACATGGAAGCATTCCTAATGCTAGAAAATGTCCCAAAAAAAACTTTTCGCTTGCTTCACCTGTACTATTATGCAGGCAGTGCTGCAGGCACACTGACATAACAATGTCATAAGTGAACTTTGCCTAGCAATGGGACACTATAAGCTAATAATAATAGGTGGAATTTACATTGGAAGACAAGTTACAATTTTAAACCCAAACCTAAAGGCAAAAAACCAAACCAAAAAAAATTACATTATTTGTTTTGTGACATCATCTTCCTGCCCTTATCCCACAGTAAGTGGGGTCTGCACAACAGGTTTTCTTCTTCCACTTTTCTGTATCACTTCTACCATACTCCATCTACTACCTCTCACTCTTACTCATGTCATCTTTCACACAGTCCATCCATCTTTTCTTTGGCCTGCCTCTCCTTCTAAAACCATCCACATCTATATCGAACACTCTTCTCATAATATGACTTTCTTCCTTCCAAATAATATGCCCATACAATGCCGTCATTCTGAATCAATGAACAGAGGTACCAAAAGTTGGAGCAGACTGGCAGGGATACACTGTCTAAGGCAATAGAGGTGAAACTGCCCTCCAGTTTCACCAAAGTCCACCACTCTCCAATGTCTTTTGCTATTTTCCCAGCCTGCTCTGGACCTCAAGCTGATATGTTTTGCAACATTTCAATGAAACAAATAACACAACTTATTTTGTTGGTGGTTATGTTGACAATACAGAAAACTGTGTAAAATCCATAGCAGATTTCAAGATTTGCTTTTGAATTATGAAATACTAATGGGAGTCCTTGAGTCTACAGTATGCTTCCAGGTTTTGTTTGCAAACAATGATTTATAGACAACACAATGTATTATTTTTAAAACGGGATACAACTTACCACAGCATCTGATAACAAGTAAGGACTGCGAGCTTGTGATATCATTCTTCGAACGGATTTCATCAAAGACCTCATCAATATCTTTCTTAGTAATGCGTCCATATCTCCTCACTTCCAAGTCAAGCTTCTGCAGCAGAGGTTCTAAGCTTTCTGCTTTCTTTGTTGCATAATCTCGCATTAATACACTGAAATTAACTTAAAAATTAAAACTACTAACAAAAATGCAATCTTAGCATTTTTACAAGCTTTATTTAACTACCTAGTTAGTTCTCTACTAGCCAAGCCTAGCTAGTTACTCTAAGTTAGTTCTTTTTTCAAGTCCATTTCCGTATTATATACAATGAAAAACCGATATCAGTTAATACTTATATTGCTTACTATGATAAAATAAATACCTCTTGATTTGGGTAGGTGTGAATATTCAGAATCACAATCAGGAAGTGTAAATTCAGTGCATTAAATAAATAATTTATAGGAGACTTACTTGTTAGCAACACATAGAGCCTTCGAGTTGATCAATAAATTGGTTTCTGCGGTCTTCGTAGAGTTTAGAAGTAGTGTCCTGGCGGCACCGGTGAAATAACGCACAAATTTCGTAGATCGTAAAAGCGACGACATTTTACAATAAGTACTATTTATAGGACATTAATATTTCCTGTCACACCGCTAGCTTATCTAAACAGTTAAAAGTCTCAACAAAAAATCTTCATAGAAATCAGAAAGATTGAAGAGGAATGGATGTCTTTGAGGTTATTTTGTTATGTCATTCCAGTGTTGCCAGTTTTTTGGTCTTTACCCTAAAGGCGTTGTTTCATCAATATAATGGAGCCGGGGTCGGGTCTGTGTACAGTTTAAATAATTATCGCTTATCAATATAGTAACTGTTTTAACTGTTTTAATTTGCTTTATTTTAACTTCGTTTTCTTGCTCATCATAATTTTATTGGTCAAGGAGAGCAACACAATGCACTAAAAATATGGCGGACTGACTTGCGTGAATGTTATTTTGACAACTGTGCCCCAAGTATGAGTTTTGCTTACCATATTTAGTTTTTCGTTTTACGTTTTTGCTCCGTGCTCATTGCGGGTTTTGTAAAGTTCCATAACGGTATCCCTATCGCGGCTTCATACAAAACCCGCAATGAACACGGAACAAAACGAATCGTTTTTGCTCCATGCTCATTGCGGGTTTTAAAGTTCCATATCGGTATCCTTATCGCGTCTTCATACAAAACCGGCAATGAACACGGAACAAAAACGTAAAACGAAAAACCAAATATGGTAAGCAAAACTCATACTTGGGGTACTGTTGCTTATGCTTAAGTCAAGCTTGAGAGTGAAAGTCATTACCGTCAAAAAAATCAACAAATCTGTCAAAAAATTAAAAATGCAATGTGTAATATCAAACGTCATGTCAAACGTCAATTATAGACTGTCAAGGCGGCTCTTAAATGTGCACTTATTATGAAATTCGAACAGATCAACATTTAGTGATGAACATTTTATTAACCTACATTTTTAATGAATTGCATTTGAACGGTAATCTTCATTTTTTTTTTTTTAATTTCTTAAGTGCGGTACCACCGACAGGAGTATTATTGTTCTGTGGGTACCACTCCCAGAATAAACCTGTCATTTCCTGAGCGTCATCGCTTTTTTTAATTAACCTACTTGCTGTTATATAATATAATATATTTAATATCCAACATTGTGTTTGTGGAAACAAAGTTTACAAACAAATTATGAAAAATCTTTAAATTGTAATCTATTACACATTAAATTTTAAACCATGTTGAAGGACAATTTATTTCTAAGTTTAGACTTGACAATAGCTTAAACCGAATATGCTCTTTCTACAGCGGCGTTAGATATTATTGGTGCTGTTAAAAGAGACAACGCAAGTTTGGAAATATTTGCGAATGGCTGATTTACAAAATGATTTTACATACACTGTGGTGTGGATATTGTGAAATAATCATGGAGGTACTATATACTGGAGGGAGCGATAAGACTTACATCCTTTTTCAACTGTGTATCAAACATTGATCATCTATCTTTGTTCTTCCCATGTAGCCTAGCTACGAGTAAAAGAAAAGAAGATGTAACTTCACTCACTCCATCTCACTCACTCACTGTCTGCGTAAATCGTGGCCGTCAGTTGATGCAATGTTTTGATCTTGTTTTGACGTTTTTGAAAAACTCGCAGCAACATTGCGATGCAGCGAAAGAAATTATGAAAATTTTTAAAGAATTATTATTGTCTAGGCAAAATATATTTGAAAAGGTGAAAGTATGTCTTGTGAAGCTGTGTTTTGTGTATCAAAAACAACAAAAGGAGGAGTTAAAGACCCGGAATTGTCATTTGATACGTAATATTCTTTTTCTATTTTCATGCTAAAAAAATACGTTTTTTCTCCCATAAAGACTGTAGGAATTACATTTTATTAGTACTAGTCATATTTTCCTATGTGAAAATGATGTAAACCCATTAATTATTGCAAAATAAAATGCATTGTTTTAGTCTTCTGTTCTAGAGATGTACTTCCACCGACCAATTTAGCTTTATCGATAATATTTAAGTTTCCGTTTTTTATATGAAATATCTAATGCGGTGGGTCAGACCGGCTGTTCTGTTGTAGTTTCAATTTTTCACACCTTATAGGCGTCTCGCGAGGGATCAATTTTTGTTAAATTTTACATTATTTTTTTAGGTTCTTAAATGCCCAGAATGAAGGCGGGAGTGGATAAAAGCTGTTAGGCGTGAAAACTGATAGCCTACAAAATGTTCTTATGCATGGACGAAATGGCCATAAGAAATTGTATCGAGTGGGATGGACATCGCTCTCACGGTTAGGGCAATGTGGGAAACATTATTGACGATGATAGTGTTCCAGTGTCTATAATGGTTTTGGGCTTTCGCAATAAAAGTCAGCAACCAGTTAAAATTAAAAAGTTGGATTCCAATTAAAACGACTTTTTCATCCATTTCTTATTCTATCGATAGGTTAGTCAATGTTGTCCCTTCTCTAGTCACTCACGCGAATACATACAAACTAACAAAAAACGGACACGCCGAAAAACCGTAACACTACGTCTATATGATACTTAGTCTAAGGAAATAATAATGAAAAAAATTATCAGTCAGTCAACCGACTGTCATATCAAGTCAATCGTTCAGTCAAAGTCAAGTCAATCGTAATTTCAATTCATTCATGCATGGTTGGGTTTAGCTACTATAGCTACTTTTCCAATCCAACGAAATTCCGGTTTGTGTTGGTATTTTATCTATGTGAAGTCAATTAGAGAATTTAGTGTCGTGTGCTTTAGATTCCACAAACTCCCGGCCGGCTATTCCCGGTGGTGTGCAGAAAACAAAGTATTCGTTTGTTGAAAACTTGTATTCGAGTTACTCTAACGTCTAATCTACGATTTCTGGATCCAGTTGATAATACGACAAAATGGTAAGTAAAGCTGTTTTACTCATTTCCAGTGACATTGCTTTGACCTTTAATTGAATGCACATCAATTTTAATTTATTGTTAGATAATTTGAATATATCTCGATTGCTAAAACATATATTATTTCACAATGCTCATGAACACAATAAAATTAAAAAATATTGGAACATGAATGTGCGGGTTATCTGCGTACAAAAAAATGATATCTAAGTAACTACAAGTATACTATAGTACAGTTACAATGGTTTGATAAAGTTTATCTTATAATTACCTTCATTGATTAGCTACAATGACTTTATAGTTTCTTCTTTAATCAAGAGTAGGCACCATGGCCTGGTGTTGTTCTTCAAATAATTCTGAACCAACCTCAGTTGTTGTGAATAAGCCCATCACTATGGTAATTTAAAAATTTCACATTCTTCAGTTTATAATATGTTAAAATGAATCACACGGTAATAAATTGAAATTCTCTTTTTTTCAGGCTGCCCCAATCAAAGTTGTCATCACTGGTGCTGCTGGGCAGATTGCCTACTCTCTGGTCTACCAAATTGCCTCTGGAGCCTGCTTCGGACCAGAACAGCCTGTTTTCTTACACCTGCTCGATATAACCCCCATGATGGGAGTACTCGAAGGTGTGGTTATGGAGCTGGCTGACTGCGCTCTGCCACTCCTCGCTGGTGTCCTTCCCACTGCTAACCCGGAGGAGGCATTCAAAGATGTTGCTGCTGCTTTCCTAGTTGGCGCCATGCCGAGAAAAGAAGGTATGGAAAGGAAAGATCTCCTGGCTGCTAATGTGCGTATCTTCAAAGAACAAGGCCAGGCCCTTGACAAGGTCGCGCGCAAGGACGTCAAGATCCTTGTAGTCGGAAATCCAGCCAACACCAATGCCCTTATCTGCTCCAAGTACGCACCATCCATTCCCAAAGAAAACTTCACAGCTATGACTCGTCTTGATCAGAACCGTGCTCAGTCTCAACTGGCTGCTAAAATTGGCGTCCCCGTCAAGGATGTCAAGAACGTCATCATCTGGGGTAACCACTCATCCACCCAATTCCCTGACCCTTCAAACGCTGTTGTTACCATCGGTGGAGTGCAAAAGGCTGTCCCTGCAGCTATAAATGATGAGGAATACCTCAAGGGCGCCTTTGTTAGCACTGTGCAGAAGCGTGGGGCGGCCGTCATTGCTGCGAGAAAGATGTCGTCCGCTCTGTCGGCTGCTAAGGCTGCATCAGATCACATGAAGGACTGGTTCCTGGGATCAGGTGACCGCTGGGTCAGCATGGGCGTGGTGTCTGACGGCTCGTACGGCGCTCCCGCCGACATCGTGTTCTCCTTCCCTGTCACTACTAGCAACGGAAAGTGGAAAATTGTTACTGGTCTTACCGTCTCTGACTTCGCGCGTCAGATGCTGGATGCTACGGGTAAGGAGCTTGCTGAGGAAAAAGAAGAAGCCTTAGCTGTCTGTAAGGATTAGATCGGTAGTACCTAACTAGTTTCGTAAGGGTAGGAGATTGTATCACTTTGTTATTATATGAAGAGCAATATCAATTTGTTGACGTAATAGTTATTAGAAAATGTTCTTCAAGATGTTATCAGTTATTGCTTTTATCACAACTCTGATTTAGTTTAACTGAGAAGAGTTGCTTGCACTATGATTTGTGTAAACTGTATTTAATGATATTACTATTTCTATATAAATACGTACTTTATTTGTATAGTTTACTAGTAAATAGTTATTTATCTTTGAGTTCTTTAACGAAATCTATTTTTTTATCATTATAGTTGATCAGTTCACAATCTTAATGGTTTTATTTATCACAAGCGATAGCAGTTGGCATGTAGATTGGTGCCTACGTAATTAGATACGTGTAATCTTATCGGATCTGATATAATATCAACATCACTGGTGAATTTCGATTCAAAAATTCACCTTCGATTTGCCGACCTGAAAATACCTATCTACATCATGCCGGAATCGACGGATGGAAGGCCTAGACTAGATGCTGACCTATCTCAATTGGCTCTAAATAAGTGGGTCTATAAAAAAGTCGGAAGAAACTAAAAAAAAAAAACCGGCCAAGTGCGAGTCGGACTCGCGCACGAAGGGTTTCGTACCGTATAAAAACGGCAAAAAAATCGCGTTTGTTGTATAGGAGCTCCCTTAAATATTTATTTTATTCTGTTTTTTAGTATTTGTTGTTATAGCGGCATCAGAAATACATATCTGTGAAAATTTCAACTGTCTAACTACTATCACGGTTCATGAGATTCAGCCTGATGACATGAGATACAGCCACATGAGTGACAGACGGACAGATAGACGGACGGACAGCGGAGTCTTAGTAACGGGTCCCGTTTTACCCTTTGGGTACGGAACCATAAAAAAAAAATCAGGATTTAAAACAACTTTTGTCGGCCTTATCGTCAAAAGCGGCCTTTCCTTGAGAAGATAATTATATCATGGTGTATCCTAAAGCCATGCACCTACTATAGGAACACTGCTCGCTTTTATGTCCTTGTAGTAAGCGTAATTTTTTTGGCTTTGTGTATCTTGGTCTGTATCTGTGTTTACTCTCATACTTCTATATCTCACCTTCTACATCCTACATTCTTCATTTTTACATTTTTTTTTCTACATTTACCTTCTTTATATCTTATTACCTACTGTGTCCCTAACGGTTTTGCCTAATGTAGTTCTGACTGTTCTATGTCTCACATTATGTTTCAGGAATACTAGAAAACAACAAAAAGTTTTTCTAGTTACTTTTGCGTTTGTTAGTAGTAGAATATTGGGTTCTATGTAAATAAGGAAGGAGCCAAGTATGTTCCCTGCGTAAGCCAAAATGATTAAACTGATAAAAACTATGGAAAGTTACATCACTCTGTTGATAAAGATATCAATGCACCTTTGACACAAAAAGGTCTATCATCTATATCTAGTTCAAATTGGTAGGTATGTGTATTAATGTAATGGCCCATCCATTATGGATGGGCCGCCAGACATGGCCCCTACGGCTAAACCCGCGGTTGCGGGTACCGCCACAGGCTAGTGTTGCCAGAAGGCTGATTTCAAAATAATAATATATGGAATCCCCCCGAAAAGGTAGGTACTTATCTATTTACTTATTTTGAAAATTACCCCCAACCTATTTTTAATTCAAATTCAAAATAATAATAATAAAACTTAAAATAAATAGCAAACCCTAACATCAACATCTTCCTGCCCTTATCCCACGCTAAAGGCCGGTTTCACCATGCTCTGTTAGTTACTAATCAAGGATTAAAAGACCGTTAAATCTAACCTTAGCTGTCAAACGCGTACATTTTGACATATTTAACGGCCCTTTAATCCTTTGTTAATCTAACAGAGCATGGTGAAACCCGCCCTTAGTGGGGTCGGCACAACAGGTTTTCTTCTTCCACACAATAGCAAACCATCATGAAATTGTGTGTGATGTTATATTGATTACAAATTGTAATCAATCTAAATTGTAATCAATCTAACATCACAATAGGCACATCGTCATTACGGTCCAATAACCTGTAAAATATCCCTGTTATAAATTTTCACCCCAAAAATCCCCCAAACGATTTCTCGTTCCATAATTCTCCCCGGTGACCTGAAATACCTCCGAATTTGCAAGGAATCCTCCCATTTGGTATCGGCCGGCGATGTGTAGATGCGCCATAACTATACCCACCTACGTATTTGAATTACATTAAGTAGGTATTAAACATATATAAAATAAACAGTTGATAACATTTCACATAGCGCTATCTATTACAAACAAAACAGCTTACATCATCATGGCACAAGACCAATGGGGAACCAGTTATCTGATAAATATAGCTAACCATAATATTTTTTTAAGTAAGGAGGTAAGTAGGCAATAGGTAGGTATACATTTATTATTGCGCTCTGGATTCTTGTACCTATTTGATTCTCTGATTTCTTAACTAGTCTCACAGATCACTGTAGGTTGTGGGTTCAATTCCTAGGTACCGAGTATATAATAAAAGGTTTGTTCTCTGACTGATTGTTATATTATTATGATATGGTAGCCTATCTATTTGTGTTTTTAACATCTATCTGGTTCCCATATTACGAGCTTTGCTTAGTTTGGGGCTAGATGGTGCTAAGTAAAATGTTCAACAGTAGGTACTTACTTACCTACTTAATACCTACTAATATTTCACCTTCGAATAAGAGAGAAATATTAGTAGGTATCTAATACTAAGGTAACTAATACTACCCCCTGTATAACATAATTTACTATTACCAGTGTTTATCAGTACTTTGCACCACACACCTGTTTAATTATCCCAGTTATCTTATATTTTTTAAATGTATCTCAATGGGTTCGCCAAAGCTTTGTGCAATTCAAAGATATCACTATCTACATATAATTAGGTAGATACGTAGGTACTTTGTTAGGGTTCCGTACCCAAAGGGTAAAACGGGACCTTATTACTAAGACTCCGCTGTCCGTCCGTCTGTCTGTCTGTCCGTCTGTCACCAGGCTGTATCTAATGCACCGTGATAGTTAGACAGTTAAAATTTTCACAGATTATGTACCTATTTCTGTTGCCGCTTTACTAAAAAAAACAGAATAAACTAAATATTTAAGGGGGCTCCCATACAACAAACGTGTTTTTTTGCCGGTTTTATAGACAATGGTGCGCGGGTCCGACTAGAACTTGGCCGGTTTTTTTTGTAAAGATTGTGGTCTTTGTAAATAGGTAGGTAGGTACCTACTTATACCTTATACCTACCTACTGAGTAGGTAATCTAAGTAATCTGCCTAGTAAATATTGCAAGTACCTGCCTTTAATTGCATTCCACACGAATATATACCTACGGAACTACTATTACTTAGGGCCGGTTTCACCATGCTCTGTTAGATTAACAAAGGATTAAATGGCCGTTAAATAAGTCAAAATGTACGCGTTTGACAGCTAAGGTTAGATTTAACGGTCTTTTAATCCTTGATTAGTAACTAACAGAGCATGGTGAAACCGGCCCTTAGTCTGTGACAATCTCCGAGAGCTAAATTATACAGGATCACCCAAAAAGTAGTGATAAGCGGAAGTCCAGAGATAGATAGATAGAGACAGAGCACCACTCACGCGAATCACCTCCATGTATGTTCCACGATTTTACATAGTCTTCGAGTTATGAATATTTTTCTGAATTTTTGAGAACTTTCGAACTGAACAATTTTAAAAAATTCTAAAAGGAAAAGTAAAAGACATTTTCGACTTTTTTTTTGCAACTCCATGAGTTGTACTTTTATGCATACCTAAGACAATCAGCTTCGTAACTTTGATGAAATATATATATACGTTCGATGAATCAAATACATCGAAGTGGTTTTTTTGAGAATCAGCTAGCTAATTTTAATAATTTTCCACCTCGATGTTTCTGAAGGCCGATTTTAGCCTAAGTAGACCATTCAGTACATTTTTTAATGAATAGGAAAATTCTTATTACCTATTTAGGAACCATGAAATCACCTGTTTTGATGTTTAATAGAAAGTTGAAAATTTGAGTCATTATTCATCGAACGTAAATTTGTCACTTTACACCAATATTTACATAAATTTCAATAAAGTTACGAAGCTGATTGTTTTATGCATAAAAGTACAACTCATCAAGATATAGTTGCAAAAAAATAATCTCGAATAAGTCTTTTACTTTTCTTTTTAGAATTTAAAAAAATTCATAACCCGAAATCTATAAAAAATCGCGGAACATACGTACATGGAGGTGATTCGGGTACCCCAAGTGGTGCTCTATCTCTGGACTTCCGCTTATGACTATCTTTTTGGGACATCCTGTTAGTAAGAACCTATAGTAATTAATTGTAAGAAGGATCATTCAAAATAACGCTAAGTAGGTAGCCAAGCCGTAGATTTCTTGGCTTCGCTCGGTTGCGAGGAACTGGTGACTAAATTCACATGGTGTATAAGCCGATTCAAAGTGATCCTTGTGACAGAACTGAATAAAGACCGTTTTGATTTGACCTGCGATGGATATTGGAGATCTTTGGCCATATCGCTCGGAAAGATGCGGACACAAACTCGAATTATCGCTTGTTGCATTTGAGAGTATAAAAAGTCCACCGCTGGACATAGGTTCTCTTTGTTCATTTCCAGGAAGAACGTTCTGAGCTGTCTTCTTTCACCCACCGACTTTCAGTGATCCTCACAATGTATAGGGAACTATGTCGATGACCTTAGTTCTACGGATTACCTCCTAGTGACCTCCCAGCATAGTTCTCTCAATAGCCCGCTGTGCGTCAACCAGCTTACGGCCTATAAGGTTATAGATACCAATCACGTGTCAGTTCAATAAGTCATCACTAGCCACTGATGAATATTACCTATAAAAGAGGACCATTTCGATGGTCTGACCAAATCTGCTCAGCGCAGAACAACATAGGTACTTTCCGTCACAGGACAAGTAGACGTACGGCTCAGTACCACCCATATCTGGTAAATATACCACCCATTCGCACTAAGCGCTTTGCTTCTACATTTATTATGCGAACTGCCAAAGAGTGGAACTCATTGCCATCGTCTGTCTTTCCTCACTACAACTTGGGTCTCTTCAAGGCAAGAGTGAATAGGTGTCTTCTAGACCGTTCTGCTCTATCGTTGGCTACATCGTCGCTTACCATCAGGTGAGATTGTGGCCAAAGGACAGTCTATTATTGATCGAGTGAGCGAAGCGAACGAAGATCTTAGTTTCAACTTGGGCGATTTGGCATTTTATGTATGTATGTATGTATGTATGTATGTATGTATGTATGTTTGTCTGGCGATAACTTTAGAACCGTTGATCCGATCTGCATGAAATTTGATGTGTCGATAGCTTGTACTTGAGAAATTTACTGGTAAGTATATGAGTAAAATCGGAGGAAGGGTTTTTGAGTTATGGGGTTTTTTAAGGGGGCAAAAATAAAAAAAGTTACAGAAAAAAATCAAGTTACATGTCATATGAAAGGGCTTTGTTTGGACATCCCAAAACAATTTTTACTTTTTTTTTGGGACGCTCGGTTTTTGAGATAAAATAATAAAAGTTAAATTAAGATAACCAGCGATCCAAGAGCTCCCATCTCTAAGAGTTTCGTTGACATCAAGTTTTTTCTACTGGTCGGTCAGTTCCTTTGCTTTTTCTTAATTTTTTTTCTTGAAATAAATTAAGGAGGTACTCAGTTCTCATAAAATGGTGACGACGACCTGGTCTGATGATGGAGCCAAGGTCTGTACAACGGAACTCTTCAATAAATAGGCCAATAGAGTTGAAACTTGGTAACCATACCAAGTTAGTAGGCGGTAGTCAGAAAAAAGTTCAAAGATAATGTTTGGACTTGCCTCTGACTACTACGTACTCAAAGTTTTGATGGGTTCGTCGGGTCGCATCACGAGATCTCAGTTCGGGGCGAACTACTAGTTTATAAAAAAAAACGATGCCAAACCAAAGCTGACTACCGCTAGAGGATGATTGAAGGTCGTAGGAGTCACGGGCCTTCGTAATAAGGAACACGACGCTAGGAAGTAGCCAATATCGTAATCGATCATTAGAACGTAGATAAGTATCTACTATTTCACTATCAATACATAAAGCAACGTTGCTGTGTTTCTGTTTGAAGAGTAGTACCTATGCTTACCGGTGAAATTACAGGCACATGAGGCTTACCATCTGTATGTCTCAAGCTGATGGACGCAGGGCATTGCATCGTAGGGCACGTTCCTATCGTGCGTGACCTACGAGGCAATGGATTTTTATAAGTGATGGTTACCACTTTACATCAGGTACCATCTACTTGTACCATCAGCAAGTAATATAAAAAAACAAAGTTCAAAGAATTATAATGTAGGATACTGAGATGGGCGCATAATTTTCGAACAGCCCAAGTAAACAACCAAAGTCGAGTGAAGTAACTATCATTATTTTTATTAATTTATCAAAGGATTAAACGCCTAATTGAATTACCAGTATCCGACAATTTTGATTGCAAGTTCTTATACTTAGCGCATTCATGTGAACACTATCGTAAGTAAAATCATCAAACATAGACACAATAAGAATAAAAATATTATTTTCTACGTAAATTTTGTAAGCTATAATGGCTTACAAGCTAGCTCTGTTCATTTTCCAAGTTATACTGGTTCGTGTTAATTGTGACTTGGTATGGGAAACGCCAAATGATGCTCTCGATAACGATTTGTACGAATCTGTGTTGGACCCGGCGCTGTGTGAGGAGCAGCTGAGACATTTGAGGGGAAATTTCATGCTGATGACCAGATGTAAGTACTACTAAACATAAGTCTAAAGAAGAAAACTACTGATTGTCTCATATTGGGACAATTCCAAGTCTAGCATGCATTAGGTCCTAATGAAATTTACGTTGTCGAAATGGCCACTTTATTCATAAAATATGGCGTTTAGTTAGAAATTCCAAATTCAAATTTATTTGTTTAGGCTTGTTAAGTATTTGTGTTTCGAATTTAGAGATTCATTTGTTTTCGCGCCTTTTGCTTTTTCTTTGACATCTTTCTGTTCACAATAATGGTAAACTTAAAATATCGGCTTAATACGAGTTCCACCGAGGCACCAGCACTGCAGGAGCAGCTCGAAGGATTAATTATGTGTATGGGAAACTACCTACTGTAAAAGAAAACACGGTAAGTACCTTCCAGGAACTTCCTTCCATGATCTTTAAAATACCTTATAGATTCCTTCCGGTTCGTAATCGACATCTGAGAACCTTCCTCAGCGAGCGTCAGTTCGTGGCCTTTGACCTGCTCTGCCTTTTTAATTTGCTAATTTTGACTATGGTTCATCTACGGATTTCCTCATTTAGTGATGACATACTTACCTACTAATCAACATTTAAAATATTTACCTACTAGCGGCCTGTCCCAGCTTCGCATGGGTGGACATAAATTTTTTCAACATTTTAGGATGAACTTAGACCGTGATTTTTTGAAATCGGACTAATAGTTTTTGAGCCTATTCGTTACATACAAAAATACAAATCTTTCCTCTATTGTAATATTAGTGGAGAAGAAATGTGATGACTATAGAGATATTTCAGTTTAGCATTTTTGTCAAACCAAAGATGAAGAGGTTTTTAAACCTAATTTGTTTCAGTCTTGGATTCTGGTATCAGAACGCCAAGAGGAATACTGATAGGGAACTCTCTGGACCTGGGCAACTACCACCAATGTCTCGGCATAAGCGAAGAGTGGGAAGAGTCAGTCATCCAAGGGAAGTACTGCAGGATACGGATACCAATGTCTCAGAGCTTCGAGTTTGGTCAAGGTGAACTGCTCGAAGGAGGTTTCAATCCAAGTTCGCTGCAGATGGGGAATAGAACGGTGGAAAGTTTGGAGGAGTTTTTGAAAATGACAGATGGATTGCGGGTTATGGATGGCATGAATGATGAGAGGTAAGGCAGGTAATCTTGAAGTAACCGACCGAGAAATCATTACACAGTCAAGCACAGTCATTATTTATTTATTATATTTTATAATCCCTAGGGGGGGCAGCCCCCCTGTCTCCCCTTAGCGACGCCCTTGGGTTCATCAATTCTACCTCCAAAACTTGGCAGGTTCCTGACTCCTGATTTAGCAACCCTCATGTCGGCTGAGCCGGGTAAACAAGTTCCGGAGTAACGGTGTAGATGGCACTGTGATTCTAGGAGGTTGTGCTTTGAATAATGAACAGCTACTGAAAGGCATGGAAATTCTGATAATGCCTGAAATAGGCATGTAAAATGGAGCTGCTTGGATTTTATTTCTTACTATTATTAGAATCGCAGTGCATACGAATTGACTGCTATTAGAAGCGTTGTTACAAAGCATTATAAACAAGTTTTTCTAAATTTTATAAGTTTTATAATGTTTAAGGAAATCACAAAGATTTTTTATAATACATGGCCCATGGCAGATGGCCCACCTGATGCTAAGTAGTAACCATCACCTATAACAAAGCATTGCCTCGTAAGTCACGCACGATAGAACGTGTCCCACGATGCACTGCGTCCATAAACTTGAGGCATACCTACAGATATTAAGCTTCATATGCCTGTAATTACACCGGCAACCACACTCTTCAAACCGAACACAGCAATGCTGCTTGGCGGCAGAAAAAGGCGTGGTGGTAGTACTTCTTAAGACGTGCCCTTCACAAAGAGCTCTACACTCTTAAAATTATCCGGATTTGAACCTACGGCCTTCCCCTTGATACGGGGGTGCGCTAACCACCTGCGCCATCGGACTCTAATCACACCCGGTAAATAACTCATAGGTTTCCTAATAAATTAAAGTTTTCCTAATACCAAAAACTTTTGGGTTATAAAACTTTTTGTGAACCAAAATGATAATGCTGAACCTTTGCAATGCTATTTTCCGAAATTATTATTTTTGGCGATTTTTCATAACTACCGTCAGCAATTTAATTTTTATATTATAACTTTAGTGATTACATTATCTTAAAAAAAAACGTGCGCGCGAGAAGTACATTAGCGGTAGTCTTCGTCAAAGTTCCTTATTTCCAGTGAAACTCCTCAAGAACCTCCACCTATTCTACTTAAGGCGAATACAAGAGCTAATGTGACTCTCGCTCGCACGATTCGACATGTTGAAAGATATAAAATCACTAAACTCATTTTCATTTTGATCGATACATGTTTTCCTACTCAAAAGTTTGTTTTACTAGAAAAGCTTTATTAGATCAAAATGAAATTATTGCACACAGTTTAGTAAAATGGTTGATTGTTATTTTTCTAAAATGAGCTTAGTGATTTTATATCTTTCAACGTGTCGAAACGTGCGAGCGAGAGTCACATCAGCTCTGGTCTTCGCCTTAAACCGGCTGCTCCGTATGTTTCCGCTCCTCGCGGCTGGAGTACCTACTCGAGGCGTCCCTCTTCCACCGCGTCACTGAATGACGGCCCGAACTGAGCTTCTCTCTATTGCAACCCTTACTATGTACATTATGTATCGAATCTCAAAATACTTAGTCCTAAGACCTGACAATGTTAAATCTACATATACAAGGTGTTCCAATAATTGTGTATATAAACTTCAGGGGGCTAAAGTACCCATCAATATGAATAACTTTTTATTAGGAACCAACACTGTGAACGCGAAAAAAAAACCAGCTGTTTCATACATTTTAGCCAGGTAGGTATTGAACTTTTGTATGAAACAGCTGTTTTTTTTTTCGCGTTCACAGTGTTGGTTCCTTAGGAAAAGTTATTCATATTGATGGGTACTTTAGCCCCCTGAAGTTTATATACACAATTAAAGGAACACCTTGTATAATAATGCAATAAATAAACTGAATATCCTCAGGTATATGAAAGTTCAGGTATGCGTAAAGTTCCTCTCTCTTGTCGTGTCACAGTTTCTTTCGAAACAGTGTGGTGAAAGGGTTTTAAGTGCGCCTCAAGCACTTAACACATGTTATAGAACTTTTTAGGTTCTACGACATGCCGGTTACCTCACGATGTTTTCCTTCATTTTTGAACAGAAAAATCTTAGGATAGAACACGACCTTAGGATCGGAAGCCGAGGCCGCTACCACTAGACCACTAGTGCTCTAAAGTTCCTTATTTCCAGGGAAACTTCTCAAGAACCTCCACCTATTCTACTTAAACCGGTTGCTACGTATGTTTCCGCTCCTCGCCGCCGGAGTGCTACTCGAGGCGTCCTTCTTCCACCGCGTCACTGACGGCCCGGACTGGGGCATGATTGTGAGCCAAGTAGACCGCTGCCGCACTTTCTGGTGGTCCACTCTACTGCACGTACAGAACTATCTGAATCCGACTATGACGGTGAGCACTTCTTCTTATCGTGTTGATGCTTAAGGCGAAGACAAGAGCTAATGTGACTCTCGCTCGCACGTTTCGACATGTTGAAAGATATAAAATCACTAAACTCATTTTCGATAAATCGCAATCAACCATTTTGTGTGCAATGAAATTGCAAACAGTTTAGTAAAAATTTCATTTTGATCGATACATGTTTTCCTACTGAAAAGTTTGCTTTACTAGTTTTCGTACATAAGCAAACTTTTAAGTAGGAAAACTTGTATCGAAAATGAGTTTAGTGATTGTATATCTTTCAACATGTCGAAACGTGCGAGCGAGAAGTTGTTTGATAGTTGTCAGCCCCTCAAATCGTTTTGGATAAATAAGCGACCACCTCAATAGCGCTACCTGTGGCTGCATTGAGGTCTTCTCTCGTGCAGATATTTGGGCACGAGGGGCACACTAGCAACTGTACTGCATACATAGAATACTATTTATTGTAGGTTTTTTATACTAAAATAAGCAGATGCCTCATCTGATGGACTCTGAATCCGATAATGTACCTTTATGCCTGGAAGAAATCGCTTTACATTTCTGATGTATCCATATATACAATGTTTTTTTAAAGTTTTTTTTCATTTTGTATCAAAAAAGTCCAATAATATAAAAAAATTGGAGTTTAAAGCTGTCCTTAGTATCTACACTAATATTATAAAGAGGAAAGATTTGTGTTTTTGTATGTGACGAATAACCTCAACAACTGTACCCCAAGTATGAGTTGTGTTTACCATATTTGGTTTCTCGTTTTTCGTTCTTGTTCCGTGTTCATTATGTTTTACTACTAATTTTCATCATACTTGCAACATAAAGTTCCGTATCGGTATCTCTTATCGTGTCTTCATACAAAACCCGCAATGAACACGGAACATAAACGAAAAACGAAAAACCAAATATGGTAAACATAACTCATACTTGGGGTACAGCTAATCCGATTTCAAAAAAAAATCATCATTAGAATTCTACATTGTCCCTGAGTAACATAAGCTATATTTATTACTAGAAAATATAAGCTATCTCTAAAACTTCAATAATGTAACCCAAGGTGTAAAAAGAGTCATGGAATGTTTCAATACCTGTAAATTACTTGTTGGATTTTGCAAATCGGACATTCCATTCAAAAGATATTACGAATTTAAAAATGTCTAAATACCTAACAGAAAAAATTAAGCGGCCCCGCGCCGTGGCCGTTCTGGCGGCACTGTGCCAGAGAAGGCGTGCACATCTATGAAATGCGAGGTTCATACTCGCGATCTATCGGTTTATCCCAAAATGTTAAAAAAATAATGTCCACCCATGCGAAGCCGGGACAGGCCGCTAGTGCTACATAAAGAGGCTTATTTAAGTTGTTTCATGTTTGGTTGCTTTAGTACCTATGGTTGCGCGGCAAAGTATTTTTCCTCTCGAATTCTTTCGCGAAATGCCAAAGCTCTCAAACAAAGAAGGAAAATGTTTACGTCAAAATCAGAATTTCAAAGGAATTCGTGATAACAGTAATCAGCTTCGCATTAATTTGTAAACAATTACAAAGACATATACCTACATACATTTGTTTGCTGAAAGGAACAATACTAAACAGAAAATATTAAAATACAAGGAAATTCATAAATAACATAAATACACGAATTTCATATGAACACACATATGAATACTCATATGAAATCCCATGAACACCAACCCAATAGTAATTTTACTAAATTGTAGGTACCTAATTTTTATTCATCGTTGAGGAACCTTCTGAACCTAACTGATAGAATTTCATTCAAATTTTCACTAATAACTTGAATCCCAGAGGCGAGAAGTAGGTAGGTAAGCAGGTTTTGGCATCTATTAAAGATGATTTATACTGCGTCAGGGGAACCTTTTTTCACTCAAACTCCTTTACGGGAATCTAATATAGAAATAAAGATATATTCATCAACCACAGTAAAAAATAAAAACGAAAGTAACATAAATAAAGAAACAAGGATACAAACTAAAACGGTAAAAAATATTTAGTGGTGTTGAAGTGAATTTAGTGCGGGTTTTAGATAGCGTAGGCTTGCCTAGCACCTATACTGTCCTCTCAGCTTACTTCTCCTAATCCGTGGGAAATATATTCTACTTTCCATTAATACGTATTTACATTTACATTTCAAGAGTAGTAGAGCTCTTTGTGAAGGACTCGTCCGGGGAAGTACTACCACCACGCTCTTTTCTGCCGCCAAGCAGCAACACTGTGTTTCGGTTTGAAGACTGTGGTTGCCGGTGCAATTACAGGCGCATGAGGCTTAACATGCCTCAAGTATAATGGACGCAGGGCAGAGCATCGTAGGGCATGTTTCTATCGTGCGTGACTTACGAGGCAATGCTTTGTTATACCTGATGGTTACCACTTAACATCAGATAGGCCATCTGCTTGTTCCATCAGCTAGTTGTGTAAAGAAAAAACATGCGAATGTTACTTTTTATCTTACGATTACCAGATTTGTAATCTGACATCGTTATTTTAGTATCGTAAGCGATTAATTACTTACGAGAACTAAAATAACTACTAAAATGTCAGACAATAATAATTGTTCGTTTTGGATTAAGTATGTGTTTTTCAGTGTATCGGTCAAACATGGTACCTAGCGATAGATGTTCAACTCCATATTCTCTCTCCGCTGGTACTGTTCTGGGTGCTTAGAGGAAAGAAGACCGCCTGGGTAGCTCTCACCGTTGGACTGTTATCTATATTAGCTGCGTCGACCACGTATAATTTTATCAAGAACTTTCCTTCGTCTATGATGAATCCGAGGTACCTAATTATTTTAATAAGCGATGTGTCACTTCGTGTTAAGCATCTTTGACAGCTCAGTTGGTAATAGCTCTGCCTTCCACGCCGTAGGCCGTGGGTTCGATCCCCACCGAGAACAAATATTTGTGTGATGAACATAGATGATTGTTCTCTGTCTGGGTGTTATTTTTATTTTATAAGTATGTATTTACAAAAAAAAAGTATATATGTATTGTATCAGCTATCTGGTTCCCATATTACAAGCTTTGGCTTAGTTTGGGGCTAGATAGTACTGTGTGGAATGTCACTGGTATTTATTTATTTATTATTTATATTATTTATCTTAATAGATGCAAACAACCGTAAAACAACTTCTCAATAGCACATTTCAACATTTATGAAGATATCAAATCAATTAATCAATCTCAAAAAATACAATTTTCCGAAACTTGGTCGTTTGCGATTATAAGAGAGAGAGAGACGACAAAATTTCTGCAAAAGAAAGTACCATTATAATCAGATAACTGGTCTCCATAGTACAAGCTTTGCTTAGTTTGGGGCTAAATTGTGCTGTGTGGGAGGTCCACCAATATTTATTGATCGAGTGAGCGAAGCGAACGAAGATCTTAGTTTCAACTTGGGCCATTTGGCATTTTATGTATGTATATATGTATGTATGTATGTATGTATGTATGTATGTATGTTTGTCTGGCGATAACTTTAGAACCGTTGATCCGATCTGCATGAAATTTCATATGTCGATAGCTTGTACTTGAGAAATTTACTGGTAAGTATATGAGTAAAATCGGATGAAGGGTTTTTGAGTTAAGGGGTTTTTTAAGGGGGCAAAAATAAAAAAAGTTACATAAAAAAATCAAGTTACATGCCATATGAAAGGGCTTTGTTTTGACATTCCAAAACAATTTTTCCTTTTTTTTAAAGACGCGCGGTTTTTGAGATAAAACAAAAAAAGTTAAATTAAGATAACCAGCGATCCAAGAGCTCCCATCTCTAAGAGTTTCGTTGACATCAAGGTTTTTCTACTGGTCGGCCAGTTTCTTTGCTTTTTCTTATTTTTTTTTCTTGAAATAAATTAAGGAGGTACTCAGTTCTCATAAAATGGTGACGACGACAAGGTCTGATGATGGAGTCAAGGTCTGTTCAACGGAACTCTTCAATAAATAGGCCAATAGAGTTAAAACTTGGTTACCATACCAAGTTAGTAGGCGGTAGTCAGAAAAAAGTCCAAAAATGATGCTTGGACTTGCCCCTGACTACTACCTACTCAAAGTTTCGTCGTTTCGTTCGTCGGGTCGCATCACGAGATCTCAGTTCGGGGCGAACTACTAGTTTATTTAAATTACATAACTGTGGAAATTTGTTAATGTGACTGTACGACCATATTTCTTTATACTCGCCGTGAAAATCAAGCCCGCATTTTTTGCGTTTCAGCGTTATAATATTTAGATAGAAATAATATTTTTTTCAGCCGATTTGATCAGTTCAGAGAGTATATGCACAACTATTACATAAACACTCTAACTCGAGGGTCGCCTTTCTTTGTGGGTATGATTGTTGGATACCTTCTTCATGAGAGACGTGACCAGAAATTAAAAATTTCTAAGGTAAGAAGGAAAGGTTTATTTCAGAACTTATAACATGTAAGAATCGACAGCCCTCAAAGCTGTAGTAAGTAGTAAGTAGCTGCATTCTGCGTTGTAGGCCGTGGGTTCGATCACCACCGAGAACAATAAATAATTGTGTGATGAACGTAGATGTTTGAGAGCACTGGTGGTCTAGTGGTAGCGGTCCCGCCTTCCGATCCTAAGGTCGTGGGTTCGAAACCGGCCGTGCACCAATGAGTTTTTCTGTTCAAAAATTTATCTGCACAATGCCAGTACTCTCAAAGTGTGAAGGAAAATATCGCGAGGAAACCGGCATGTCGAAGAACCTAAAAAGTTCTATAACATGTATCAAGTGCTCGAAAGGAGCCTCTTGAGGCGCACTTAAAATCCTTTCACCACACTGTCGAAAAGAAACTAGTGACACGACAATAGAGAGGGAGAGATAGATGTTTGTTCTCTCTATCTGTGTGTTACAATATTATAAGTATGTATTTAAAAAACAGAAGTACTTAAGAATTTTATATCAGCTATCTGGTTCCCATAGTACACTCTCTGCTAAGTATAGGGCTAGATAGTGCTATGAGGAATGTCCACCAATTTTTATTTATTCAATAATTATCTTGAACGTTTTTAGGGGATAGTGATTTCTCTATGGACACTATCATTCGCTCTCATCTTGTTTGTGATGTACACAAACTACCCGATACTGCAAATAACTTGGGACAATCAGCTTTTGGACAACCTTTATAATTCTTTCATCAGACCGATTTGGGCAGTAGCTTTGGGTATAATGATATTCCTATGCATACAGGGTTATGGAGGTAAGTGGTGGTAATCTTATTTCCATCTCCATCTGGAGATGTCTAATGGAGCTTTATTATTAACGAGCTGATGCTCGCGACTTCGTCTGCGCAGGATTAGTCACACAATGTCTTTATAAATTGTAGCCTATGTGTTATTCTGATGTATAAGCTATTATTATTGTACAGTTTCATTAAAATCGATTCAGAAGTTTTTACGTGAAAGAGTAACAAACATCCATCCATCCATACTTACAAATTTTCGCGTTTATACTAATATTAGTAGGATTTGTTAAAAGATTAGAATAAAGATTATACAAAAATGGTAAAAACGCCCTTCCTTGCCTGTTCTTATAGATTTGGTTGCCTAGAACTACTGCCTATATTTATTTGCCAGATCAAAGTGATTCAGATTGCTTTGACTTTGAATGCCAAATTTTTGAAGTTTCTAAGGTTTGATCATACTTATCATAATCATAATAACTTTATTGCGAATATAGGTAAGTAGGTACATGGTTTTATACAGATGTCAGGGTTTATAATAATTGATCCTCCATATTCAACTTAATTAGCATGCAATAATTTAATAATTAATACAATATAAAATTAATAATGTCATGGATTAAAATAAGATTAAATAATATAAAAAAAAAATTGATAAGACCGACAGCATTGTAAGATTGCGGAAAGTCGGTGTAAGCAAAGGGCTCAGAATCGTTATTACTGGAAATGTATAGGGGAGGCCTATGTCCAGCAGTGGACTTTAAATGTAGAAGTTTCAAAGTGGACCTTATGCCTCTTGATTAAATACTACAATACGTTGGCAGGACCAGTGAATTGGTTCCTCTCACTGGACTTATGGAAGCTGATAGCTCGGATATCCTACGCGATGTATATCTTCCACTTCGCAATGATGACAGCTCTCAATTGCACTGCCGTGACGCCTTTCTACTTCACACCAGGTTTAGTGGTAAGTATCTTGTTTTTTTATTAAGGCTTTTTATTAACCCCTGAAAGTACTACTCGCTCGTA
Source organism: Chloroclysta siterata (assembly GCA_932294275.1). NCBI lineage: Eukaryota > Metazoa > Arthropoda > Insecta > Lepidoptera > Geometridae > Chloroclysta > Chloroclysta siterata. Next base: position 4,504,286 of record OW028604.1, on the reverse strand, counting down.
CATTTAAACTTTTTTTGGCATGATCGTTTTTTATTTTGTTATGTTATTATAATAAACAGGGGTTTGAAAGATATGTGGCCATCTCAGCTATTACATCGAATTAGATAGAGATAGCAAGTGACTTGACATCCGATTAGTTTTGATCGGGCTTTCAGAAACCGGCCGATAGACACACTAAACGTATGCATAAAAAATCAAACAAGTTATAAACTAGTAGTTCGCCCCGAACTGAGATCTCGTGATGCGACCCAACGAACGCATCAAAACTTTGAGTAGGTGGTAGTCAGAGGCAAGTCCAAACATTATGTTTGGACTTTTTTCTGACTACCGCCTACTAACTTGGTACGGTAACCAAGTTTCAACTATATTGGCCTATTTATTGAAGAGTTCCGTTGAACAGACCTTGGCTCCATCATCAGACCTGGTCGTTGTCACCATTTTATAAGAACGGAGTACCTTCTTAATATATTTCAAGAAAAAAAAATAAGAAAAAGCAAAGGAACTGGCCGACCAGTAGAAAAACCTTGATGCCAACGAAACTCTTAGAGATGGGAGCTCTTGGATCGCTGGTTTTCTTAATTTAACTTTTTTGTTGTATCTCAAAAACCGAGCGTCCCAAAAAAAAAGTAAAAATTGTTTTGGAATGTCCAAACAAAGCCCTTTCATATGACATGTAACTTGATTTTTTTGTGTCACTTTTTTTATTTTTGCCCTCTTAAAAAACCCCATATCTCAAAAACCTTTCATCCGATTTTACTTATATACTTACCAGTAAATTTCTCAAGTACAAGCTATCGATATATCAAATTTCATGCAGATCGGATCAACGGTTCTAAAGTTATCGCCAGACAAACATACATACATACATACATACATACATACATACATACATACATACATAAAATGCCAAATCGCCCAAGTTGAAACTAAGATCTTCGTTCGCTTCGCTCACTCGATCAAATATAATTATGATCCAAACAACTTTTTCTACTAAAAAGTTTGCACAAGTATTGGAACACCTTGTATACATATATAATTACATAGGTTAGCATTGTATGGGCGTGTCATGAAGAGGGAAGAAAGTCACATTAAGAGTAAGAGTGTTGGCTTTGATGCATATAGTTTTAGAAGGAGAGTCAGGCCAAAGAAAAGATGGATGGACTGTGTGAATGTGTGATGACATGAGTAAGAAAAGAGTGAGCACCGACATGACGTATAGAGGAGAGTGGAAGAAGAAAACCTGTTGTGCTGACCCCATGCAGCGCAGGATAAGGGCAGGAAAATGATGATGAAGAGTGTCTAGTGTCCCACTGCAGGGCAAAGGACTTCCTTCCTTGTCTCTATTATTTTCTTATTTGCGCTCTCGTGGACCTATTTTCATTTATTTAAGGGTATTATTAGAGTATGAGTATTCGTTTATTTATTTAAGAGTTGTAGAGCTCTCTGTGAAGTGCTCGTTCGGGGAAGTACCATCACCACGCCTTTTTCTGCCGCCAAGCAGCAACGCTGTGTTTCGGTTTGAAGAGTGTGGTTGCCGGTGTAATTACAGGCACATGAGGCTCAACATCTGTATGCCTCAAGTTGATAGACGCAAGGCAGTTCATCGTAGGGCACGTTCCTATTGTGCGTGACTTACGAGGCAATGGTCAAAGGCATCAGGTGGGCCATCTGCTTGTTGCATCAGCTAGTTGTATTAAAGTTGTTTAGGAACGCGTGTTTTCCTCCACCTTTCTAAACCAACATTTCTAATAACTGTGAGGAAACCACTTAGCATTCTAACAGCGGCTACGGGCTTGCAATCTGTCACGTATGGCATACGTAAAGTAAAGACAGAAATATTTTTATCTAACAGATAGCGTCAGATACTCAGAAATCTACGTGCTCAAACCGTTCGTATACTTTAAATAATATTTGTATGTTTTGTTTCAGACGTTTAAGGCGATAGCACACCTTTTCTTGACTATCGGAGTATCGTTTTTCCTGACTCTACTTATAGACTCTCCCTTCTCTACGTTGTTCAAACAGCTGCTAAACAAAGGTACATATTTCTAATGAGTATAGTGATTCACGTATTGTTTTTTTTCCAATTTCAAAAGCCGGTGTATGCACGATATATTCTACCGTTTTGGGTTGAGTTACAAACATAATGTTCTGTTCTTTTCTATTTTTCTATCCATTTACGTCACACTTTTCTTGTCTCTGATACAGACTGTTTTTTATTTTAAAATGTCAGATTATTACGTAACATTCTCTTTACAGGATTACGTGCCAACAAACAAAAATCACAAGATTAATTCAAGGGACAAAGCGATTCAACTAAAGATGACAACTAACCTAAACTTAAGACTGATTGAATAACTATAGTTAACCTATAAGGATTATTAACCTATAAAGAGTTTCGTCTACCAGACGCTTCTGTGGACGTCTGCGAGACACTTTTTGTTGCACTGCGGAATACGGCGCAGACGATCCGTGTAATTTTTATTTTTTTATTACTTGTTTATTAGAAAATCAACATCAGTTATTATAAACTCAGTTTAAACTATTGATGTATAGTTATATAGCCAATTAAAGGTTTTCCTTAATATAACTACTATTACTTACTAGAGTGGACTTCATTGGATCAGGATCTTATTTTTTAATTCCAAATCCATACATTGACTTTTGATGCTGACTGTTCAATGCTTCGTTCGGCGTTTGTAATTTTAATTAGAAAATTCTTGGCCTGTTTGGGGCTTTGCAACGTCATCCGCTTTAGATTTATTCTATTTATCGGCGCAAAAAATCCTAAATTATAGCATCGAGGTCAGAGGTATAAAGATTTGCCGAAATGTTTTATTTATTTGTTAAATCTAATAGTACTGCCTTTCACACCAGACTTTGCTTGAGTGGTACCTGGATAAATAGCCTATTTCTTATTTTCATTTATACCAAGAATCTTTTTAAATTATTGAATTTTTAAACTCTAAAATTCATCCCACATTATTCCTGTCAATATTTCTTTGTTTCCGGTCAAATACATAAAAAGGGATAAGACTCTCAACCGCAGCTCACAAAAGCCATAATCGCAAGCGAATGCAAACACGAGGAGGTTTTACGCTCTCTGGATGTCAACCCACAAAGGGTAATGCATTTCGCCCCTTGTATAAGAATGTAGCGGATAATGTGTGGTGGATTTGCGACGGAAAGATTTGAATTTATGTATCGCTAGATCGCTGTGCTACTTGAAGCCGAGCTCGGATGTTTTCAGGCTATGTCGAAATAGCTGCTTGTATTTTTCAAAGGGTTTCGATGTTCGAAAAAGTATCCGATCCACTAAAAATTATAATTCTGAAAGTGTTTGAGTGATATGTATGTGTGAGAGTGAGTGTGGTGTAGGTATGTGTAATTATGTGTTACTCATTTTCATAACGGCTGAATAAATTAGGATTTTTTTTATTTTTTTTTTATTTATACTACTAGCTGATGGAACAAGCATATGGGCCACCTGATGTTAAGTGGTAACCATCACCTATAACAAAGTCTCGTAAGTCACGCACGATAGGAACGTGCCCTACGATGCACTGCCCTGCGTCCATCAACTTGAGGCATACAGATGTTAAGCCTCATGTGCCTGTAATTACACCGGCAACCACACTCTTCAAACCGAAACACAGCGTTGCTGCTTGGCGGCAGAAAAAGGCGTGGTGGTAGTACTTCCCCGGACGAGCCCTTCACAAAGAGCTCTACTACTCTTAAAATTATGTTAGGCGTATGTGTTTAGGTACCTAATAGCTCTCTAGATTCGAGCACACGACCTTAAGATTTGAAGACGGGGATGCTACCAATGAAATAGGAATAAGTTACTAAAATAGAACAGAAATTCCGTAGTCCATACCGTTGAAGTCTGTCCCGGGACGGAACGACGGGAGCCAATGTTTCTATCAATTCAAGAATTCCCTAATCCAGTTAGTGACGTCTTTGTGGGGTCAAGGTTGAGTCAAACACAATTCACAAAGTACCTACTGGCGAGGGAAGTTGCTGATCTTGTCATATCTCAATGATTGCTTCGGCGGTTTCAATTAAACAATTACCTACACTGTATTCAATTTATGTAGGTAATTTTCTTTGGCTTTCTTTGAGATGTCAACGCAAAAGGTGAGTGGCCTACTTTTTTGTATTGGGATTATAATTTTTTGATGCGATTGACTTTATTTTTTTTCTTTATTGTAGTAATAAAGATAAAAATAAAGTCAATATATATATCTTTATTATCTTTTAATATTTTGACTTTGTTATTAAATAATTAATTATTATTTTTATCATTATTCTACTAATTCTGTATTATTTGCATGTATTAATGCTTGTATGCTAAGCAGCAGGATCAGGAGATTTTAAAATACACACCAACCATCTTATTTTTTGTAAAACCCAGATTCACGAACAATAAATGATTTGATTTGACTTGATATATCAAATAAAATAAATATTCATGGACTTTCAACAATGTACTATTTAGCCACAAACTAAACATAGCTTGTTTTGTGGGAATCAAATATCTAATATATTTGTTGCGAATACATTCATATACCTTATATAATATCTCACTCAGATAGGTTTTAATCGTATCAACGTCATGATTTTGGATACTTTGATATTGCGTTGTACCCTGTGGTTTCTTAGCTCATGTTGCTTGTTGTAGTCGTAGTATCGTAGTGGCAAACCTTAAGTTTTTTTTATTATTAGGTAGGTACGTGATACTTTGTGATATCGTAGTACAATAGATTACAAACAAGTTACTTTCAATGATATTTGTTAAGAAGCACCTAATTGCATTTTTTTTTATTAATTTTAAAAAGTTGCCTTCTACGATATTTCGTAGTAGGTACTTACTTTTTTTATGAATCTCTCTGGAAAATGATGAGATGATGCTTAGTGATAAACAAAACAACAACCTATGATAAAACATAGCCTCGCAAGTCACATACAATAAGTACATGCCCTACGATGCACTGCCCTGCGTCCACCAACTTGAGGCAAAAGGATCTTTAGCATTATAACCTACCTGTAATTTCACCGTAACACAGCAACGCTGCGGCAGAAGTAGTACTTCCCTGGACGAGCCCTTTACAAAGAGCTCTAATACTCTTACCTTGTCGTTTCGTAGCAGACTACGTACCAAACAAGTTGCTTATGACGGCCGCTTGTGATGAAGCACCTTGTAGCAAATTGTCTATATAAATGAAACACAGATGAAAAACACTTTCGGCCTTACTTATAAAATCTGTCAAAAGGTAATTAGTATTAAAAACTAAAATTGTCATTAAAACCAATGGGTAAAATTACTAATAACAAAGATAAGTTTTTTTAAATAAAATGAAATATTTGAAAACCATTACTTAGTTAACTTTGAGCAATGTTTCAACTTGAGTAACGTTTATAAGTAAAAGTTTTTATTATTACCTACTTAATAATAATTTTATTTACCTAAACCTTCTTGGAAGGTTTCAAGAAGATACAGGCCGCTCATGATGATGATTTTGTACTAAACTAATCCTGTAGTCTCAGATGAAACTACTAATTTGAGTCCAGCCTACCAAGGGTTAGATAACTCGATTCTATACATACATTTTGGAGTTGGAAAATTTCCTGGAATTGGCTCAACGAAGTTAAGTAAGTTGGTGTATTAATTGTCTCGAAGACCCGAGGCGATTAACAAATCGATTCTCACTTCAACCTACATATTGCTTCTTTGTTTGTCTTTACTTGTTTTGTGAAAGTAAGTACCTACATAAGTTGATAGAAAATAATGTAAATAGGTAGGTACGCGCAAAAGTGTTATACAAAAGGCGATCTTATCGCTAAGCCATCTAGAGCGTTGAATCATAAAATATTTTTTAGGTTTCTTCTGAAAGTTCCTAATTATTCTGCGAATTTATAATATTTAAGTATACAAACACGTCAGAGGGAACCTAAAAGTAATTAAATTTAATTATCAAGCGTTCCAAAGGAGAAAATAAATCATAAAATGAGCTCGGTCTACTAACTTACAATTTTTTGCGTTCTGTTCCTCATAAGGTTAAAACTTTTTTAATAACTGTAAGATATGACCCATTCTCGCGGTCACATTATATCTAAACTTTTTGATTCATTTACTTACTAAAAAAGTATTTATTTTGACCTCAGAGCAGGCATTGACTTTTCTTAAGTCAATTGACTTGGAGTAGGTATTTTGAAGAAACCACCACCTAACCACCGCCTCCATTTGCTTCAAAACATGACAGCCCGACTTGATGTTCATTTTATTTTCTACATAAATAATGAAATTGACTTACTTGATTTAATACTTTTTGATTACTATATAATTTGTCATAATGAAGGACAGGAGCCTTTAATATGGGCGAAGAAAAAAAAAAACAGCGAGAGACGAGGCAGTATCGTCTTATGACATTAGCCTGCTCCGAAGGACGAAAATAAAAATCAGAAAGAAGAGATTGTCATGCCACCATTTTGAAACGATATAAATTTGGTATCTTTGCACTGAACCTTACCACTTAACATTTTCTTGTTTCATCAGAAAGTAGTATGAAAAAAGAAGAAATAGGTAACGCAGATTAGCGATCTCTTGTAGGTCGGATGGCCTCCAAAATAATGTGCTCTCACCTCGACCTTTCACGGAAATGTAGGTAGAGCCCAAATGTAACTTTTCTGTACATCAATACCAAATTACGCGGGGTAGGCAATCCTTTACGTTGGACTCACTAGCCTTTTCAGACTGCGGGGCGGCGAATAAATCAAATAACTTTCCATCCGCAGATAGAAGTGATGATTCAAGTAGGTTAGTGTACAGTCGGGTGCTCTAATATAAGTACTACATTTCATAACCGTTAAAATAGCGTCATATATTTTTTAATGGTTTTTAATATAAATTACTTATTCATAAAAGCGATTCATAAGTTCAACTATTTTAGTAGTGCTCTATAATTTTTTGTTGTAATAAGTACATGACACCGTTTTAAAAGTCAGTATTTGTATGTTTAGTGTAGCCGACTACAATATGGCAAATGAAACAGTGGAGATCTGGCTGTATTGCCAGAAACATAGGTATAAGTCAAAGGCAAACCGGAATTTATTCAATTGAAACCCAAGGATCCCTTTTAGGTACACCTAGGTGCCAGTTCCACGCGACCAATAGACTATTTTAAAGATAAAAGACGAAGGTGTAGTTTTAGTAGTTATGTAAACCTCAAGTGGTTTCTAGATAGCAATGTAAATTGCATCAAGTTTCAAGTCATCGGGCGTACGTCGCTTCAGTAAGTTCAGCTAATTCCATGAAAGTTTCAAGAACTCCTTCGCACACGCATTGTTGAACTCTTGTTCAGTTATAAACAAATAAAAGCTTTGAAAACTGTCCGACTGTCCGATTTTCCAGGCATAGTAGACAGACTTAGCTTTTAGCATTGCTCGCAGTTTATAATTTTTTTACAGCACTCCTTGAGACGTTGCTGGCGTTTTTCTGAATAAGCATTCCAGCTGAATGGCATGTGAGTGCGAATTACATTGACAGTGTTTTTTTAAACATAATCTCCTGTCCTTTTTTATAAGTTTCCAATCGGAAACTTCAGAATTTATATCTCGTTTTGTTTGCAAAACAAAAAAGACAGAAGCTGACGTTTCCAATTGTTCTCTGACATGTTATAGAACTTTTTAGGTTCTACGACATGCCGATTTCCTCACGATGTTTTCCATCACCGTTTGAGAGTACTGGCATTGTGCACATACATTTTTGAGCAGAAAAACTCATTGGTGCATGACCGGAATTGTTCTAAAATAGATAGTCTGTCAGTGAGTGAATAAATGAAAAATTTATTGGTATGAGACTGCACCGAGCAAACCGCGGGCGAACTCTAGTGCGTCCATAAAGTTCCTATACTACGACTACAGACTTCACCAATGTTTCTCGCGGACAGCCGCAACAAAGCCGAAATTAGACTTTGGAACAAAACGCGCCGCACGTTCTTTGGAAGTTTTCTGCTAAAGACAGTCGGTCTGTTGCTGACCCATTTCCTGTATAACGGAAGTTCAATCACTTTTTTGGGGTGTATTGTCTTGACCGTTGTTTTGTTTAAACCCTGATAGCTTAACTACTTAAAATGGCATCTGCCTGTATTATTGGAGGGACAATCTCGCTACAGTGTGCTTGAAACTGGATTATGACGAAAGCTTCTAAAATCAAAGTCTTTTTAAAACTTTAATTTGTTTCAATACGAAGTTTTAACTGAGTGAGCGAAGCGAACGAAAATCTTACAGTTAACTTGGGCGATTTGGCATTTTATGTATGTAGGTAGGTACGTATGTATGTTTGTTTGTCGGGCCATAACTTTAGAACCGTTGATCCGATCTCGAGCTGGTCTGATAATGGAACCAAGGTCTGTTCAATGGAACTCTTTAATAAGTAGGCCAATAGAGTTGAATCTTGGTTACCATACCAAGTTAGCAGGCGGTAGTCAGAAACAAGTCATTAAATAATGTTTGGACTTGCCTCTTCTACCACCTACTCAAAGTTTTGGAGCTTTCGGGTCGCATCACGAGATCTCAGTTCGGGGCGAACCACTAGTTTATTAAAAATGATTCTTAGTTTGAAAGCTTGTTTTGATCAAAACGATATTCCTTGCGCCTAATGTTACTCTCAAGAACTTACGAATTTTTAAAATACATTCAGTGATTTTATCTTCAAAATTGTAAATGCGTGAGAAGTTAGACGGTTGTCTGCATCTTAAAAGTGCAGTGGGTTAGTTAAGTTACTATAACTTTTTAAACAAATATGTATTTAGCGCTAAACAAAGTCACGGGCATACCATTACTAGTATTTGGTATATTGTATTGGACCAAGGTTTCATATTCTACTTGACGGGTGTTCCCAATTCCTGTCGAAAAGGTTTTAATGACGATATCGATGCCCGAGGGTCGAGTAATAATTATCGGGAAAAAAAGGAATCTTTCTTTTATATACAGTTTCGTAAAACTAAGAGTGAACCCTTTTAAATAAAACCTCCATCGTCTATTGTATTCAATGCAGACGATTGACCGTGATCCCAACATGTGTAGGTATTATGTGTGTGTATTTTGTAAACTAGTCGTTCGCCCCGAACTGAGATCTTGTGGAGCGACCCGACGAACGCACCAAAACCTTGAGTAGGTGGTAGTCAGAGGCAAGCCCAAACATTATGTTTGGCCTTGCCTCTGACTACCGCCTACTAACTTAGTAACCAAGTGTCAACTCTATTGGCCTATTTATTGAAGAGTTCCGTTGAACAGACCTTGGCTCCATCATCAGACCTGGTCGTTGTCACCATTTTATGAGAACTGAGTACCTCCTTAATTTATTTCAAGAAAAAAAAATAAGAAAAAGCAAAGGAACAGGCCGACCAGTAGAAAAACTTCGATTTCAACGAAACTCTTAGAGATGGGAGCTCTTGGATCGCTGGTTAATTTAATTTAACTTTTTTGTTGTATCTCAAAAACCGAGCATCCCAGAAATAAAGTAAAAGCTTTGTTTTGGAATGTCCAAACAAAGCCCTTTCATATGACATGTAGCTTGTTTTTTTTATGTAACTTTTTTTATTTTTGCCCCCTTGAAAAACCTTATATCTTAATAACCCTTCATCCGATTTCACTCATATACTTACCAGTAAATTTCTCAAGTACAAGCTATCGACCTATTAAATTTCATGCAGATCGGATCAACGGTTCGAAAGTTATGGCCAGACAAACATACATCTCTAATACTATAAGAATCAAAGTCCTGACTGACTGACTGACTGACTGACTGACTGACATATAGACAACGCACAGCCTAAACGGCTGGTCCTAGAGACTTGAAATTTGAGGAGTACATAGGTCTTATGACGTAGAGGTGTACTAAGAAGGGATTTTTGGAAATTCAACCCCTAAGGGTGTAAAAAGGGATGAAAACGTTTGTATGAAAAATTGTATTCCTTGAACCTACAAACTTGAAACTTGGAGTGCACATACTTCAAGGCAAAAAAATAGGAAAGGCATTTTTAGTTTTTGAAAACTACCCTTAATAAGTGTGCAAAGGGATGTAAAAGTTTGTATGGGAGTTTTTTGACCGCTGGTCCTAGAGACTTGAAATTTTAAGAGTACATAGGCCTTATGTCGTAGAGATGTACTAAGAAGGGATTTTTGGAAATTCAACCCCTAAGGGTGTAAAAAGGGTTGAAAACGTTGGTATGAAAAATTGTATTCCTTGAATCTACAAACTTGAAACTTGGAGTACATATACTTCAAGGCAAAAAAATAGGAAAGACATTTTTAGTTTTTTTAAACTACCCCTAATAATGGTGCAAAGGGATGTAAAAGTTTGTATGGGAGTTTTTTGACCGCTGGTCCTAGAGACTTGAAATTTGAGGAGTACATAGGTCTTATGACGTAGAGGTGTACTAAGAAGGGATTTTTGGAAATTCAACCCCTAAGGGTGTAGATGAAAACGTTTGTATGAAAAATTGTATTCCTTGAACCTACAAACTTGAAACTTGGAGTGCACATACTTCAAGGCAAAAAAATAGGAAAGGCATTTTTAGTTTTTGAAAACTACCCTTAATAAGTGTGCAAAGGGATGTAAAAGTTTGTATGGGAGTTTTTTGACCGCTGGTCCTAGAGACTTGAAATTTTAAGAGTACATAGGCCTTATGTCGTAGAGATGTACTAAGAAGGGATTTTTGGAAATTCAACCCCTAAGGGTGTAAAAAGGGTTGAAAACGTTGGTATGAAAAATTGTATTCCTTGAATCTACAAACTTGAAACTTGGAGTACATATACTTCAAGGCAAAAAAATAGGAAAGACATTTTTAGTTTTTTTAAACTACCCCTAATAATGGTGCAAAGGGATGTAAAAGTTTGTATGGGAGTTTTTTGACCGCTGGTCCTAGAGACTTGAAATTTGAGGAGTACATAGGTCTTATGACGTAGAGGTGTACTAAGAAGGGATTTTTGGAAATTCAACCCCTAAGGGTGTAAAAAGGGATGAAAACGTTTGTATGAAAAATTGTATTCCTTGAACCTACAAACTTGAAACTTGGAGTGCACATACTTCAAGGCAAAAAAATAGGAAAGGCATTTTTAGTTTTTGAAAACTACCCTTAATAAGTGTGCAAAGGGATGTAAAAGTTTGTATGGGAGTTTTTTGACCGCTGGTCCTAGAGACTTGAAATTTTAAGAGTACATAGGCCTTATGTCGTAGAGATGTACTAAGAAGGGATTTTTGGAAATTCAACCCCTAAGGGTGTAAAAACGGATGAAAACGTTTGTATGAAAAACAGTATTCCTTGAACCTACAAACTTGAAACTTGAAGTAGATGTACTCCAAAGCTAAAAAAAAAGGAAAGGCATTTTTAGATTTTTAAAACTACCCGTAATAAGTGTGCAAAGGGATGTCAAAGTTTGTATGGGAGTTTTTTAACGCGCGGTGCGATTGACTTAAAACTTGAGGTTAATATACTAAGAAATAAATAATTAAGAATGACGCTTTTAACTTTTGATAATTACCCCTGCAAAGGGTGCAAATGACTGTAAAAGTTAGAGAAATTTTTAACGCATAGTCCTACTGGTTTCAAACTTGAAGTAAATATACTCCACAATAAATAATTTAAAATTACGTTTTCAATATTTTAAAACTACCCCTGCAAAGGGTGCAAAATACTGCGAAAGTTTCAAGGTTTGTACGGGAGATTTTTAACGCGTAGTGTAATTAACTTCAAACTAAAAGAAAATGTGTTTTGTGGATAAATAACAAAAATACAGTGTAGGGGATAATGAGATGATGCGTATTCCATAGTTTATTTCACGTAGCTTCAGAGGAGCATGTAAAATGATAAACGTCCGTTTCCACATAAGTACTTATTTATATTTGCACTTTAAAGTAGGTATTACATGTCTGAACCTAATGAGCGGGAAGAGACGACTTGCGACGCTACATACAAAACCTTCGCGTCAGCCCGATTGCAAGTACCTGTGTGTGGCTAGCCGCCACAACAGTTTGATTTTCGGAAATAACCCCTAAAACGTTACCAAGGAGGGTAAAGTTTTAGGAGGGTAACGTTGCGAACGAGTAAAAAGGATACAACGAGGCGTCAATGTTTGTAAAGGACATTCTAAAAACGGGAATCTTGAGTTGGTACAAAGAGATCTGAGGGTATCTACCGTGCCTGCAAACGAAACGAAACAGCTTCACGACTTTGATCCCCATCAAAGTCGTGAAGCTGTTTCGTTTTGTTTGTTTTTGGTGTAGAAACTAGGAACAAATAAGGACATTATTTTCCGTGTAAGGTTGTCTTTGTTGTATTTATCATGTTTGTGCTAAACTCAGTACCTATACCTACCTACTTAATATAGGAAATGTATGCCTATAGGTATCTCTTATACCTACGTAGGTATTTAAAATCCTACCCTAATAATATACAAATCAATGCGAAAGTTACAATGTTTGGATGTTTGTGGCTCAATAACGGCTCACCACTTCAACGCGTGCGAAGCCGCGGGAAGCCACTAGTACATAATAAAATGCCAAATCGCCCAAGTTGAAACTAAGATCTTCGTTCGCTTCGCTCACTCGATCAAAAATAGTAAGAATGGACCAGGCAGTGCGTGAACGAAATAACAACAGCACAGCGCACTCTCTCGCACTTCTATCAGAGTTCTACTCAGTTCTAGTTCAAAGTAAGAAGAGTAATAGAACTCTTTGTGCGTGGCTTGTCCGGAGGAGTACTACCACCACGCCTTTTTCTGCCGCCAAGCAGCGTAATTGTGTTTCGGTTTGAAGAGTGTGGTTGCCGGTGTAATTACAGGCACATGAGGCTTAATATCTGTATGCCTCAAGTTGATGGACGCAGGGCAGTGCATCGTAGGGTACGCTCCTTTCATGCGTGACTTTTTTTTTATACAACCAGCTGATGGAACAAGCAGATGGCCCACCTGATATTAAGTGGTAACCATCACCTAACAAAGCATTGCCTCGTAAGTCACGCACGATAGGACGTGCCCTACGATGCACTGCCCTGCGTCCATCAGTCATCAGGCCATGCTTTGTTATAGGTGATGGTTACCACATAACATCTGCTTGTTCCATCAGCTAGTTGTATAAAATAATAAAAGTAAACAGAACTTTTTTTTTTGTGCATTACTTGATACCACCTTAGTGAATTAACTCACTGTCAGAAATCAGGTCATACTTTGCAAGGTGAGTTCACGAAGTTTCGTGAAATTTACTTTAAATTTTGCTACAAAAACTTACGGTACAGTAGGTAAGGTACGTGGTGCTTGAAAGTTCTTGAACCTCCTTAACTTTCAGCTCAAAAAACCCGCCTTTTTAGAGTTTGTCTACTGAATATTAATGACGCTTTCATTGTGAAAAATTTCACTCGTAAAATAAAATAATTATGGTTGTTGAGACCACTGTTTTTTTTTGGATAAAATGGATTGGACTTTAACATTGAAAAAAAAAAGAACAGAAACAGCTTCACGACTTTTGATATCCAGGAATAGATTACCTACTAACTTATAATTATTTGAGGATGTCTATGGACTGTAGTCAGAGGTACGTCCAATCATTACATTGGGAAAGTTTTCAAGCCCATCGCCGCTTCTTGAATACTAACTGGGTTCCTCACAACGTTTTCCTTCACTATTTGAGAGCATTGTTTTTTTTATACATCTAGCCGATGGATCAAGCATATGGCCCACCTGATGTTAAGTGGTAACCACCACCTATAACAAAGCATTACCTCGTAAGTCACGCACGATAGGAACGTGCCCTACGATTCACTGCCTTGCGTCCATCAACGAGGCATACAGATGTTAAGCCTCATGTGCCTGTAATTACACCGGCAACCACACTCTTCAAATCGAAACACAGCAACGCTGCTTGGTGGCAGAAATAGGCGTGGTGGAAGAACTTCCCCGGACGAGCACTTCACAAAGAGCTCTACTACTATTATTGGATTGGATTTTAAACACACGATATTCGATTATTTTTCAGTTAGGTACCTCTCAGCATGATACAATTTTTATAATGTTGCACTAAGGTTCACAATAAGTCATACACAAACAAAGGCATCACATCGAGAAAGCAGGTTGAAATTGCATCAAAACTTCGCCGTTTACTTGCCCCACGCCATATACTGTTATGTACTTTAACACTACAGTATATACTTAAATCTCGGGTCTAGATAAAGAGGCGATAAACTCCACAATACACATAGGAATTACAATAAAGCCAACTGTATTCAACTATAGTCGTTATAGTTTTAAAGCTAGCGCGGCGCTGTAAACTGATTTGGAACTCGTGTTTTCTGAGAAGTTAGTTTTCGCTGACAGTTGTTACTTTATAGCTGGTACAAGTGAACATAAGGAGTTATGTGACCAGCGCCATTAAAGAAACGAACCTTTAAAAGCACAGCTTATAAATTACCTCTCATTCTACGTTATTGTTGACTAGCATTTTCCTTTTATTGAGCACATTTATATTTTCTGCCTCACCCGTTATGACTGCCTATCGTAGATGGCGTATAATATAACATACTTGTATATAAACGTATACAAAGTATATAGGTACATACATGCCATCTATACTCGAAATCATTGCTTGCCTCTATGTGGCTATCCCTATGTAAGGTCCATGTGATACATACATATTTACACGTAATATCTATGTACTCGTATGAACCTAAAACATCTGGAAGCAATAAATAAATCGAGTAGGCTAGAATCTGAGACTCAAGTGAAGCAAAGGTTACGTAAATCACAACGCAACCTGGCGCTTATATTCACCTAGCTTATTAAACGTTTTAAAATGACCCTTGCGATCTTACAGAATAAAGACCATTTTGATTATTACTGATTTAAAACTAAAGCTTCGCACTCATCACTTGGGGCTTTCAGTCTAGGGTCTATGCCCGGAATTAGTGCCGCCTTCCTATTTAACTAAACGGCTTTGCAGTCAATTCTGACACTGCGATGTGGAACTTAATGTTTATTGAAACTTCTCAGTTTCCTCTGTTTTGAATGAGAGACTGTATAACGCTAATTGGAATTGTCGGAGAATTCATGACTATAGCCGGAGTGGTTGGGACTCTCGGTATCATGCATCGGGTAATATAACTTTGTAGAGAGAAAAATATAGATGGAATATTTATCTAAGAGTAGTAGAGCTCTTTGTGAAGGGCTCGTCCGGGGAAGTACTACCACCACGCCTTTTTCGCGCCCTAAATCTCGGGTCTAGATAAAGAGGCGATAAACTCCACAATACACATAGGAATTACAATAAAGCCAACTGTATTCAACTATAGTCGTTATAGTTTTAAAGCTAGCGCGGCGCTGTAAACTGATTTGGAACTCGTGTTTTCTGAGAAGTTAGTTTTCGCTGACAGTTGTTACTTTATAGCTGGTACAAGTGAACATAAGGAGTTATGTGACCAGCGCCATTAAAGAAACGAACCTTTAAAAGCACAGCTTATAAATTACCTCTCATTCTACGTTATTGTTGACTAGCATTTTCCTTTTATTGAGCACATTTATATTTTCTGCCTCACCCGTTATGACTGCCTATCGTAGATGGCGTATAATATAACATACTTGTATATAAACGTATACAAAGTATATAGGTACATACATGCCATCTATACTCGAAATCATTGCTTGCCTCTATGTGGCTATCCCTATGTAAGGTCCATGTGATACATACATATTTACACGTAATATCTATGTACTCGTATGAACCTAAAACATCTGGAAGCAATAAATAAATCGAGTAGGCTAGAATCTGAGACTCAAGTGAAGCAAAGGTTACGTAAATCACAACGCAACCTGGCGCTTATATTCACCTAGCTTATTAAACGTTTTAAAATGACCCTTGCGATCTTACAGAATAAAGACCATTTTGATTATTACTGATTTAAAACTAAAGCTTCGCACTCATCACTTGGGGCTTTCAGTCTAGGGTCTATGCCCGGAATTAGTGCCGCCTTCCTATTTAACTAAACGGCTTTGCAGTCAATTCTGACACTGCGATGT
This sequence comes from Chloroclysta siterata, assembly GCA_932294275.1. Taxonomy (NCBI): domain Eukaryota; kingdom Metazoa; phylum Arthropoda; class Insecta; order Lepidoptera; family Geometridae; genus Chloroclysta; species Chloroclysta siterata. Next base: position 4,488,218 of record OW028604.1, on the reverse strand, counting down.
GGAACTTAATGTTTATTGAAACTTCTCAGTTTCCTCTGTTTTGAATGAGAGACTGTATAACGCTAATTGGAATTGTCGGAGAATTCATGACTATAGCCGGAGTGGTTGGGACTCTCGGTATCATGCATCGGGTAATATAACTTTGTAGAGAGAAAAATATAGATGGAATATTTATCTAAGAGTAGTAGAGCTCTTTGTGAAGGGCTCGTCCGGGGAAGTACTACCACCACGCCTTTTTCTGCCGCCAAGAAGCGTTGCTGTGTTTCGGTTTGAAGAGTTTGGTTGTCGATGTTATTACAGGCACATGAGGCCTAACATCTTTATGCCTCAAGTTGATGGACGCAGGGCAGTGCATCGTAGGGCACGTTCCTATCGTGCGGGACTTACGAGGCAATGCTTTGTTATAGGTGATGGTTACCACTTAACATCAGGTGGGCCATCTGATTGGTTCATGAGATAGTTGTATAAAAAAAAACCTTGATGGAATAATACTTGTATATTGAAGATAAAAGCATATAAGTATTATTATCAGCAATCTGGTTCCGAAATTACAAGCTGTGCTTAGTTTGGTGCTAGACAGTGCTGCGTAGAATTTCACCAATTATTTATTTATTTATATAATATTCGATTGTGAACATTTGATTTCTTACATGGGTAAAAGTGACTGAGATTAGGCACTAACTTGGATACAATTTATGTACAACCTTTCACTGGAAAAATGTGCACGATTTCTTCCAAGCTAGAGTTCAAAGTCTGCTTATTCTAAACGCGTCCGACCCCCTTATTCTCTAGTGCCTGGTTACCTAAGACACACATTTAGACACGGACAACCGTCGAACAACTTCTCGCTCGATATTTCAATGTTTTTGAAGATATAAAATCATTGAATGTAATAATGAAAAATCGCAAAGAACGAAGTTTTGGACAATTACATTTTATTTGTACTTATGCAATATTATTATTATAATATGTAATTTCACCACACTGAAAAGTCAAAAGGTCAAAAGTAAAAAAAAAAGTCTAGAGGTTCAATAAAATCGCAAGGATCACTTTGAAACGTCTTAAAGCTAGGTGACTCTAGGTGCCAGTTCCACGCGAGGCATAGGTGTTGGTAATATTTCCCCAAATTTTCACAAAGAGTGGTCGAGCTCTTTGTGAAGGGCTCGTCCGGGGAAGTGCTACCACCGCGCCTTTTTCTGCCGACAAGAAGCGTTGCTGTGTTTCGGTTTGAAGAGTGTGGTTGCCGGTGTAATTACAGGCACATGAAGCTTCTTAACATCTGTATGCCTCAAGTTGGTGGACGCAGGGCGTAGGCCACGTTCCTATCGTGCGTGACTTACGAGGCAATGCTTTGTTATAGGTGATGGTTACCACTTAACATCAGGTGGGCCATCTGCTTGTTCCATCAGCTAGTAGTATAAATCACAAAGAGGGGTTAGTGAATAGGGCGGATGCTATGTCACGATTGCAGCCATTCGCTTTGAGCAGCTGTTGTCCGGCATTATGTCGTTGCGTCTACTTCGTGCATATTAAGAAGCTGAGGACAAACTTTTAATTTCATTGGACGTTTCTTCTAAAGTATTTCTCCTTGAAGTCATAACTTTGGAAGTTTGAAAGTTTATGGAAACCGATCTTCTCTTTCGGAAGAAAGCATAAAATTAAAATATTCCTGAGCAACTGGACGGGATTCTAGTAAAGACGCCCCACAAAACGCACCTGTATCATGAACCGTTGGTTAAGAAATTCTAGAAGGTTTAATCCTCGGCTTCCTTAACAAACATGTAAATTCAATATCTTTGATTATATTGAGGTGATATTATTGTGATACGCATAATAATATGCAATATTCATAAAATGTGACAGCCTTCACAGCTCAGTTTAGTAGTAGCTCTGCCTTCTGTGCCGTAGGCCGTGGGTTTGATCCCGACCGAGAACAAACATTTGTGTGATGGACACAGATGTTTGTTCTCTGTCTGTGTGTTATTTATTATTATATGTATGTATTTGCAAAAAAAAGTATATAAGTAGTATATATCAGCTATCTGGTTCCCATATTACAAGCTTTGGCTTAGTTTGGGGCGAGATAGTGCTGTGTGGAATGTCCACCAATATTTATTTATTTTATTAATCTGACATTTAAAAAAAACAAATATTAATCGCCAGGGACGGGACTCGCTCAGGAACGACAAATCTGGAGCAGGATGGAGGAGGCCTGCGTTCAAAAATGGACATCGCACTAATATATATAATAATTATGCATGAATATAATATATTACGGCGAAGACAAGAGCTAATGTGACTCTCGCTCGCACGTTTCGACATGTTGAAAGATATAAAATCACTAAACTCATTTTCGAAAATTCGCAATCAACCATTTTGTGTGCAATCAAATTGCACACAGTTTAGTAAAAAAATCATTTTGATCGATACAAGTTTTCCTACCTAAAAGTTTGCTTATGTACGAAAACTAGTAAAGCTAACTTTTGAGTAGGAAAACATTATCGAGAAAAATGAAATTTTTACTTAACTGTGTGCAATGTGATTGCACACAAACTGGTTGATTGCGATTTTTCGAAAATGAGTTTAGTGATTTTATATCTTTCAACATGTCGAAACGTGCGAGCGAGAAGTTGTTTGATAGTTGTCAGCCCCTTAATCAAATGTTTATATTTAAATCTGACGGAAAAAGCATACGGCCCATCATGGTAAAGCTTTATTTGTCACCGATTTTTGATAAAACTTACTTCAGTATGAGCTAAGGAAAGTATCAGTTTACGAGTAAACTAAGGGCCAAAATATCACCTAAGATCCGCAATATCAAGATATTACTTCGCTGTTTATTTACTTAGTTTCGGGGCGAGGGTTGTGTTTTAGGGGCAATTATAACTAACTCCCATAATGTTCTGTTGCTTATTAAACAATAGCCATTAGTTTTAAAGGCTCCTTTGTTGAAGACTTGTGGTCTACTGGAAGTGACTTCCGATCCTTAGGTCAAGGGTTATGTTGGAGACAAAACATTGTAGCTACTTCTCATCTTAGGGGCACCAAAATGTGGAGTCGAAGGAAAAAAACCGGTATGGTGCTGGCCTAGGTGTCGATTCTCTAAACAAAATCAATGAAAATTTCACCCTGTGGATCCGCGTTTCGATCCTGAAATCAAAATCTGAAATCAGATCACCTCACTCAAATTCAAATTGAAAACACAGCGGATTCTACGGTCACGTGGGTGAATGTTGTTAAAATAGAATCGCATGGCTGCGCTGGATACATAACACATACGAGCACATGTTGAACTATACGTGTCATGACTAAGCTGCGCGCTTTCTGCGTTCTACTTCACATAACATAACATAATCATGAAATGAGGTCGAATTAAATTCTATCACGGCTCGATGGTCTATTTAAAATAAATCCCAGCGAAATATGTCAGTCAACTCGACTGCGGCATCAAGACTTAAACTAGTTAATCGATTTACCTGGTCTTCGGTTGAAGACCAAAAGATTCGGTTATGTTTGCTTAAAGCGCTCGTTAACGGGCTAGTTTTGTGTTTTTTTTTTTATAATTAATTATTAATAAGCTTAAGCAATGATGGAGTTTTTAAAGCGGAGCTAAAGAATTCCGCCATCAGAGTTACCACTAGCTTATACGAGGTTATATTCACGACAAAGATTTGTACATTGATGATGATCAGATTTCTTTTATTAGTTTTTTTTCATAGCACGTTATCTTCTCTTCAGCATTTGGCTCGTAATAATGATTATATTTTTTTCACATTAAGAATTAAGCAAAGCTTATAATATGGCATAGAATAGAAGATAGCTGATAGAATCCTTAAATATTATTAAAAAAATACATAGTTGTAATTATATTACAGTATAACACTACAAACCGAATCATGAGATCCCGTATCGGGGAAATGAAGATTGAAGGCTTCAATTTGAGGCAGATTACTAGATACCTAGTTCCAGCCCTTCCTACTCGTAGATAGATTTTGGCAGCCACGCAGACGGCACTATCAGGCTTAATAACTTGAAAGAAGCGTCTGATAGACCACTGAATCCTTCACAGCGTATCTTTCGAGAGACCCTTTTAAAGCCGCTTCAGGTACTTTATCAAAAGACGAGTTTTTACCATCTGACAGTAACAGATAAAAATATTTCTGTCTCTACTTTAGGCTTGACAAAAACAGAGACGGGGATATATCTTTGTCTGACGGATAGCGTTACTCTGGAAGATCTCGCCCTAAGTGGATTTAAAACCTAATAAGAGGGTATAGTGGTCACAAACACTGGTAAAGATTTGGACATTGCGTAGTATTTGCTAACACATAAGAGACAATTGTGCATCCGGAATTTTGTGTTTCAATAGGTAAGGCTCAAAATCGTTCTCCCTGAAGATATGAATACAGCAGTAGATTTTATGACGCGGTGATAATGATAACAAGATTCGAGAATATTCGAAACCTTTACAAAAAGTGAAGTAGGTATTATCATAAACGGTTCAAAAGTCGAGCCTAAGGCTTGAGTGGCAACTTTCAAGCGGACAAAGATACAGTTCAGCAACTTAAAAACTTTTGGATACGTTTCAGTAGTGCTATTCCGTAAACAACAAAAACTCGTGGATTATCGAGTTTCACTTAGTGGATTGTCGAGTTTCACCTAGTGGATCTGCTTTCACTTCAACCACGAGTTCACCGCACTGACGTTGGCATATCCACTGCCAAACATTCACGCGGGTGGCGCTAGTGAATGTTATACAGAATTCCAAATTGAAAACTTACCCTGGATCCCGCGATCTGTTGTGTGAGTGTTGTTGACAGAATAACACACTTCTGAATAAAACGTCAGTATGGGTCTTTTTTGTTAAGTCAAAGTCAAAAGGTATTTATTCAATAAAATCACAAGGATCACTTTGAAACGTCTTAAAGCTAGGTGACTCTAGGTGCCAGTTCCACGGGACCAAAGCCTAGAAGAACAGGCAACAAACTTACGGCTTGGTTCCTAGCGTTCTTTTGTATTATTCTTTTACAAAGTAATTAGAGTTAGCGTTATTATTTGCATATAAAAAAAACAGCTGTTTCATACATTTTAGCCAGGTGGGTATTGAACTTTTGTATGAAACAGCTGTTTTTTTTCGCGTTCACAGTGTTGGTTCCTTAGAAAAAGTTATTCATATTGATGGGTACTTTAGCCCCCTGAAGTTTTAAAACCAATTATTGGATAACCTTGTATATATTATTATTCATTATTATAGGCATACTTTTCAGATCGGAAGCGTAAGTATGAGTCATTTTTGTTTATAAGCATAGAAGAAGAGCAAGAGTGACACATTCTGATGTTTCCGAATGTTTTAGAATAGGTAGCCCTGCTGGCCTCCGGGTCGCATGAGCTTCTGGTTTCCGCGTTGTACTAAGGGGTCAGGCAGATGCTCGCTACATTAGTCACTAAGCCAAGAATATCAGGGGACTACCCAGCTGAGCAGTTTGTCAAAATGAATTTAACTCAAAAACAAAGTAAGATTCAAACAATCCAATCAAATCACGAGGAACACTATGTTATCTGCGTTGTGTAAACTAAGTGAATTTCAAATGTCACCATCGAACTAGCTCGGGTGCTATTTAAATTGATTCATGGCTGACATGATATATCACAAGTCATATAAGTACAAGAAAGGGTTTCATATCTGTGCCTAAGGAATAAGGATGTGAAACTATTCCTTTTTTCAATTTTTAATGCATCCAAAAGGATGTACCTAAGTAGGTACATCCGAAAACTAGAATTTCACCAAAATTACTTTTCACGTGGACAGACTTCATTCATAACAAAATGTACAAAATGCCGCCGCCCCGTACACAACTTATCGCTATAGCGTGAATTTTAAATATTGTTCTCAAAAGCACTTTTCTCTAAAACGTTGCGTTGGTACAAATTTCCGGAATGGCCTTGGAGAAAATCATAATAAGCAAGCGAATTTCCCGGAATATTTGCAAGTTTTCAGGTTACATAACGTAGGTATGTTGTAGGTTACACATTCAAACCGATATTGTAGGTACCAGCGCTAGAATAGGCCCGTAACATCCGCAGGTTGTATAACAGTCAGCTTTTATCGAAGTAGGTTAAAAATTCATGTTCCCTTAGTAGCTGGGAACAATATTACAAAAACCCAGTTTTGCTGTGCAAGCTTTGAAGCGAAATTTCAAAGAGGGCGTTTGAAAGACGAGGCGGGCGCATTGTTTTCGCAAGACTCATTTTGCAGTGGTGAAAATAGCTTTATTTTTTACTCTTGCTTTGAGATCGCATCGGACACTTCCGACGACACACTAGTTAAGTAGTTTCATTTCGGAGTATCCAATGTTTTTCTTTTGCTCTGTGGCTAAAAAAATATTGCAATCTGAAAATATAAAAAGTAACTTACAGACTTCCTAGAATTTATTTTAGTAGCAATATCGCATCGCTGGGACTACTCACACTGACACAAACCGGAAAGCAAAGTTACGTTATTTACGACCGGTCTAGGACAAGAGTTCCTAAATGGGCAATTCCTGTTTTTATTATACACATCAAGGAGGATATTCAAACATTGCACTGCGTCCATCATTGTGAGACGTAAAGGTTAAGTACCTACTGCTTGGCGGTACCAAGTCACGCAATCTTGAGCTGTTTTGTTGAATACAAGGTTCGCTATCCCATTTGATCTATTTATGTGCGTTCAAGAATCGGTTCAATGATTGAATGAACACCTGAGTACATTCTAGAAACTTCGTAAAATAACCTATAAATTTTATAATTGATAATTTTCTTCTGCTTGCGTGTCAGGGTATGTAGGTACAACTTAAATCTTTGAGGCGTTGGGTTTTTGTTGTTTTGTGTCGAAAGAATTGGCCAACCTAATGCGTAGCGTTTCGGATCTAGTTGTTACCAGTTTTTTTTCTCGCACTGATACGCGATATGCGCATTGACAATGGAAAACTTGAGTTGCTCCGAGTATTTTCGGAGTAATTGTTTCCAGTGCGACGTCCATCGAAATTAGCATTGTCCGCTTTGTATGTTAATACCGAGACGGATTATGGGGTGTGTTTTAAATTTTAAAACAAAACCGATAACTGGAGCGAGCTCTTTTCTTTGTGTTGGATTTACTCTAGCAATTGTTTGTCTGGTTTTATAATATGTTTGTGCTCATGTACTTACAGAGTTACTAATTAAGTAAGGATCAGTTCAAAGGTAGTAGGTAAATATCAAGAGAGGATAACTGACACGGCAAACGTGCTAGTATTTTTTTTCTTCTATCCATTCCTATATTTATTTTTTAAATACTTTTTTAGTTTTGTGTATTGTTTAAAAAAACAACCGAGTCTCTTGCATCACAAAAGTAGCTACCTGCCTACTGCCACTCTTATTATTGTGATACGATTTCTTCGGGATGGAATTGTATGCGGCTTCTTTCTCGTTGGATATTTATTGAGGAAACCAGTCAAGGGTACTACTACGAATGATTTGAGGTGTCAATGTATAAAACATGTGTATTCGATCCCACGGTTCTCAACGACTAGGAGGAAAAATTTGTAGGTATCAGAAAATCTTCGCGCAATAAAAAACAAATGAAGTTTTCGCCGTACGGAGTTTTTGATAAGGTGTTCCCTTGAGATAGCCCGGGACATTCCGGCACAATTCCGGCCCGTTATGATGTAGCGATAATGGTCCGAATGTCGACCTTTTTCCGTGTAATGTGTTTGTTGGTAAAAGACGAACAGTAACCGGACATTACTAGCACAGGCGATTTTGAATCTGGAATCTGGACCTCATGAATTCTTATAACCTGTCAGTTGCAGACCAGCACTGGTGGTCTAGTGGGAGCGACCCCGCAAATTCAAATCCAATTGTGCACGAATTGTGCACGAATTTTTTTTCTATAAAAAAATTTTGGTAATCAAACAGTGAAGGAAAACAACGTAAAGAATTCAGTTGGTATTTTATCAGTGGCGTTGGTTTTGAGCCTATTTTCCACGAACAAGATGAATACACGAAAACCGCAGTTCATGTGGACGTGTTGTGGTGTGTTCGAGTTATTCTGTCTTCTACACAGAGCCGAATCATAAGCGAATATAAACGTGAATACCGAATAGCGATGTGAAGAGACACCATAATGTTTAAGAGCACTTATAATGCCATAAACGAATACTTATAAAAATTGGTGTACGACGTATAAAAATACGTGGTATGTTTCGAAGCAAGTTTCAGGTCCATCGACCTTTGAGTACTGAGAACTGACTTGTTTAAACCTATCTAAAGAGAAGTTTACACAGACGGCTCTATTTAAAACGCCCTCAGAACTCCAGCCCACATTCCCTCGAATGTCTGTCGCGAGAGCACTCTTATCCATAAGGACCTACACCTATCCAGGACTTATACGAACAGATTGCAGATACCCGAGGCCCTACTATCGTCTCCATTGAAGCGAGATGATCAGAATTGATCGAAAAAATGCTTTGTTTTCATAGTATTTATTGCGATTCATAAATTACGAAAAAGTAAGCCCGTAGAATTAAAAACATTGATCGGGTATATGAGTTTTTTTTTGAAAATTGTATTTTTATTAGTTCTAGAAAGCCAACCTTTTGCTTTAGAGCTGATTTCACCATGCTCTGTTAGATTAACAAAGGATGAAAGGGCCGTTAAATATGTCAAAATGTACGCGTTTGATATCTTAGGTTAGATTTAACGGCCTGTTAATCCTTGATTAGTAACTAACAGAGCATGGCGAAATCAGCTTTTAGATTCTTAAATATAACGAAAAGGTTTGATAGGAGAAAGAAAAATAATCTAGTCAGCTCCACAAGAAATATATCGTCATTGCACTTCTGGTTATATGATATAGGTACTAGGATTATATGATACAGTACCATTTTTTTTTACAATTTTTTCCCAGTACTTATTTATTTCAAGTCAAAGTTTTTGGACTAGAAGTCGGGGTTGTCCATTCAAGCACCAGCAAGCCTGGGAAAGAATCACTTTCTGTTTGCGGAACATGCCTTTGGAAAGATAAATTGTATGAAAATTACAGTCGTTCGTGAGCATCTGTCAAGCTAATATCACTTTCATACAATTTATCTTTCAGGCGTGATACCGAAACAATAAGTGGATTTTGTATAGACTTAGTAGTGCGATTCTGTAAATAACATTCACCCAAGTGACTCTGGAATGCACAGTGAGTTTTCAATTTGGCATTCTGTAATGCATTCGCCCATTACTAGCGCAACACGCGTGAATTTTGTGGAAATGCTAATAACGTTAGTAAGGCAAGCTCGTGATCTAAGTGAGCGCGGCTCCACTGGGTGAAATTACCTAAACTTGTTGTTGAGAGAATCGACACCCTCAAACTCGAACAAGATCTTGGTAGCCGTGGTAGGGTCTGCTTATCATACTAATCTACACAGAGTCGCAGGTTCGAAATGTTACCGACGTCATTATTTCGGGAGATGGAAATTATACGTTGCGACATCAGATAAGCCGAGTACACGTGCCAGATAAACGGACGTAAAGTTGTATTGGTAGGTAATCCAATTATGTCTATTTACCTTCCAACTTTGCATATAAATCAAAATGAGTTTTGTGTTTTTCATATTAGACACGGAATTAAAAAAACGACTCAAAATGAAATTTAAATAAATATTTATGAAGGAGTTGCGATGTACAGAAGACTTTTTAGTTCGAAACTTTTATCAGTTTATAAGGAACTCACAAAGATTTTATATTGTCCTAAAAGTTATTTATTGATTTCGGATTTGAACCCACGACCCTCCCCTAATACAGGAATGCGCTATCCACTTGGCATCAGGGAGGGAAGGGATGTTCTCGGTGGGGATCGAACCCAGCCCAAAAGGCAGAGCTACAACTGAGCTGAGACGGCTGTCGAATCTTGGTACGAGACGTGTCGTAGCTAGATCTTTTTATATTACCTCAAAGCTTCCGTCAGAGTAGATAAATAATACGAGCATTACAAAGTAGGTACAATGTAACAAAGGAAGCTTGTTGAATAAGATTTGCTTCTTATCTTAGTAAATATTTCAGGTACAGTCATAGACGAGATGCCCTCGTTGCGTAGCTTATTATTTGTTACATTTTAAGAGTAGTAGAGCTCTTTGTGAAGGGCTCGTTTGGGGAAGTACTACCACCACGCCTTTTTCTGCCACCAAGCAGCGTTACTGTGCTTCGGTTTAAAGAGTGCGGTTGCCGGTGTAGTTACAGGCACATGAGGCTTAACATCTGTATGCCTCAAGTTGATAGACGCAGGGCAGTGCATCGTAGGGCCCGTTCCTATTGTGCGTGACTTACGAGGTAGTGCTTTGTTATAGATAGGTGATGGTTACCACTTAACATCAGATGGGCCATCTGCTTGTTTCATCAGCTAGTGAAATAAAAAAAAAACATATTCTTATGAATGTGTAGAACCTCAAGTTGATAGATGCAGATCAGTGCATTGTAGGGCACATGGCTTTGTTATAGGTGACTGTTACTGTATAACATCAGGTGGTTGTCATCATTCAACCATCTGCTTGTCCTATAAGAAAAAAGCATAAAAAAAGCGTTGGATAGGTGACCGCTTGTGGCATTTACATCTGAAGAGTTCCTGCTTCAGCTGAAAACCAACAACCACCATTGAGGACACCTGTATTAATTTTCGGGACCACATTTTGTGCATGTGTAAAAAAGCCAACAACTTTTAAACGATTTTCAACATGAGTTCCGACATGTCGACATTTTTAATGATAGCCTTAGTTCTATTTATAAGTCCATAAGAACATATTTAAGTTTTGATCATTAATTAAGATAGTCAGCGTTTTGGTGTTATATTGTAAGCTTTACTGTCAAACTTGAAATAAATATTCTATTCTATTTTATTCTATTCTATTCTAGCAAACAAATTCTCGCTCGCATATTTCAACACTTTTGAAGATATAAAGTTACTGAAAAGGTTCAGCTGAAATATTTATAGATATTTTGTCGTCCGAGTGTATGTACGTAGACACCCTTTATCATCAGAGCTTTGTAACGGCAAATCTTAATCTTTACACACGTTCTGTAGGTGCACACCCCGTATTGTGGTTATCCTATTGTGTTGAAAGGGTGGAACCTTAAAGGGTCCAGGAAAATTAGGGGATTAATACCACCTAATGTAACTTCAGTAACTCTCTAATTTTCTAAAAGAGCGACCGTTATTTGGTGTGTTTTTTTACTAAATTAGTATAGCGCATAAAATGCGGTATCATAATATCATTACAATCTAGACAAGTAGGCTAATGAGCAAATTTGGTTTGTCTTAATTTTATAGAAATAAGTTTTTTTAATACAACTAGCTGATGGAACAAGCAGATGGCCCACCTGATGTTAAGTGGTAACCATCACCTATAGCAAAGCATTGCCTCATGTGCCTGTAATTACACCGGCAACCACACTCTTCAAACCGAAACCCAGCAACGCGTACTTCCCCGGACAAGCTCGTCACAAAGAGCTCTACTACTCTTCTATGGTCATTCAAACATCAAAAATAACAATATTATAATTATAATCGGATAAAATAAAAAATCCGGCGGTGATATGACGGATGCTGCTTCGTTAAGAAACCGATTTTTAATATAAGTATATTTTTATACGAAAGAGTAGGTACCTAACCTAATACATTATTGGTGTATATGTGAGACATTGCTTTTTCTTTGAAAACCCATTTCCTTAGATACAGTTGTGTGTTTTTACTTGAGATAACTCAATATCGTTAGTCCATCAGTTTCTTTTCCTCGTCCTAATTTGTGAATACCATTTGAGAGCTACCGCCTCTACTTTTGCTACTTGCTAACTTTTTTTAAATTCTTTTTGCTAATGGAACAAGCAGATGGCCCACTTAATGTTATGAGTGGTAACCAACGCCCATATCAAATCAGTACCCCGAAAGTCACGCTAGATAGGAACGTGCGATGCACTGCCATGTCAAAGTCAAAATCAAAAGGTGTTGATTCAGTTGAATCACAAGGATCACTTTGAAACGTCTTAAAGGTAGGTGAATCTAGGTGCCAGTTCCACGTGACCATCAACTTGAGGCATCCAGATAGCCTAATGCGCCTGTTCTTTCACCGGCAACCTTTCGCTACAGAAATAAGCATGGTGGTAGTACATACGCATATACATGGTGGTAGAAGCTCTACTACTCTAAACTATTCAGGGGCATTATTCTCTATTGCCAATGCAACTGCATTACACAGATACGACTAGACAGCGGCGGGAAAACGGACAAAACCGTATTCCCTATGACTTAGTTGTCATTCCTAGTTCATTTTTTGGTTTTTGAATCGCGTTTGCATTTAGACCACGCTGTGAGGTCACACGGTTATGGCACGGAATCTCCTATGTCATAGAGAATAATGCCCCAGGTATCCTTCCTAATTCAATTTCATTGGCTAATATAAGCTGCGTCATCAGCCAATGAGCTGAGAGTAACTCCAACGGACTACAAACGTGTGGTCAAACTTCGTTCAAGCTGACAGTTTAATACGACCCTTTTTATGGAATTTAGGAGGGGATCCCTTTAACCGTCAATAAGCTGAATCCGCGTTTACTTTTAGTAAATTCCTTTGTAATGTCTAAAACGAGTGTGAGAGTCACATTTACAGTTAGCGTTGAATAGAAGTAACCGCTAGAGTACTTGTGTCGACATTAGAGAAAAAAGATGGTTTTGGAATGCACACGTTTTATTAATAACATGATCAAAGAGATGTGGTCGATCGGCGATGTTAGTTTGGACTGAATCTATGTCGTCCACGGTTGCCACGGTTACACACGTTGCAGTATGGTACCGTGTGGACCGTACAGTACCAACTTATCGCTAGCACATTGAAACAAATGAAAACTTGTTTGGGTCAAAATTACATGTTTTGCCTATTACCTAATGTTATTTCTTATTCCTTGTTGACGTAAATGAAAAACACAAAGAGCTCTACGATTTGTTGAGTAGAGCTCTTTGTGAAGGGCTCGTTCGGGGAAGTACTACCGCCACGCCTTTTTCTGCCGCCAAGCAGCGTTGCTGTGTTTCGGTTTGAAGAGTGTGGTTGCCGGCGTAATTTTAGGTTAACATCTGTATCTGTATCTGTAGTTGATGGATGCAGGGCAGTGCATCTTAAGGCACGTTCTTATCGTGCGTGACTGGCAATGCTTTGTTATAGGTGATGGTTACCACTTAACATCAGATAGGCCATCTGCTTGTTCCATCAGCTAGCAGTATAAAAAAAACTTTTAAGAATTTAAATTTTGAAAATGCGAATTATGAAAGTTTGTATTAGTAGCTTTACAATATAGCAAGTAAAGTCAAGTGACATTCCACTAGTACAAAATAACATCACTACACTCGATTCTGTAAGATATTATTACATCATAAACTATCAGATTAATATCGTACTAAAGCGTATTAGGGACTGTTAATTCTCGACTGTTCTAAGAAAAAACTTATTTATCATGACGTAGTGGCAGTTCTAGTGGCTTAGAGCGAACTATGAAACTTCAGCCCTCCATTCAAAGTTATGCTCTTGGCACCATACCGTCTATCTAGCGGACTTTTGTGGGCAAAATCCTTAGCACTAGAAAGTGCTGAGGTATTGTTACAGCAATTTGAATATTTCTTCTTTTCTCCGTTTATGGCTCCTGTCCGTCATTCGACAGACAATCTTGCCAGTGTCAAATGAATTGTATTAAATACTTTCTAGTCAAGTCCGTCCATAGTCAAGTCAGCCGTTATTTGTTTTAAAGAAAATGGTGGCGGTTTCCTTCAAAATATTTTCGGTCAAATCAGGATATCACTTAATACACTTTCATTTCAAATGTTTACACTATGTGCTAAGACCTCAAGTAATATTAAAATGCCACCAAAATTACACAAGAGAAAAACAAGAGACCAAAAGCTCTAAAGTTAGCGGACAATTTTTGTTTTAGTTTTGAAATAGTTGAGCATAATTTGTTGAACCTATGTAGAGGTATTACATGGGTATTTATCGCGCTTATTATTATCACGTTCACCTTTATTATCACAGTCTGCCCGCGACCACCGCTATTGCATCATAGCCGAAACGTCGGGAAAATAATTAAGTTAAACGCGATAAATACCCGTGTAATACTTCAATATGTGTTATGATCGCGAGAGTTTGAAAATACTATTGTTGAACCTGATTGAACCACTGCTAAGAACTTTATGTTTTCAAGTTCTGTACTACTTCTATTTTAATTTCCAGCATTTTTCGAAAGATCAATTTAAATTGTTCCAAGTTTGAATACTAACCTTAACTTTCACAACTTTATACATTGTTGCAACTTCGGCCGCCGCGAGAATAAGGACAAAACTCCTGAACGAATCACTAGACCGCATAGGAGGACGGTAAAAATACGCTTAAGTCCGTAAACTTTGTCCGCTCGGTAGTCATAGAGGCCAAAATATGAAAAACAACATTTATTGGCATTTAGTATTCGTAGTGCGTAGACAAGTTCGGTAACATTTCACACAGTACGACACTTTACCCGACTAAATCATGTAGGGCCGAAGCGTGTTCGGACATCCATTTGCAAGGGCTCGCTGGGTCGGGGCTAGTTTGCCAGGTAGGTTTACTTGAAATATTGAAAAAGTATGAGTGAATGATTCTTTTTTTGCTACACTTACCTGCGTTAGAAATTAGATACATAAATTCTGTTCTAAGTTTTGATTTGCAACAGGCTAGGGTTCCATTATGAAACAGTTTCAAGACTTTGATCCCCAGGCACGGTAGATATCCCCTCAGATATCTTGGTTCCATTATGGCTCAGCGATATAGCAGTAAAAATAATCTGTTTATTTTTTTCAAGTTCAATCAAGTTCTAAATCAAGACCATGAACCTGTGGAGTGTTAATGCGTGGAGCGATGGACCGCCAATGGACCGACGACATTGTGATAGATGTTTGCTCTCTGTCTCGGTGATATATAAAAAAAAGTATATATTTACAAAAAAAAGAATATAAGTTATACTTATATATATCATTATAGTATATCAGCTATCTGGTTCCCATATCACAAACTTTGGCTTAGTTTGGGGCGGATAGTGCTGTGTGGAATGTCCACCAATATTTATTTATTTATTATATACTTTTTTTGTAAATAAATAGGTACTATAATAAATAAATGTGAATTCGATGGAGACTATTATTCCCTAGGCTATATTATTCTAACTGGATTGTTTGTGCAAAAAGCAGTGTCGTGGTGCCTCGCAGACGCTCACGAAAGCGGCCACCTCTGTTGCTTGAGAAACCCTCACTATCACTAACACGCTCGATCAACAAAAATGTAGAGGAATGAATTGAGAAACCAACAATGTTGCTCTTCAATGGCGGTGCATCGAATGAGATTCTAAAATTCAAATTCCCCAGCGATGTAAATCCTAGCGGGGAACATTCACGTCCTAGATTCAAGCCATGACTTATTCATTGGGTATGTGTGGTGAGTAATGGTCAGAGAACTTGATGGCTCTGACTGTACACCAGAAGAATCAAATATGAAAGTGTATTGTAAACAATCTAGTTTTGTATTTTTTTTTGTAGTATTCTTTTGTTGTTAGTTAGTATTCTAACAGCGGCTATGAACTTTCAATTTCACTTTATCACTTCAGCCCGGTATAAGACACTGCTGAGTGTAGACCGCCTTCATTTTCAGCCAGCCACCTCTGCGTCTCTTGTCCGGTGTTTCCTGCGACCATTACGATGTCTTCGACCCATAGCACTTTCAGTCGGCCCAGATTTCATTAGCCACCATTCAGTCAAGGCTGTTTCAGCCATCACCACGTCTGGAATACTACCTATAGCAAAATTAGGGTATGTGCCAAATCTAATACTTGGACGTCCCTTTGACTACCCCCTTAGGCGGAATTTTTATTCAAGGAATCTTGAATTGGTACTTTGTACTAAGAGATCTGAGGGATATCTACCGTGCCTGTGGATCAAAGACTACCATATATTCACCTTGATCATGTCGAAATATTTAAGATATCAATACGACACTTGTGCTCTAGTATAATGTATAGTTGGCTGGCTACATATCAGGTTACACACCCTAAATACCCATAGTTAAGCTAAATACAATACAGATAGCCTTAGTAAAGGGACGGCGCGGTGGCGATCGGTGCGTTAGTGGTGCGAACGGAAACAGCAACATATCGCACCCTCTAGCATGATTTGCAGCGTTCAACTTTAAACAGTTCAAAGTACAGGTTGTTTAGTCTGATGCGTATTAGTGTATAGCTCATTCATCAAAAATATTAACCACCATTTGAGGAATGATTATTATGTTTTAGTTTACACATAATTTGGAAAAAAAAATGCTATCACTGGTAAAATTGTAAGTTAGTTTTAATGTATGGATTTAATTTGAAATAAATTATTTTTGACAATTTATTTTAATAAGTAAAAAATGCAACCTGAGTAGGTTTTTTTTTTTTTTTAATACAACTAGCTGATGGAACAAGCAGATGGCCCACCTGATGTTAAGTGGTAACCATCACCTATAACAAAGCATTGCCTCGCAAGTCACGCACGATAGGAACGTGCCCTATGATGCACTGCCCTGCGTCCATCAACTTGAGGCATACAGATGTTAAGCCTCATGTGCCTGTAATTACACCGGCGACCACACTCTTCAAACCGAAACACAGCGTTGCTGCTTGGCGGCAGAAAAAGGCGTGGTGGTAGTACTTCCCCGGACGAGCCCTTCACAAAGAGCTCTACTACTCTAAAAGGTATAACATCAGCTGCCATTTGTTGGACTTCGTAGTTCAGTTCTCCGACGTATTTGTAGGTCAGGTAAGATTGGTTATAGGGTTGACCGAGGACATCGCGAACCACTTCAGGCTTGAACTTTGTTGGGAGTCAAATCAAATTAACCTCTGAAGTATAGAGCGCCAGCTGAATCCAGATAAATAGTTCTTTGCGTGTCAGAGTTAAATAATTGGCCTTTGTTACAAAATCTACGTTAGTACTGTGATAATAAGACAGATATTCAAATAACCAATACACTGGATTCTGTATAGAAGCTTTATGCACAAGCTTGTTTAAAAATGCAAGTGCGTGGTCGTGCATTGCATCAAGCGAAATGAGTCTCGATAAAGTATTCACACCTGCCAGTATAATTTTATACATTTCGCATGTAAGCATAATCAGTATTGTTATACACCGTCGCACATAACATCAGGTGGGCTATCTGCTAGTTACAACAGAGAGTAGATAGCATAAAAAAAATACAGAGATCAGCCTTGTAAAACTAGACGAAGTTTGGTATTCATATTTTAAGGGGCTGGCAACTGTCGAACTACTTCTCGCTTGCACATTGCAACATTTATGTGATTTGAAGAGTGTGGTTGTAGGTGAAATTACAGGCTCATGAGGCTTAACATCTGTATGCATCAAGTTGATGGACGCAGGGTAGATCACCGTAGATCATGTTCCTATCGTGCGTGACTTGCGAGGCAATGCCTTGTTATAGGTGATGGTTACCACTTAACATCAGGTGGGCCATCTACTTCTTCTATCAGCAGTCGTATAAAAAATAAAACACAATTTTCAGGGTATTGTCTAAGGACGGAAAATAAAATAAACGCTAACATAAGCACTTCACCGTTGTTAGCCTTAGCGCTACGCTGGCGACTCCCCGGTACGTGACAGTTTGCAAGCCTCGCTTGTACGAGTAGGTAATACAGCAGCATTTTATAAATAACTGCAAAATTCTGTTGCAATAAAACAATTAGGAACGTTTCTACTGAGAAAAGACGGTGGGGGAATAAGATCTGCACTGACGTCCCGCAATGAGATGTATTGCGAGAAAATGAGTAAATACGATATTTATTTTCTTTCTGCATCAGTCAGCACAAACAAGACGGTGGAATAAATAAATAAAAATTAATATCGGTGGACTTTCCACACAGCATTTTCTAGTAATAATCACCTACAACAAAGCATTACCTCGTAAGTCATGCACGATAGGAACGTGCCATACGACGCACTGTCCTGCGTCCTTCAACTTGAGGCATGAAATACACTGAAATACAACAACGCTGCTTGGCGACAAAAAAATAGGTATGATGGTAGTTCTAACCCGGATGAACCCTTCACAAAGAAACTACACTTGTACCACGGGCGCGGCCAAAATGGCTGAAAAAACCCGCATGCATGCATGATCAAGCCCACGTGTTATAAAAACGCCCAAACACCTCACACATGGACTATCAAAGGACTCTCTAGTGCCAAAACACATTCCTAACTGGTGCTAACATCTTTTGATAACATAAATGAGATCTCATTTGCGAGCTTCGAATAATCCTCTTAATGTAAGTAGTGGAGTTCTTTCAGTATCTTTCATGTTGAGACGCGTGTCTTATGTAAATACCGCCGTGTTTCTTACCTACCTTCGCACAGTATGACAAATGACCCGAAAATCGGACATCACTCTTTTACGATACTAATCGAAACTTTAAGCTGTTTTTAATGCTAGAGTAGAACTCCCAGAAGTCAATTCAGTTTAGAACTCGAATAATATTTTTTTTTAGAAAATTATAGATTTTCAGAAAATCGCGAAAATAAAGGAACTGCAAAACATATTTGTACATTTATTTCGAGGGTAAAGTTGCATTATATACAGGGCATTTTATAAGCTAAGCAAAATAGTTTTAGCTATAACAGTAAAGTTAATATGCTTATTTTTTTGATTTTTACATTTTATTTTTTTTCTCCTATACCATTAGTGATTAGCACCTGATATTTATCTGAAAACATTCTTCGTAACTGTATTGTTACATGTACAAAAAATCACACGCTAATCTATCAGGAAATCGAAGATATGAGGTTTCTATGGTTTTCAATAATTTCTATGATATTAGGGTTGTCACAACAAGATCATAAAAAATTTACTAGACAAAATTATAAACCGAGTATGCAAGTATGAAATTTTGTATTAAACACGAAAAGGATTTTTACTCGACTGTGAGGACGAAGGATTATGTTACGTTTTCTATTTGTAGAGTTTGCGTGTCCATGTGATCAAATTCTACGAGACTTGATGTTTCGTCAGCTTCAACGTGCGACTGAATAATTCTGTTAAAAGTATGGGAAAGTGAACTCAATAGAGAAACGAACGCTTTTCTTTGTGATACTTGAACTGGAGAAAGGGGGTAGCATAGTCTTTTTGCCTCGTGAACGCGATTGTATGGAGGAAAGGCGTTAAAACCTTTATCTTTGAGGTCTTGATGCAAAAAATGATATGTCTCAACTGAGAATTTCCTATCTATATAAATAACTAAAGTTCCTTCTGCAGTGTAAGGCGTTGGAATTGTTTTCAATTTTGCTGCTACTTTGGTTGGTCTTGTTGGACTGAGAAGAAGAGATGTACTGATTACATATTTTAAGTCTTTTGCCGTATTTTTATTTAATTTTTGCCCTTCTATTTCTATTGTTTCTCCAAAAACTTTAATAACTATTTCGTCTGGCTCCTTTTCTAATAATGATGATAATCGTTTACGACTTCTTAGTTGTTGTCTTGTACTGAGCGCGTTATACAGGGTGTAAACGCTTGTACGACATTAAATTAATACACGTGTAGTGCTACTATCTAGTATTGATTTAAAAAAAAAATTATTGAAATTCATTCATAATTAGTTTTTTTTTATTTTCAAACAAACTAATCATCAGTTATAGCATAAAATTATACAGCACTCTGTATACGTACACAAACAACGAAACGTACGTTCATTCATTACTCGTCGTCGTCGGTGCCTATAAGTGCGAATATGCCGCGCACTCACGGCCGGCGCGGCGCTCAAAGGCGCCGCCGCGCCGGCCGGTAAAGCCGAAAGTCGAGCGCGCGGCAGAACACACACAAAATGTACCGCACACTAAAAATAAATAATAAATGTACCTAGGTTACCTCAAATCCGTAGGTTTTCAATATCCCCCCCGCACGTTGCACACACAAATTTAATTGACGGGGAACGTTCGCCCGTACTTTCACCAACACAGCTGTTCGACACTTGCCTTCAGTTTGTCGAAAGCACCTATGTACAATCCGTCTGCGCAGCTCTTGCACTGTATCGACTTCTTGTGCGTACCTCTTCTTTGTAGAAGCCCCACAAAAAGAAATCTAGTGGAGTGAGGTCTGGCGATCGTGCTGGCCACTACACTTAGTTTAATAACAAAAAAACACATTCACAAGCGACAATTTCGCGGTAACTAGATCGGTAGGTACGTATTTAGTTTATTATGAAAAAAAACACACACAAAAAGCGTCTATTTCGCGGTACCTAAATCTAGCAATGCAACAAATATGCAATTTTCAAAATTAGATGGGTCAAGGTTGCTACCGAAACAATTACTAAATCATACGCGCTTCCTCAGTCAGTCGCTCTGTGGCTAGGCGTGGGCGACGCGGGGCGGGGCGCGCTTCTCTTCTCTTTCCGACACGCACGTGAAATGTATCTGTCCTGGTCACATCGTCTAGATCGCACTTTTTGATTGTTTATTCTGCTCAAACGCGTGTAAATTTGGTATTTTTCTCTTTTTTTTCTTTTGATTCATAGACATATGATTTCGTGACCCCGGAAAGTTGACCTGAACACGACTGATAATAGGTACAGGTTGTTTAGAAATGATTTATTGGAAAAGTATCGATATCTCGTTAAATATTCAGGCTTTTTTTATAAAACCAACTCCTAAAATCTAAAAATGCCAGTCCGAGTACGTGTTTCAATTTAATGTCGTACAAGCATTTACACGTTGTATAATGAACCCCTGATTTGACAATCATCGCTAACTTCTAATCTAGAATCAGGTTCATTAATGCAACTTGGGCCAAGTTCGGAATGATCAGTTATGTAACTCGGACCAGTTTCGGACTGATTAGATATGTTACTGTGACGGAATTCGAGTTGATCAGTCATGTTTCTGGAGTCTGGTACGGGCTGATCAGTTATGTTATTGGAGCTAGGTTCGGGTTGATCAGCCATGTAACTGGAGCCTGCTTCTGACTGATCAGTCATGTGACTGTGACTAGGTTCGGTATGGGCAGGCATATAACTAAGATTAGGATATGCACATCAACACACAACAGGAACATTGGAAGTGTCCCCTTGACGACTTTCTAGAGTTTTCTTTTCAAAATCTGAAAATTCCTTATCTCGAAAATCTGTGCTGAGAATGTTTGTGTGCTTTTTGGTAAAATGTTTCCAGTTACGTCTGCTTTGATTGTATAAAGAATCGAATTTGGCAGTAAATTTTGATACATATACTTTGATGTCGTTATCATTTTTATAGTCATCACTCATCATTGAACGATAGACTGTTTAATATAGCAGCTGTCTATAGCAGTGTATTCTAAAGGTAAATCACTCGGTCGAGTATTTTTGCCTTTTTGCTTAGCCAAATTAATTAATACCTGGTAGGCTTAAAGTCTCGTAAATACAGATTCTTCTTCTCCTTTCGCACTTGTGGATACTCCCGGAGGTTGAAGAGCACCGGCTGTGGCGTTATCCACAGCATCATTGATAGCCACTCGTGGACTAACAAGAGGGTTGGCGCCCTCTTGTCCCCCTAACACTAAGTCAGCCTCGGATCAGGAAATTCTGCTATATCGATTGGTGTTTGTGAGAGTATAGATTTATAAAGTCAGATTACCAAAAAGAAGCCTAAAATATTGATTGTAAGTACCTAAAATGAACAGAGATTTCTTCCTAGAGAGTATTGAGAAAAAGAGTAATAACAGTGATATAAAAAAGATTAGAAAAGATTAACACTACATAGTGCCAACCCTAACAACAAAACTTTAAAATTCAATAACTCCGAATTCCTACGTGTTACGCATCTGATATTTAACAGGCACGTTAACATAGCACTAATAAACACTGTGAGTGAAAATGAAGTGCTAATATCTAAAGAAAACAGCGCAAAAAAATAATTTCAAAATTACTAAAAAAATTATATAACTTTCTTTAGTAATTAATAACTATTTCGTCTGGCTCCTTTTCTAATAATGATGATAATCGTTTACGACTTCTTAGTTGTTGTCTTGTACTGAGCGCGTTATATAATGAACCCCTGATTTGACAATCATCGCTAACTTCTAATCTAGAATCAGGTTCATTAATGCAACTTGGGCCAAGTTCGGAATGATCAGTTATGTAACTCGGGCCAGTTTTGGACTGATTAGATATGTTACTGTGACGAAATTCGAGTTGATCAGTCATGTTTCTGGAGTCTGGTACGGGCTGATCAGTTATGTTATTGGAGCTAGGTTGTGGTTGATCAGCCATGTAACTGGAGCCTGCTTCTGACTGATCAGTCATGTGACTGTGACTAGGTTCGGTATGGGCAGGCATATAACTAAGATTAGGATATGCACATCAACACACAACAGGAACATTGGAAGTGTCCCCTTGACGACTTTCTAGAGTTTTCTTTTCAAAATCTGAAAATTCCTTATCTCGAAAATCTGTGCTGAGAATGTTTGTGTGCTTTTTGGTAAAATGTTTCCAGTTACGTCTGCTTTGATTGTATAAAGAATCGAATTTGGCAGTAAATTTTGATACATATACTTTGATGTCGTTATCATTTTTATAGTCATCACTCATCATTGAACGATAGACTGTTTAATATAGCAGCTGTCTATAGCAGTGTATTCTAAAGGTAAATCACTCGGTCGAGTATTTTTGCCTTTTTGCTTAGCCAAATTAATTAATACCTGGTAGGCTTAAAGTCTCGTAAATACAGATTCTTCTTCTCCTTTCGCACTTGTGGATACTCCCGGAGGTTGAAGAGCACCGGCTGTGGCGTTATCCACAGCATCATTGATAGCCACTCGTGGACTAACAAGAGGGTTGGCGCCCTCTTGTCCCCCTAACACTAAGTCAGCCTCGGATCAGGAAATTCTGCTATATCGATTGGTGTTTGTGAGAGTATAGATTTATAAAGTCAGATTACCAAAAAGAAGCCTAAAATATTGATTGTAAGTACCTAAAATGAACAGAGATTTCTTCCTAGAGAGTATTGAGAAAAAGAGTAATAACAGTGATATAAAAAAGATTAGAAAAGATTAACACTACATAGTGCCAACCCTAACAACAAAACTTTAAAATTCAATAACTCCGAATTCCTACGTGTTACGCATCTGATATTTAACAGGCACGTTAACATAGCACTAATGAACACTGTGAGTGAAAATGAAGTGCTAATATCTAAAGAAAACAGCGCAAAAAAATAATTTCAAAATTACTAAAAAAATTATATAACTTTCTTTATTGTTCACCTAGAAATCAATTATATGTTTCCAAAAATAGCAGTTAGTTGATTTTATAGCGTGCTCTTATTGAAACTTTTAAACTTTGCTTACATAGAAAGTTACAGCATTTCTTTTAGTTTTCTCTGACATACAGAGAAAAATAAATAAAAAATCATAACTCCTATTCTAAACTGAATTGACTTCTGGGAGTTCTACTCTAGTATTAAAAACAGCTTAAAGTTTCGATTAGTATCATAAAAGAGTGATGTCCGATTTTCGGGTCATTTATCATACTGTGCTTCGTCTTCACATTAAACTCCACTGAACTCGTTAATTTCTTAAGTATAACATAAATAAGAAACCGCGGTAGTCTTGGGTTATCCCACCTACTGATCATAAGGTCGAGTTTGAACCCCGTCGTGCACCAATAGATTTAATCATTTGTCTTTGGCCGTATGGAAAAGTTGCAAATTATCGTCGGTATTTCCGGAAGGTTATAACTTATGAATATTCAAGACAAGAGTGAACAAGTGGATTATTGCATAAACTGCATCTTCGGGTGAAATCACTTTCCATCAGATGAGATAAAAAAAATATATTACGATATTCACAGGAAATAGTTCCATTTTCCGTCCCGTTCACTTTCAAATGGTGGTAATGCTTTCAACAGTTCAACAGAGTTGTACGTTCGAAGTAAGTAACTCAATTGTCAGCCTAAAAGGATCTATCTAAAGGTCTACCGTGCACATTGACTTCATTACGCACTGAACACCTACGTTTTATCTGGAACTAACTCCGGGTATAGAATTGTAAATTATTCTGAAACCCTGGCGCCCTGGAATTCAAAGAGAAAATTTAAATTGTGTACGTGACTTCTTGGAAATGTTTTAAACAATATGCTTTCATTTATGGGCTCCGTGTGAAATATTTATTCTTGTTGACAGGGCGTTAGGCGGGATCTTAGTATAAACGCTAAAGAATTATTAAAAAGTCGAGCTGACTTGACGTAACGTGGCTGTTTGACTAAAAACATTTTAATTATCCTACTTGACACCGATAAGACTGTCAAATTCAATTCTGTCAAAATGACGAACAAGAGCCAGAAATTAGCAAAGAAAAGGGTTTTGACGCAAAGAACTATGAACATCGGGAAAATAATTAAAGTCACATAATAATGAAATATTGTGAAAATACATATTGTATAAAAAAATAACCTATTATTTATTTATTATTATATTTATTTGTTAACTTAAGTTTCCTTCATCGTATTGGTTAGTATTTATTATGTAAGGTAGGTTTATGTATGTGTTAATGGTGTTAATTAGTTAGTTGTCGGTACTATTTACTAAAATATCTCTAGCGTAGGGGTAAAAGTCGTGTTGCTGTTTTGTTTATTTTGTTCTGATTTATGTTAAATGAATTTCTCCAGTACCGTCGTCGTATTACTGGTACAGTTCTTGAAAGTCACGTAGTTGTTACTCGGAAGGAAGCAATCCACTGCAATTCAAGTCACAGTTACCCGCCGCAACTTCTTTGTGACTTGCCAAAGCTTTTACAGAAAAGTTGTTTTATAAAAGCATCGATCGGATGTGCGGTGAATTGTAGTTGTTTGTAAAATACCTTACAAACCTAACCGAAGATCAAAAGTTTTCGAGATGTTTTGCAGTAATGTGCGTCGAGATGTTTTCCAGTGAAATTGTGTGCTTTGGGAATAGGGCGTAGGATCATTCGTTGTAGTATTTAGTTAAGCTTAAGGCACCCTAAGCGCTTCCGTGATTTGCAAGGCACGTTCGTTCAATGTTGATTTTGACTACTTATATAAATTATATTATAACAGGTTCTAGCCATAGGCCACCTTATGCTTAAAACTTCGACAATTGTGTCAATTCAGTTGATTAATTTTTATAAACTAACTGATTCTGTTTTTTCGGGAGTAGTCTTTTTACACCCTGCATACACATTTCCTGAAAGCTTACAGAAACATACGGTAAATATTAAGCGTAAATAAAGGGCAAGTTTGATGCTCGAAGACAATTATGAATGTGTTTTGAGACAACAATGATGTTCGTAATTAATTAGCGGTACAGTCTGCTGTGTAAATGTTATTTTAAATCGTATTTGTATTTCAGTGTTGACATTTTTGATGACATTTTGTCATAGTGAAGGTTGAACTAATGCGTTAAACCTGCGTCCACGGAAGCGTGCAAGGTGGCGGTCAGTGTTTGTAGATAGATAGATAACACTTTATTGTCATATCATAAATCTAGGCGTAGTAGATCTCTTTGTGTGTGGCTCGTCCGGGGAAGTACTACCACCACGCCCTTTTCTGCCGCCCAGCAGCGTATCTGTATTTCAGTTTGAAGAGTGTGGTTGCCGGTGTAATATCTGTATGCCTCGAGTTGATGGACGCAGGGTAGTGCATCGTAGGGCACGTTCCTATCGTGCCTGACTTACGAGGCAATGCTTTGTTATAGGTGATGGTAACCACTTAACATTGGGTAGGCCATCTGCTTGTTCCATCGGCTAATTGTATAAAAAAAAACTTAATAAGGTACAATGGGCGGCCTTATCGCTGAAAGCGATTTCTTCCAGGCAACCTTAACCTTGTATGACAGTTTCTGTCGTCCTGGCATACAATCAATGTTAAAATCTCTGTTAGTTATTATTAAGTGTTTTTGTGTGTCGCTCTTGCTATTTATTTAGGTTATGTCATGTTTCGTCATAAATAGATAGATAGATAGATAGAAAATTCTTTATTGGACAAATAAAATATACTGTACATAGGCGATCTTAATTCTGGATAGCATTATCTACCAGCTAACCTTTGGGTAATGAGACAACATTTTTGGGTAGTGCACATTGAATGAAGGCCTATACTAAACAAAGCAAAGATTTAGAAAAGTACATAACTAAGTATTTAACAAACTAACAAACTAAATTTAGGTCTTAAATCAACATACTAAACTAATACTAAAATATATATAACATAACATAACTCACCTAAGTAACTACTATAAGAAAAAAGAAGAAATTATTTATTGTTATAAGATTCTATCATGAGGGATAGGTAGTGGGTATTGATTTTGGATTTGAAGACTTCAAGAGAGGATGCCCCACGATATTGATGAGGAATACTGTTCCAGAGTCGAATAGCCGTGGTAGTGAAGGAGTTTGAGTAGCAAGATGTGCTGTGTTGAGGAGTCGTTAGCATGAGTCTAAGTGTAGATCTAACAGAGCGATCTGTGATATGCAATGGAGTGAAGCGTTCCTTGAGATAGTTTGGAGATTGAGGGTTATTCAAGATGTTGTACAGAAGACACAGTATATGAACATCCCGACGCTCTCTGATCTCAAGCCATTTCAGTTGCACACGGTAGGCAGAGACATGGTCGTACTTTCGCAGACCATATATGAAACGGATGCAGAGGTTCTGCAACCGTTCGAGCTTGTTCAACTGTTCTTCAGTAGCGTCAGGATAGATAAATAAAAACTTTTTCTTTCTTTACAAATCACTTTGACGCTGCTGGTTGAACGCGTTGGTGTCTCAATTTTATTTTTTATTTTATCATCATTATCAAAATAAGTCATAGTTAATTTTTATTTTTTTGTATGTTTGTTTCGCGCTTACTTCGCCAATTCTGAATTGATTTTGATATTCTTTGGTAGGAGGTCGTACTTCAAATGTGGTCCCATTTAATTTTTTTAGAAAATGATTTGGTTACCTCCAAAAAATATTTATTTAAATGTTCTTCAATACAGGTTAGGATTTTTTTGCAAAAAGTTAATTTAAATAAATTAAGCAAATAGCTACTCGTGATAACCGTAGTTTTTTCAAATAAGAAGTGTTTCATCCCTGTGGAAATTGGCCAAGCTAGTCTAACCTTTATTCAAAAGAGAGAATCTCTAATTGGCAAGTGGCCAAATTAAATATCCGCCGAAAAAATAGAGCCTTATTTACGTCACCCTTGCAATTATACGAACGATAAGATTAGGCCCGCTTTAGACGACTTTAATTTGCATGAATTAATTTCAGTAGGCATAACGAAAAAGTGGCAAAGGCCTATTGTCGACTAAAGCATCCTTACATGATTGGACGATCAAGTGCGAATCTTCAAGACATTTTTTTAGTACGTTTATAATAATAGTTATCAAAATAGATTCTAGTCCGTGTTACACAAACGATCACGTACTTAAATCCAAAAATTAATAAGGCAAATGGTCGCATGAAAATCTAAAGTTAAAAGTTTGAAAGAAAAGTCAAGGAAAGTTTGCATAAGTACCAAAACTAGTAAAGCAAACTTTTAAGTAAGAAAGCATGATTGGATCAAAATGATATATTTACTTAACTGTGCATGTGCCAAGCGATTGCAAACAACTTGGTTGATTGTGATATTTCATAAAATATTTCAAAATATTGAACAGTGCGAGCGAGAACATTTCATTAGTTTCATTAACCTTTCAGGCACTAGTCTCTCGCAAAACAGGTTAACTTATTTATGATACAATAGTTTTATAGAACACACAACGATCCTACAGCATAATTTTCATTTTCTTGTTTGTGCATTAGAAGTTATTATCGCCTTAAAGTAAAATCCATAACTGTTATAGCTACAGCAAATTCGAGATTGGTGCATCAATTTAGGATTTTGACGTGAAATTTTAATATTATATTTATGATATATTATACGCGTAACCTAGTTTGCATAGTGTAGCATTGTTGTTCAAAATTTGCACAGTTTGGCAGTCGTTCGCTAATCGTGTGAATGTTGCACGTACCTTACTAGGTAGTAGTAAGGTACGTGCATGCACAGACGCTTCAGTAGACAGTGGGTGTTATACTTCAGGCAGACGTGACGCGGAAACTAATTTGCAATATCAGACCAATGCTCTTATTATTTGAAGAGGGAACTGAAACCTGGAATGAAGGCAGAATTATAAGAGTATTGAGAAGAATGACCACTCGACACCATAGTATTCATAGCTAAGATGAGAAACTTTTAAGAGTAGTACAGCTCTTTATGAAGGGCTCGTCCGGGGAAGAACTACCACCATCCCTTTTTCTGCCGCCAAGCAGCGTTGCTGTGTTTCAGTTTGAAGAGTTTAGTTGCCGGTGAAATTACAGACACATGAGGCTTATTATCTGTATGCCTCAAGTTGAAAGACACAAGGCATTGCATTGTAGGGCACCTTTTTATGCGTGACTTCTGAGGAAATGCTTTCCATTAGCAAGTAGTATAAAAAAATCCACAAACTACAAATGGCAGAGCTACTACTATCTGAGCTGTGAAGTCAACTAACTGAATTACCTAACTAATAATTTTCGATAGGGCTTTTATGCTCTTTATGTGATTATATGCTCAGTGGGGCTGACTATGCTAGACATCAGTTGACTGGCCCGATTATTGTCAATTGTTTAGGGTTTCCAAGTCTGACCCTTATTAGTTTCGTACCCATATCCGTGTATCTGTCTGTAATTTAAACTATCTTCATGCAGAAATTTTGTAGGATAATTCATATGAGTACATCATTTCGAGAGTAGTAGAGCTCTTAATGTCTGACTCATCCGGGGAAGTTCTTGGCGGAAATACACAAAATGTACCTATTTCCGCCAAGCAACGTTGCTGTGTTTTGGTCTGAAGGGTATGATGGGTGCTGGTGAAATTACAGGCACATCTGTATGCCTCAAGTTGATGTACGCAGGGCAGTAAATCATAGGGCACGTTCATATTGTGCATGCCTTGCGAGGCAATATTTTCTTATAGGTAGGTAATGGTTACCACTTAACAATAGTTGGGCCATCTGATGGATCTATCCGCAAGTAGTATAAAAAAAATAACCAAAAGTAATATTATATCTTATTATGTACCAATATTAGTATTCATTATACATATTTTAATATTTGTTATATCAAATATGTATTTTTCTGTACTTGTCAAAAATAGCTCCCTATCATCCATGTTTGGGCACTACCCTTTCGGTTTTTTCAAAATTACACAAAGGTTAACTGGAAGAGAATACTCTCAAGCATTAAGTTCACCTATGTACGATACATTTTGTTCTGTGCAATAATGAATTTTCTATTTATCTATCAAAAGACTATCATAAAAATAACATCGGGTCCGCACACAAAATTATAATGTCGAACGCCGTTTTCTCCAGACATCAACTTCGGCAAATAAAAGTGAATTTTATACGATTACCAGTTCGATCGCGTACTTTCTTAATGATCTTGTAGGCAGAGGCTACTATCTAGAATCTGAAAAAAACCTGTAAAATTTAAGCACCTACAGTAAAACTTCAGTAGCTGTACCCTTAGCAATGGTTTTTGACTGGTGTTGATTTTGTAGTTCCCAAAAAAACTATAGTACTCAAATTATAACTGATTTTAGTGTTTATAGTTGTTCCATTTTATAAAAAAGATGACAACCCACTGTGACTTATCAGGATTGTATATCCTAGCTAGGTGGACAGGGGCCTCGGTGAATAGAGAAATAATCGGGCCTAGAGAAATAATTTTGTGAGCAGGCTCAAGGTTTTCTAGCTTCGGGAGCTGGCTGACCCTCTCTTTTCAAAGCTTAGGTTAGAGGGCTCCCTGAGCTCCGGGGCCCTGGTGCACTGCACCACCTGCACCTACGATAGCTACGCCACTGGTGACATGGTTGGGTGGGACCTACTGGGATCAACCCACGTAGTGAATCATTGGTCCTAATACCTGTTTTTAGGTTTTTTCTCACCGAGGTTTGCCCAGGCGTAGGCATAACAGAAACAGGTAGATGCAATCAAATTCATAAGACTGTGACTTATCTGGATTGTATTAACGAGCCATAATTCATATTGTGACATGATTGGGTGTGACCCACTGGAAACCACCAATAATATAAGTGTGACTCGTTAGACCTACCTAAAATTCTCACCATCCGTTTGCCCAGTGCTTTTATATGCAAATGCCTTAGTGTTCATAAAATGGACATTTCATTAGCGGAGTGCTATTATCGCCCAATTAAGAGTCTTCATTGTGAATGAGAATACTTTGCATATTGGAACGGGTTTGCGCTTGGATTACAAGGTAAGTTGCAAACGATTGAATAAGGAGTATAGTCGATTAGCGAGCTATCCGATAAGGGCACGCGGGCACACTACATAGACCCTATCATATCCTATACGTAATAATTATAATTAAATATTATATGTTAAATTAAATATATTATTATGTTACACGTTGTATATACAGCTGACAAAAACTAATGTTTTAGATCGAAAATGTTTTCGAATCTTACAAAATAGGCCTGCAGCTATTTAAGGTTTTTAATTTATCAATAAATCCGATTACAGGCTGTTTACATTAATTTATTTTTATACGAGCATTATTTGAGTAAATTTTCTAGGCGCTATTTAGCGTAGCTGTCCTAAATTCCATTGTAAGTTTATCTTTACTCTTAGGCAATCTATGTCTAGTACTTTATGAACCCTTTTTAAGGAGAAACGCCCTAAATTAATTACGCAAAACATTACTTGCGAAGTTTATAAGCTAAATTCCTAGACGACGTCTGTTGCTCAATGGCCCTGGCTGCCTAGGATGCAGTTTCCGTTAGATGACGGTCGTAACAAAAACTTACGATAAATATCTATAAGTCATTATTCACCATCAGCCTGAATGTGCACAATGCTAGTACTCTCAAACGGTGAAGGAAAACATCGAGAGGAAACCGGCATGTCGTAGAACCTAAAAAGTTCTATAACATGTGTCAAGTGCTCGAAAGGAGCCTCTTGAGGCGCACTTAAAATCCTTTCACCACATTCTTTCGATAGAAACTAGTGACACGACAAGAGATTAGCCTGAAGAAGTCTATATTTCCCCCACAAACTTCCAGGAAGAACCATTTGAACTTTTTTCTTTCACCGTCATCCCGTGATCTTTATAATTTCATTGTGGCTTCGGGTGGCAGGCTGATCTACGCTTCTTCTTTCGTTTACTCCGAAGCTAAAGTGTTGTGTGTATTCTTAAATTTAATAAAAGATAATTCTTGAAGATGGAACTTTTATTTACCGCTAAACATTACACAATTTTATCCATGATAACTCTAATATTGAATGAATGTCTAAGAAGGAAATAAATAACATTTAATAGCATCGCTTGAAGGCATCTTTACCATTCCTAAATTACCTCTAAATTCTTTGATAAACACAAAATATTTGCGGATTATTGTTGTACACAAAACATTTGCGATTGAGTGAACTGTATGTTAAGATGTTACAATTTAAACAATTTAAATCGCTACGATGAAAGTCCCAGGTCGATATCGAGAACAAGATATATACCTGATGTGTGTATGGTCCTGGTCACAAAGTTCAAAAATTGTCACAGTGCCAGTACTCGCAAACGGTGAAGGAAAACATCGTGAGGAAACCGGCATCTTGTAAAACCTAAAAAGTTCTGAGACATGTGTCAAGTGCTCGAAAGGAGCCTCTTTGAGGCGCTCTTAAAATCTTTTCACCACACTGGTGACACGCCAAGAATAAGAAGCAAAGTTTATAGGTACCTCAAGCTCCAGGGGGATGATGGAGTGCTTGGAACTGGCCCCTAGATGACGTTTCAAAGTGACTTTGACTTTGATGCATCCACAAAGGCTCCATTAAGGTCGCCTGCTGAATTTCAGAAAGCCAAGGTTTGAACAAGGCTTGTTCATTACAGACCAGCTGTTACAAACACTCAACACTTGTTTATGTTTTCCTAGTTAATTAATTAAGGTTTAATTAGTCCGTCTTGCGAAATTATTTCCTCTTAAATTATCTCGTAAGACAAACGAGGTTTAAGGTTCTTATGCGAGTAATTTGCAAACCTTCAGGTGCCAAATAAACAATGCTGGTCTTATGGAAACGGCTTATCTAAACTTAGGGTTTTAAAAAATATTTTTTTAGTAATCGTTGTGTTAATGACGGCTGAAGTGGTTGTATATTGCTTTTATTGTATTCTAAAGCACTAGTTTTTTTTTGAAGCAACAGCAAAAGTTATTGTAAAATGTTGAAACAAAGCTGAAATATTTCACATTCAATTTGTAGTTTTAATTTCAGTACGTGTCAATTCGTAGTTTATAATCAAATTAGGGTCCGAAGCGGACAGTGCTGTAGTGTTTTTTTATACTACTAACTGATGGAACAAGCAGATGGCCCACCTAATGTTAAGTGGTAACCATCACCTTTATCAACGCATTACCTCGTATGTCACGCACGATAGGAACGTGCCCTACGATACATTGTCCTGCGTCCATCAACTTGAGGAATAAAGATGTTAAGCCTCATGTGCCTGTAATTACACCGGCAACCACACTCGTCAAACCGAAACACAGCAACGCTGCTTGGCGGCAGAAAAAGGCGTGGTGGTAGTACTTCCCCGAACGAGCCCTTCACAAAGAGCTCTATTACTCTTTTAGTGTTTAAATTTTTTTATTTTTCCAATCCTGGGTGGATTGGAAAAATAAAACATTTTATCTACAGTGTCATTAATTTGTACCGACTCTTAATAAGTATTTAATATCTACAGCAATAATTTTAAAGTGTCCCAATTTTTTGGTCCGGGCGTCCTAGAAACTATGTCGGTCCGTTGACCTTTAACTCATATAAACTAACTTTAACAACTTTAAATTTACGGTCACAGCTTCTCTAGAGATCATACATAAGCCTAGAAAACCTTCAGGATAAGTACTGTGAGTGCCCCTTAAATCGTGCGCATGAAAACGATGTACCATGCGAATTAAACGCTTCTACTTAACGTGATAGAGGCTAAAGTTGCATGGAGAGAACATGTTCACGCCAAAATCATATTATTAAATAACCCATCGCTGTTCACCAGAATAGTAGTAAATAAAAGTCAAACACGGTAATTATTTTTCATGATCCGCTTAAACACTATTTTGGACGTAAACAGCTTGTAATACTGCACGATAATGGGATATAACTATGTGCAGGTAAACAAGAACGTTTGTGTGAGTAAGTGGTGTTTCTGACATAGAATAGCCTTTCATCACCTCCTGTGGATGTCGTAAGAGTCGACTTAGATAACGCATCAAGGGATGGACAGCAGTCACCAATCCACCTGCCAATCGTGGTGACTACGGCAAATCTTCCATCTTTCATTCATCATTGTTATATTATATTGTAACAAGGACCACACAAAAGAACGGGAGGAATGAAGCTGTAAATTTGTTACATGTTCTTCTAGGCTTGGTTGCGTGTAACTGGCACCTAGATTCACTTAGCTGTAAGATGTTTCAAAGATTTGACTTTTCCTATATGGGGAGGCTTCGGCCCAGTAGTGAATTTCTTGAGGGTGATGATGATGCTAACTGGTGCTACCTACTTTAACATTAACATTTAAGAGTAGTAGAGCTCTTTGTGAACGGCTCGTCCGGGGAAGTACTACCACCACGCCTATTTCCGCCAAGCAGCGTTACTGTGTTTCGATTTAAAGGGTGTGGTTGCCGGTGTAATTATAGGCACATGATGCTTATCATCTGTATGCCTCATGTTGATGGACGCAGGGCAGTGCGAGTTCACGTTCCTATCGTACGTGACTTAGGAGGCAATGCTATAGGTAATGGTTACCACGTAACATCAGGTGGGCCATCTGCTTGTTCCATCAGCTAGTTGTATAAAAAAAAAACATAGCTGGCATGTGAGTGACTGGTACGTGGATATTTTTTTTGTGCGTTCGTAGGCCAACATTGGTTTGGTTTTCGATTTAT
Source organism: Chloroclysta siterata (assembly GCA_932294275.1). Lineage (NCBI taxonomy): Eukaryota > Metazoa > Arthropoda > Insecta > Lepidoptera > Geometridae > Chloroclysta > Chloroclysta siterata. Next base: position 4,454,164 of record OW028604.1, on the reverse strand, counting down.
GTGCACAATTCCATTCAATCGCATTTTTTTCGCTTTTTTACTGTCAGAATGTGATATTTTAAGTTTTATTATCGGCTCGCCATTGTTATTTAAATGTACGTGTATTTTATACGCTCAAATTGAAATACTATTCTTTATAAGTCCATAATTCAGTAGGTGCCTACACTTTTGGGTACTTATTCAAAAATACGCTGATCCTCGCATGAAATGGTTAAATAAGTGCGTACCTAGTGATAAATTAAGTCGAATGGCCTTTCAACTTTATATCTGAGGCTTTGAGAGGGCAGTTTAGATTGATGCTCAGGGTAAAAAGAAGAGTTTTTGAACCTCAAAATATAATAATAAAATAACCGGAAAGGTTATGAAAAAATAAATTGTTATTTTATACTTCAAAATCTTTTAGAAGATGTACGGCCGGTTTCTGAAAGCCCGATCAAAACTAATCGCATGTCAAGTCACTTGCTATCTCTATCTTATTCGATGTAATAGCTGAAATGGCGAGTGACTTGACATCCGATTAGTTTTGATCGAGCTTACAGAATCCGGCCGTAACAATACTTAAGCTATGTCTATTTTAAGTTTCATCCAAATTAATTGAGTGGCCAACTAATAAAAAAAAAATGTCACAAACTTGTCTACACCTTAACTGTCACATTCATAAATAATACGACAGGTACGTAGTTATTTCTCAGACGTGATTCAAACAAAAATGTTCACACGAAACTATAGCTGTAGATTTAACCTTTGGTCAAGAGACAAATGGGACGAAAAAGGGAGACATTAATTGATTTATTCAGTTGCGTGACCGCAAACCACTACAAGGGAGGCCGTTGATCTTATAGGATAGCGGTAAAAATAGGTGAAGGTGAGAAAGGGACTTTTTGGCTAGGTATTTGTCTCCAGTACCGAGTAATAAAACGCACGTACCGAGAACCATAAACAAGGACAGTGAACGTCAAAAACAAGGGACAGACAGACAGTGTAATTTTGCCATGGTGTTCCGTTCCTTTGGGCAACGAAATCCGAAGTATAAGGTTGAGTAGATAGACATTTAAATTATAACAGCTCACTGGGCTACAAAATTAATATACAAGGGGTAAAAATACCACTCCTGAAAACATAAACTTACTTAGGGGGCTAAAGTACCCATTAATATAAATAACTTTTTCTAAGGAACCAACACTGTGAAAACGTAAAAAACAGCTATTTCATACAATATTTTGGCTAGGTACCACCACCTAGCCACCATGCATTTTTCTGTTACCGAAAACGAAATTTTGCAATTGACCGTTATCCTAAACGATAAACTACGACTATCCTAACAAACGGAACATAAAAATTTGGAAGAAATAATTATTGAAAGCCGAAATAGGTGTAAAATTATTCAAAGTTTTTGACAAAATAAAAATAAAAATTTTCAAAAAGTCAAATTATTGTGTCGACCGTGCCTAGTAAACACTATCAACAAATTTTAGAAATTAATAGAAATTTTTCTAAGTCCTGACAAAAATGAAAATAGTCGAAAAGTCAAAATATTAGTATCGACCGTGCCTCTTAAAACAATATTTACGCACAATAGACGTCGAGACGCTTAATTTGATGTATCGCACGCGATAATAGGTCGATAATTTAATTTCGCGTTGCTATGTTTCGGTTTGAAGAGTGTGCTTGCCGGTGTAATTACAGGCACATGAGGCTTAACATCTGTATGACTCATGTTGGTGGACGCAGGGCAGTGCATCGTAGGGCAATCCAATCGTGCGTAACTTACAAGCAATGCTTTGTTGTAGGTGATGGTTACCACTTAACATCAGGTGGGTCATCTGCTTGTTCCATCAGCTAGTTGTATATAAAAAAATGTTTTAAAAGGTGATTGTTTAAGATCCTCGCTAATTATCCACTTTAAACAGTAAATATACAGCAAATAGGCATGCAAATTACGGGCCGTAATACCTACAAAAGAATTTACGAGCTCTTACTACAAGTAATGGGCTATAAATAATGAACTCATATAAAATATATTTGCTTCGAAATTAAGGCATTTAGCCCTTTTCCTCGACAGGTAGGTTTGTTTAAGTTAATAAGGGTGAAACCTTTTCTAATTTCATTGTTGAACTTAAACTTCAGTTTTTAACAAGTTGAAAATTTATGACGCCTATTTAATAAAGTTTATTCCACTTGCTGATGTTAAGTGGTAACTATCATCAATGACAAAGCATTGCCTCGCGATTTAAACGTCCCCTGCGATGCACTGATCTGCGTACATCCACTTGAGGCATTCAAATGTTAAGCCTCATGTGCCTGTAATTTCACCGGCAACACCCAAATACAAAATGCAGCAATTCACACCAAAACACAACAATGCTTTTTTATGTCCAAGTAGTCTTTTGCGATCTATCAGAACGTTTTACGGTACTGATTGACTGACAATAAATTCGCAAATAACCAATTTTGGGAGAATATAAGGAAATATTTTTGCTAAAATTTTTCATAAAAACATTCAGTTATTTTATGTCTTTAAAAATACTGAAATTCGCTAGTGAGAAGATGCTTAACGCAACTATACTTGCTGTAGTTAATGGCGTAGTAAATTTAAATTAAACCTCCCAAAGTCTTTGAAAATGGCATTATAAAAGCGCTTGCGGAATTCAACTAGTTTATCTAAACTAAGATTTTCCTATAGAAATATTACTTCTAAAAAAAAATACCTTTAGAAATATTACTTCCAAAAAACAAAAAAAACCTTTAATACGTTTCTTATAGCAATATAATCAAGTAGAACCTTAATGCGATACCACTTAGAAGTATCAACCCGGTAGCTTAAAAACAGGCAGTTTTGTCTCTTTGATGTGGTTTAAACGTTTAGATTCTCTGATCTCCCAACTCCATTTACGACTCAAACATAAAGCCAGGTCTTACGGAAGGTAAACATGACGCCACCGACAGTCAACATTAAGCGGTTTTTTTTTAAATTTATCATGTTTGATGTCATATACGCCTGAGCAGGTGTGGGAGAAAACATACATGGATAGATAGCACTTTAATGTACACACTTATTATAGGAAACATAATTGAAGTATGGAAATTGAAGTAATAATTTGCAATATTATTACCTACCTATAATGGCGTGCTATCATAAAAATGATTTTATGATAGCACGCCAACATCATTATCTACCTTTAAGGTTGGAAGGTAGACATGCTCATAGCATTAAGCATTATTAAGCTCATCATCTTTTTTACTTTTAATTTTTATGATTTACTTATTTGATGTATGAATTTTTAGATTCACAGTTTTTCTTATTTTCTATTTTTATCCATTTGATGTACACTATTATTTAACCAAATTCAATCTACATTTTATAAGCAAAAATGTGTCAAAATGTGTGTTGCAATAAAGTCTAAAATCAAAAAATAATGTAAAATCAATAAATCTAGGCATTATTTGTTAAATGGGTGACGGCTATATCCCTGCCTGAAATAAATAAATTTCTTCCAGGCAACCTTAATTTTTCGTCTGTAGATTTAGGGTACATAACGAAAGTTGCATAGTTTGTTTAGAGCGGGTACTCTAAAAACAGTCTCGATTTAATTATGGTTTCATTGGTGCTGTGTGTTCAACTGTTTATACACACGAGTACAGATCAAGCTACCCAAAGCCCAACAACTATCTTCTTGATGTATAACGACCGTTATAATACATTCACCGCTTTTAAGACGACCCTAGCTTTATCGTTTTAGCAATGAAATATACGTAAACGTAAAACTGAGAGCTTCGAAGAGGAAATAACGTAGATAATAACGGTCATGCACTGAAGATCTTTCTATCTGACTTGTAATAAAATAAAACCGATGAATTTTAAATCTGTTTTCGAACAAAGACGCAAGGAATAAATAAATAAATAAAAATAAATCTTGATAGACATTCTACACAGGCCATATTCTATTTTATCTAGGCCCAAACTAAGCAAAGTTATGGGAGTCAAATATTTGATTTTATACTTTTACCTGCGACCCGCCTTCGCACGTTTATTGTGGGTTATCCCTAAAATATTATGCTTGTATTATGCATATAAACCTTCCTCTTGAATCACTCTTTCTATAAAAAAAACCGCATCTAAATCCGTTGCGTAGTTTTAAAGATTTAAGCATACATAGGAATATAGGGACAGAGAAAGCGACTTTGTTTTATACTATGTAGTGATGCTTCTTTTTTGTAAATACAAACTTATATTATAACACACAGACAGAATATACATCTATGTTCATTAGACAAATGTTTGTTCTCGGTCGGGATCGATCCCACGGCCATCAGCGCAGAAGGCAGAGCTGCACCCAAGTCAGCTGTGAGGGTTGTCAATAATGGAGTAAGAGTATACTAAGAAAATTCAGCTGGCTCACCTGATTTTGAGTTGTTACCTCCACTACCTCACATGAAACCTTACATAGAGCATGTCCATTGATAACATGCACTATGTGGTATTGCACGACGTCCATCATGTGGGGCTTGTGCTTCTCATGTGGTTGTAATTACACTTTAAACAAATAATTAGAGCTGATAGGTGCTTTATAAACAATTAAAACTTCTGGGTTACGCAAAAAACACTGTTGACAATTTCCCATACGAGTAACATAGTGTAAACAACGGCTGGGCACTTACCACTTAACAATTAATCTTCGTTTAAAATGCACAGCTCATTTGGCAAAGTAATCGTTGGCGGAAAGCTCTCGTATATTTGTCTGTGTCGTAGAGCCGTGTAGGTGCTCGTAGCGTGACGTAGAGCTATGTAGGTATTCGTAGCTCGATGCTACGAGTTTCGTAGGCATCGTAGATAGACGAGTTATTATTTTTACATAAATGTAGATTTGCACGACTAATGTTAAAAAAGAAAAATGTCCAAAGCCAATGTCCATAAGTAAAAATGTCCAATAATAAAAATGTCAATAAGTAAAAATGTTCAATAATAAAAATTAAAAGGTCGCTACTGCATGATAAAACGGAGTATGTTATGTATAAATATTCAAAGAATGCACTTCAATATCGGAAAGGACATACGCTTAAAAGTAGTGGAGTAGTAGTAAGTAGTTTTAAGAGTAGTAGAGCTCTTTGTGAAGGGCTCGTGCGGGGAAGTACTACCACCACGCCTTTTTCTGCCGCCAAGCAGCAACGCTGTGTTTCGGATTGAAGAGTGTGGTTGCCGGTGTATAATTACAGGCACATGAGGATTAACATCTGTATGCCTCAAGTTGATGGACGCAGGGTAGTGCATCGTAGGGCACGTTTCTATCGTGCGTGTCTTACAAATCAATGCTTTGAAGTGAGGTGATGAGGTGATGGTTAGCCCTTAACATCAGGTGGGCCATCTGCTTGTTCCATCAGCTAGTTGTATAAAAAAAACATATTCTTATGAATATTTAGAACCTCAGGTTGATAGACACAGATCAGTGCATTGTAGGGCACATGGCTGAGTTATAAGTGACTGTTACCTCATAACATCAGGTGGTTGTCATCATTCAACAATCTGCTTGTTCTATCAGCAAAAAGCATAAAAAAAATTGGATAAGTGACCGCTTTTTAAAAAACGCTTTTTAGACATACACAATCATTTTACGGACATCATTTCATAGGAAACTGAAACTTGAATAAAAAACCCAGTGAATTTCTCCGTAATATGGTTACAGATAAACCCAATAATCCGTAACGCTCAGTATTTCACAATTATTTCAACTTCTGTTGCGAAAATATTACATTGTTGTTTATGTAATGTAAATACCTTTGACATCCATTGTGTCGGAGTTTTGTTTGCAAAATGTTTTATTTTAAATGCAATTCGAAATGTTAAAATGTCTGGTAGCGCTGAAATCGGCGAGGATATTGCAAAAGAACAGGCATTAGCGATAGCAATTGAAAAACACATTTTACTACTATCAGTATTGCTTGTTCTTAAGTAGTAGCCCTGCAAATGTTTCTTAGTAGTTCCAGCAATTCGTAAGCAGCAATATTTTGTGGTACTAGTTTTTTTTTAATACAACTAGCTGATGGAACAAGCAGATGGCCTGATGTTATGTGGTAACCCTCACCTATAACAAAGCATTGCCTCGTAAGTCACGCACGATAGGAACGTGCCCTACAATGCACTGCCCTGCATCCATCAACTTGAGACATACAGATGTTAAGCCTCATGGGCCTGTAATTACACCGGCAACCAAACTCTACAAACCGAAACACAGCAACGCTGCTTGGCGGCAGAAAAAGGCGTGGTGGTAGTACTTCCCCGGACGAGCACTTCGCAAAGAGATCTACTACTTTAGAGCTCTAATACAACCTTAAACGGTGAAGGAACACACCATGTGAATATCATATTTGCTAGCAGCAGTTGAAGTCTTGCAAACTATTACAAACTCATTAGACAATAAATAGGATATAATATAATATACCTAAGGTGTTTTATTCGACTCACAAACACGGGAACAGCATAAGTTGCAATATATTGTTGTCCTAATAATACGCATCCAACCATTTAAGAGAAGTAGAGCTCTTTGTGAAGGGCTCGTCCGGGGGAGTACTACCACCACGAGGCAATGCTTTGTTATAGGTGATGGTTACCACTTAATATCAGGTGGGCCATCTTCTTACTCCGTCAGCTAGTTGTATATAAAAAAAAATCGAAACGGTGGAACACATCGTGAAAAATAATTTTCACCAACAGCAGCGGTAGTCTTGCCAACTGTCACGAACTCTGTCGACACGTTTGCAAACGCGTGACCTCATTCTTGTGATTTTCCGCAGTTCATTTTAAATTACCCAAAACGCTCCGTTTGAAGGGAACATCATAATATTAGTATAACCTTATTAACTTGAAGGTTATGCGGCTCATACAGGTCGGATCTTATTCACCCCCAGCTTTAAATTTTGATTAAATATTTAAAAAGTTATTACATACTTGTGGACCTCAATATAGCCCCAAACTAAGCAAAGCTTGTACTAGATAACAGCCATAATACGTGTATATATATTATAGCACTTATACAGAGAAAAAACATCAATAAATAAATAAATATTGATTGACTTTCCACATAGCACTATCTAGTCCCAAACTAAGCCATTCGTTCGCGGGTAGTTGCGAATACAAAAACTCAAATTTTTCGTCTTTAAAAATTTAATAATATAAAATACTTACAAGTATCTAATTGTGTGAAATCCAGTATCTAATCACTTATTACTGGATACTGTAAAGGCATACCTATTTGCATCAAGAAACAACCACTGGGTATGACATAAACACACAAATTATTTTCGCCACAAACACTGCCTGATTTACACTTCACATAACTCATTATTGTGCTATTTGCTGCTGCACATTATGGCTTCAGGAGGGAAGAAGCCTGCATTATTCTCTGCAGACCCCCTGGCAGCTATTATGGATCTGGATGCCAAGCTGGAGAAATGTGCAGCTTCATTTGAGGGACGGCTCTCGAGTGCAACTGCTCAAGCCACCTCTGGTCCTACCTTGGAGCAGATAGCAGCTGAGTTCACTCAATTTAAGGTCTGCATGTCAGTTTCTATTGAGCTGATTCGAACACAAGTTTCTCATTTGACTTCAGCAATTGATGAGATGGAAAACAGGAGCCGTCGCAAATTCCTTCTCTTCCGTGGGGTTAAAGAGTGTGAAGGAGAAGACTTGAGGACCATACTCTCTGATGTTATTGTCAACAAGCTGAAGGTTAAGGAGTACAACCCGAGCTGCATCTGTTTCTGCTACCGCCTAGGTAAGGACATCTCTAAGGCCGGAAAGAGGCCAATACTTGTCCGCTTTGGAAGCCTTGACATTCGTAGTCTCATATGGCAAAGCAAAAAGGCACTCAAAGGCGCCGACATCTCAATAGCCGAGTACCTCACGGCCCCAAGGAGGTCAATCTTCAATGAGGCTCGCAAAGTCTACGGCGTGCAAAAATGCTGGTCACAGGATGGTAGTGTGTATCTTCTGACAGCAGATGGCGCGAAGCATCGCCTCGTATCGCAAGTTCAGCTGAAGGAAATTGTGCTGAAATTCCCTCCCAGCAACCCAAGACCAGCGCCAGGCAAAACTGCGCCCGCGCCGGTGGCCGCGGCAGCGACAAAGCCGGTGACGGCGGAGGCTGCGGCGCCTTCCTCAACTCGAGTTAGGGTTCCCCGGGTAAAGTAGCGTTGGACTTGGACTTTGGACCACACCTCTAAGTAAAATCGACAAATGCCGGTATTGAAAAATCTTTTTATGTGCTACTTTTACCTAGTGATACATAGTAGATACATAGTGTAAACTTTTCATGTAAACTATTGAACAGTTGTTGTCAGATTTGACTTTGACAACTTAATTCTTCTCGACACGGCGGAACGGGCAGCATGTTGTCTCTGGTTTTTCACTTTCGGGTTGCGTTTGTAAACATTGCCGTCGCGTAACTTTACTTGTCAAAATATGTAACTGTCAAAGTCAAGTCAATCAAGTCTGTTTACCTTTTGAAATGAATTTAGTTATTTCTATTTTAGTTTGTTTTGTTTTTCTGCGTGCGTGCATGCACTTCGTTTTCTTTTTGGGATAAATAGTGTGCACATTGTAGTTTGCTCCTATTAAATTTATTCCTGTTTAGTTTATGTGCAGGCAGTCTATGATAACATTTATGAGATGTTTTTCAGCAGGTTCACTATACTGTACTGTACCACAATGTACTACAACTACACTTCACTACTACTTTTTTCCTTTTGTTACATCATATTATTATCATCCTTGGGTTTTACTATGTTAGTCTTATACTTTATGTAAGGTAAATGGCAAAGCTTACATTTAACTGGCAGTGTTTTTGTGGTAGTTATTTAAGCATACTTGTTGGTAGTTCTTCATTATTTAAGTACTTATAGCCATAAATAATTAGATTATTTATTATTTTTGTATTTATTTATCGTTTAGGTATTTATTTTATTAATATTATTATTTATTTAATATGAATAGCTCAATTTGTTCTGACCTCTTTATTTCAATGGATTCTGATGATTTCTCTGATGCATTAGATGATAGTCTAGCTAAACCACTGAGTGATCTACTCCATGAGTCCTTCCGAAGTCCTCAAAAGAACCTGAATGTGTGTCATATTAATGCCCAAAGCATACCTGGACACTATACTGACTTTCTTAATACATTTAATATAAATTCTCTTCATGTCTGCCTAGTTTCCGAATCTTTTCTAAAGCCTACTCTCCCCTCAACCTCTTTTTCTCTTCCTGGTTTCTCTCTTATTAGAAATGACCGCATTGGTAAGGGTGCTGGTGGCGTTGCTATCTATCTCCGGTCCGAGTTTAAGTATAAGGTTCTCAATGCGTCTCCCTCAGTGTACTCTGCATCCATGGAGCATATTTTCATTGAGGTATCTATTAACCCGTCTGTCAAGTTCTTTCTTGGAGTAGTATATGCCCCTCCAACTGTAGATTACTTTAACACGCTTGAACTACTCCTTGAAACTTATGTCCCACAATATGATAATATATTAATTATGGGTGACTTTAACACCTGTCCTCTGAGAGATAGTAGAGCGAAGAAGCTGTTAAATATTACATCCTCATTAAACCTTTCCCTCCTTGACCTCAACACAACCTTCCATGTAAATGACACACACTCTTGGCTTGACCTCATAATTACTGGTGATGCTGATAGGATCTCATGCTATGGTCAGCTTCCTGCTCCGGGATTCTCCAACCATGATCTCATATTCACCTCTTACAAGATCAGAGTTCCTAGATGTAAGCCGAAGGTGGTTATCCAGCGTAATATGGCAGGCATCTGTAGAGAAAATCTTTGCACTGATGTATCCAACATTGACTGGTCTTGCCTATATAACCTCAGCAACATTGATGACAAAGTGGATTTCTTTAACAAATCTATCACAGAGGTGTATAACATTCATGCGCCGCTGCATACGGTTCGTTTGAAGCGAGCCCCCGCACCCTGGTTGTCGGATGAGATCAGACAGTGCATGGCAAGAAGAGACTACTTATACCGAAGGAACAGAAAGGAGCCGAGTGTGGAGAACCTTTCACTCTATAAAAAAGCTCGCAACAAATGCAACCAAATGATACGCAATGCCAAAAAACGGTACATCTTTGGAAAAATTTCTACAGGTACACCAAATAACATGTGGCGACTTTTGCACAGCCTCGGTTTTGGCCGTAGCAAAGGCTCTGCTGGTTCTACTGTGGACGTAAATGCACTGAACAAGCACTTTGCAATGGTTTCGCACACGGTGAATGATGTTGTTAGGGCGAAAACAGTTTCAGACTTGGGTAGCCTGTCACTGCACACGTTCACTTCTTTCTCTTTCTGCTCTGTTAGCGATGACGAAATTCTTAAAATAGTTTCTAGCATTACCAGTAAAGCTGTGGGTCAAGATGGCCTTGGTCGTGACTTATTTATTCCCATTATTAATCACCTGCTCCCTCATATCTCACATATTATTAACTTTTCTCTCTCGTCTGGTTGCTTTCCATCCGTATGGAAAAAAGCTAACGTAATTCCTATACCAAAAAAATCTGTCACTTCTGAACTCAAAGATTTTCGTCCTATCTCTATCCTACCCTTTCTTTCTAAGGTTCTAGAAAGAGTTGTATACCGTCAACTATCTCAATTTCTCCAGTCACATTCTCTCCTTAACTCTTTCCAATCCGGATTCCGTCCTGCTCATAGCACTAATACAGCACTTATTAAAATCACCGATGACATAAGACTCGCTATGGACGATAAACAGCTCACTATCCTTACTCTTCTTGACTTTAGCAACGCTTTTAACTGTGTAGATCATTCAATTCTTCTAGCCGTTCTTCGCTCCTTGAATATTTCTCTGTCTGTGTGCGACTGGTTTCGATCCTACCTTTGTGGACGGGAGCAGCGTGTTCAAGTTGATGACACCTGCTCCGACTGGTGTGATGTTGTCGCTGGCGTTCCACAGGGCGGGGTTCTTTCTCCACTCCTTTTCTCAATTTTTATTAATACACTTGTCTCAGGACTCCGCTTCTCTTCTTTTCATTTATACGCCGATGATGTGCAACTTTATCTTTCTTTTGCTCCAAATAACATTTGTGGTGAACACTATTACATATTATTTATTTATTTTATATACATACAAATATATACTTAAATAAATACGAACATTAAACATACTTAATACTTAATACTTTCGATATTATCTTTATACATAGGTACACTTAACATAAGCAAAATATAATATTTATCGCTCCATAATCGTTTATAATAATTGTCGTGAAGCGCCCGCTCGCCGATGTAGTGTGGAAACATAACTGTATACCGTTGACCTATACTAACTATGGTCTGCGCTGTGACACGCACGGCGGCCAGCCGATGGCTGCGTGAGCGCCGCAAGCCGCATTCCAGTCCCGACCTAGCTAGCCCACGCGGAGCCCGTGTCCGTTGGCGCTCCTACCGACGCTTGCCGTGTGACGCTTTGCTTTGCGATCATTTTTACAAGATCATTTAGTGCTTGTGCTATGAACTGTTTTTTAGCATCCAGGCTATTCTGTCTCTGTGCTTACATTAAATTAAATCCTTCTAATGTATATGGTGCTTTGTTAATGTGTGAATAAACTACAGTACTGAAGAACAGCAAATTATTATTCCGGCTGCGGACGATCCTACCTAGTCAGGTACCTACCTACATTACCACACATAACACCCCATATCTGGTGACCCCGAGAAGAACAATTTGAAGTTAAAATGAGCAGTGATGGCAGGGAGGCGTCCTCGCAGCAAAGTTCAGCTTTGGAGGGTGAGCGCGTTCCCATTGACCCGCCCAAATATCCATCGGAACTTTTTCGTGTCGGCGTACGGATACCACCATTTTGGCCCGAGAAGCCTACAATATGGTTCTCTCAAATAGAAGGTCAATTCAGTATGGCGCGGATCACCGATGACTTGACGAAGTTCCACTACGTACTTTCACACTTGGACAGGCAGTATTCCGTTGAGGTAGAAGACGTCATTACTTCACCTCCGGCCACCGGAAAGTACGAGAAGCTTAAGAGCGAGCTCATCAAGCGCCTCTCCGTGTCGAAAGAAAAGAAGGTAAAGCAACTTCTCCAATCAGAGGAATTAGGTGACCGCAAACCCTCGCAATTCTTGCGACATCTACAGCATTTGGCTGGCCCCACGATCCCAGAAGATTTTCTCAGGTCCATATGGACGAGCCGGCTGCCAAATAACCTGCAGACCGTAATCGCAACTCAGAGCCTTCCCCTAAGTGAACTAGCTGAGTTGGCTGATCGCGTCCACGATATTGCACCGGCCTCGCCTCAAGTTGCGGTGGCATCGAGTTCCAGTGCTGACTCTGCGTTTGAAATTATGGCACGGCAGATTACGGAGCTAACCAGACAGGTCAGCGCTCTCACAATGGAAGTACATGATCGTTCCCGTTCTCGCAACCGGCAGCCATCACGAGGACGTGGCGGACGCAGCCGCACTACATCAAGAAGATCCACGTCGAACTATAGGAAGTTCCCCAACTGTTGGTACCACTATAGATTCGGCAGCGAAGCAGACAAGTGTATCCAGCCCTGCGACTACAAGGCGGGAAACGAAAAGGGCAGTCGATAATGGCGGCTGAAGATTGCCCTTCAACTACTGGTCGCCTATTCGTCACAGACCGCAGATCGGCTGTCCAATTTCTAGTGGACACAGGGAGCGACTTGTGCGTCGTACCACGATCTGCGTTTCGACAACGTGTGAAATCGGACTACCAACTGTGTGCTGCGAACGGTTCGTCTATAGACACTTACGGTTGGGTTGAGATGAACCTAAATTTAAGTCTCCGTAGGGATTTTGTGTGGCGCTTCATTGTAGCGGATGTAACAAAACCTATAATAGGTGTAGATTTTTTATCCTATTTTAATTTAGTTGTAGATATCCGTAACCAACGCTTAATTGATGCCACAACAAAATTGTCAACCGTAGCTAATATTATTGCAGTAAGTGATAGCCTCATATCAAGTGTAAAGGTCGTGACTGGTGATTCTAAATATCATACTTTACTTTCAGACTTTCCAGACTTGACAAAGCCAACGGGCGCTCATCGCACACCTAAACACAATACAGTCCACCATATTCGCACCACACCAGGCCCTCCAGTATCGTGTACACCTCGTAGACTGGCACCAGACAAATTCAAAATTGCCAGGTCAGAGTTCGAGGCGATGTTGGCGAATGGTACCGCTCGTCCGTCGGAGAGTCCTTGGTCATCACCACTACACCTCGCCCCTAAAAAGGACAATAGTTGGAGACCGTGTGGTGACTACCGTATGCTCAACGCTCGGACGATCCCAGATAAGTACCCAATCCGTCATATACATGACTTTGCCCACAGTTTATCTGGTTGTAAGGTTTTCTCCACGATAGACTTAGTAAAGGCCTATAACCAGATACCTGTTTTTGAGGATGACATTCCAAAATGCGCTATAACGACGCCTTTTGGACTCTTCGAGTTCCCATACATGAACTTTGGCTTGCGAAACGCAGGTCAGACGTTCCAGAGGTTCGTTGATGAGATGACTCGAGGCCTTGATTTCTGTTACCCATATCTTGACGACTTTTTAATATTTAGCAAATCTGAATCTGACCATGAAGATCACTTGCGCCAGCTATTTACACGAATGCAGGATTATGGTATGCTCATTAACACTGCTAAATGCGTCTTCGGTAAGTCAGAGGTAACATTTCTAGGCTACCACATCTCTCAACAGGGAACAAAACCTCTGGAAGGTAAGGTTGCAGCTATCAAGGAATTTCCTGTCCCTAAGACAGCTAAACAGCTTAGAAGGTTCTTGGGAATGATAAACTTTTATAGGAGATTTATCCCCCAAGCAGCCCAAGTTCAAGCTCCCTTGAATGCCTTACTGACCGGTTCCATAAAAGCATCGCAGCCAGTTGATGTAAGTGGAGACTCACTAAAAGCCTTCGAATCTTGCAAAGAAAGTCTTTGCAATGCAGCAATGTTAGCCCATCCTGATTCTGAATCCAAGTTAGGTCTCGTAACTGATGCTTCAGATTTTGCCATGGGTGGCGTCTTACAACAACTTAAGTATGGGAATTGGCAACCTTTAGCCTTTTTCTCACGTAAGTTGAGCTCTACGCAACAGAAATACTCACCGTACGATAGAGAACTCCTTGCTATCTACGAAAGTCTTAAGTATTTCCGTCATTGGCTTGAGGCTACGAAATTCACCATCTATACTGATCACAAGCCACTGTGCTTCGGATTCCATGAAAGGAAAGCACACTGTAGCCCGCGTCAGTATAGACATCTAGACTACATATCACAGTTCTCGACCGATATTCAACACATCGCTGGAAAAGATAATGTTGTTGCCGACACGCTTTCCAGAGTCGATGAACTGCAAAGTCCTGTAGATCTAGAGGTGATTGCCAAAGCCCAAGACTCCGATCCCGAATTGGCAGAATTTCTGAAACTAGACACTGGTTTGCATATTAAAAGATTGAGTATACCTGGAAGTCATAGTCAAATGTACTGTGATGTCAGCACAACGACTCCCAGACCCTTAGTACCCAAGACTTTGCGCAAACAAGTTTTTGATAGCTTGCACTCGCTAAGCCATCCCGGTGCAAACGGCAGCGCGAAATTAATAGCAGAACGTTTCGTCTGGCCACTGATGAGAAAGGACTGTCGCGAATGGTCTAGGGCGTGTTTGCCTTGCCAGCGCACAAAGGTAAATCGTCATGTAGCGTCGCCTTTAGGCACCCATGATTTACCAAAAGCGCGATTCAAATACGTTCACTTAGACCTAATCGGACCATTACCTCCATCCGGTGATTTTAGGTACTGTCTGACAGCCATCGATCGCTTCACGCGATGGACTGAAGCTGTCCCCCTCACCAATATCACCGCGGAATCAGTGGCTAAAGCGTTTTTATCGGAATGGATAGCTCGATTCGGTTGTCCGACCGACATTGTTACTGACCGTGGTCGGCAATTTGAATCAGCATTGTTCGATCAGCTATCAAAATTTATCAGTTTTAAGCATCGTAAGACCACTAGTTATCACCCTCAGTGCAACGGTCTCATAGAAAGGTTTCATCGGCAGCTCAAAGCGGCAATAATGTGCCACGCCGCTGACAGTAGCTGGACCGAAGCGTTACCCCTTGTTCTACTTGGCATAAGAAGTTCTTTCAAAGAAGACCTCCAATCTTCTTCTGCCGAGCTTGTATACGGTGAACCGTTGCGCCTTCCAGGTGAATTCTTTGGCCAAAAAGTTGACAAATGTACGACTGATATAACTGAATTTTCAACACGTATCAGATCATTTGCCAACAATTTACAGCCAGTCCCAACTTCGCACCACTCAAATAACAAAATCTTTATTTACAAAGATCTTTCGTCTTGTTCTCATGTTTTTCTTAGAGAAGACGCTTTGAGAGGTGCCCTACAACCAGCTTATACTGGTCCCCATGAAGTGGTCGAGAGAAGTGATAAGACTTTTAAATTAAAAGTCAAAGGTAAAGTTGTGACGGTATCTATAGACAGATTAAAACCAGCCTACATATTGTCACAAGCAACCGATACTTCCACTCAACCAACTTCTACTCTTTCTTCATCTCCAATGACCAAAACTACTCGTTCTGGGCGTCATGTTCGCTTTCCGGACTATTATCGCCCGTTAGACACGGTCTCTGGGGGGGAGTGATGTGGTGAACACTATTACATATTATTTATTTATTTTATATACATACAAATATATACTTAAATAAATACGAACATTAAACATACTTAATACTTAATACTTTCGATATTATCTTTATACATAGGTACACTTAACATAAGCAAAATATAATATTTATCGCTCCATAATCGTTTATAATAATTGTCGTGAAGCGCCCGCTCGCCGATGTAGTGTGGAAACATAACTGTATACCGTTGACCTATACTAACTATGGTCTGCGCTGTGACACGCACGGCGGCCAGCCGATGGCTGCGTGAGCGCCGCATGCCGCATTCCAGTCCCGACCTAGCTAGCCCACGCGGAGCCCGTGTCCGTTGGCGCTCCTACCGACGCTTGCCGTGTGACGCTTTGCTTTGCGATCATTTTTACAAGATCATTTAGTGCTTGTGCTATGAACTGTTTTTTAGCATCCAGGCTATTCTGTCTCTGTGCTTACATTAAATTAAATCCTTCTAATGTATATGGTGCTTTGTTAATGTGTGAATAAACTACAGTACTGAAGAACAGCAAATTATTATTCCGGCTGCGGACGATCCTACCTAGTCAGGTACCTACCTACATTACCACACATAACACCCCATACATTACTAAAGCCGTGGATCTTCTTACTGAGGACCTCCGCGTTGGGCCTCGTCATCACTGAGAATCTAAACTGGGATAAACATATCGCGGAGGTCAGCAGAAAGATCTTTGGCTCAATGCACGCCATGAAGCGTATGCAAAACTTCCTTCCTTTCTCAGCCAAAATTACACTTGTTAACTCTATCCTTCTCCCTATTATTGATTACGCTGATACTTGTTACTGCGACGCTACTGAGGAGCAGCTTAATAAACTTGAGCGGTTGCTTAATGTCTGCATCAGGTATATCTTTGGGCTACGCAAGTATGACCACATTTCATTTTACCGCTCTCAATTGAAATGGCTCAAAATCCGTTTTCGGCGTGATACACATATCCTCTGTCTTCTTTATAACACCCTTCACAATCCCATGTCCCCTAGCTATCTTAAAGATCGTTTCTTTCCTCTCTCCTGCTCTGATCGCTCCTCTCGCCCCTCTCAACACCTACTCCTTAAGACTCCCGTCCATAAAACGTCCTTTTACACAGATTCCTTCACCGTCAGTGCGATACGCCTCTGGAACTCCCTTCCAGTGGAAATACGCGAAGCTACATCTCTGGGTATCTTCAAAGGGAAATTATACCACCATTTTTTGTCCAAACAGACATCTCAACAAAATTGAGCATTAAATAGAATATATATTATATATATTTATAGTTATATATTAGTATGTATCTCTTTAATTTGTATGTAGGTATGTATTGTAGTTAAATATATATTGAGTAGGTTATTTTTATGTTATAGTTGTTGTTTTTTAAAGGTTTTCTCCTTTTTGTCTCAAAGAGCACTACCACCCACTCCACATAACACAAAGGTTAACTGGAAGAAAATGCTAATTAGCATTAAGTTCGCCTATGTACTTTACTAATGTGCAATAAAGAATTTTCTTATCTTATCTTAAGCCAAAGCTTGCAATATGGGAATCAGATAGCTGATATAATACATATAATATACTTTTTTTGTAAATACATACTTATAATATATAATAACACCCAGACAGAGAACAAACATCTATGTTCATCACACAAATGTTTGTTCTCGGTGGGGATCGAGCCGACGGCCTACGGCGCAGAAGACAGAGCTACTACCAACTGAGCTCTGAAGGCTGTCAATGTTCAGCACACGTTTATTTGTTCTCGGTGGGCATCGCACCCACAGCCTACATTGAAGAAGGCAGAACTATTACCAACAATCTGTGAGGGTTGTCAAATATTAAATTAATTTAAGTTACTATTATATTATATTTTAGACTATTATCATCTTAATATCTAAATAAGCCGTTCCAAAGTGATCCTTGTGGTTTAGTTGAATATATTATTGAATACCTTTTGACTTTGACTTACACAAGGTGTTCCAATACTTGTATTTAAAAACTTCAGGGGGCTAAAGTACCCATCAATATGAATAACTTTTTCTAGGGAACCAACACTGTGAACGCGAAAAAAAAACAGCTGTTTCATACATTTTAGCCAGGTAGGTATTGAACTTTTGTATGAAACAGTTGTTGTTGCTGTTTTTTTTCGCGTTCACAGTGTTGGTTCCTTAGAAAAAAATATTCATATTGATGAGTACTTTAAGCCCCCTGGTGGTCTAGTGGTAGCGGCCCCGCCTTCCGATCCTAAGGTCGTGGGTTCGAAACCGGTCGTGTACCAATGAGTTTTTCTGATCAAAAATGTACACAGTACCAGTACGCTGAAACGGTGAAGGAAAACATCGTGAGGAAACCGGCATGTCGTGAAACCTATAAAGTTCTATAACATGTGTCAGGTGCTCGAAAGGAGCCTCTTGAGGCGCACTTAAAATCCTTTCACCACACTGTTTCGAAAGAAACTAGTGACACGACAAGAGAAGAGAAGCCCCCTGAAGTTTTTAAATAAAAGTATTGGAACGCCTTGTATATCTTTGTTCTAAAAGTTGTTTTTGAGCTAAGTTTTCACGCGTTTGCAAGAGTCCCTTATGTAACGGAACAAGAATCCCTAGCGAGTGTTGCGGCTACTAGCATCCGTCGCATGTAATTACTGTGGGACCGGGTGACACCGTGATACAGTATCGTCTTTACATGCATAATTAAACTGGGCTCCTTAGATCTTTCTTGTCACAGACACTACAACATCTATTCAAACTCTAGCAGGTAGGTTATTCAGTATTATCACAAGAATAATCTTAAAGTGATAATAGGACCTTTGAAATTAAAGTGTTTTTAGGGTTCCGTACCCAAAGGGGGAACGGCACCCTATTACTGAGAATCCACTGTCCGTCCGCCTGTCTGTATTTGTCATGAACCGTGATAGTTAAGACAGTTTAAATAAATAATGAAACTTTTTTTGCCGTTTTTATAGATACCTTTCGTGCGCGATTCAGACTCTCCCTTGGCCGGTTTTTTAAAGCAGCAAAGTAAGTATGTATGTGTTATTCTTATTGTTTTTTCTACACCAACGTCTTCTATCGTTCTTTTCAAATCCAGTCCATCCCAAGGTTGTCTGGAAGAGATCGCTTTTCAATGTCAAAGTCAAAAGGTATTTATTCAACAAATTCACAAGGATCACTTTGAAACGTCTTAAAACTAGATGAATCTAGACTAGATGCCAGTTCTACGCGACCAAAGCCTAAAAGAACAGGCAACAAACTTACAGCTTGGTTCCCACCGTTCTTTTGTATGGTCCTTATTATCATGTAATTTTACAATACTGAAGCTCCAGTTTGGTGCCAATTGAATTTGGCGATAAGACCGCCCATTGCATTCTGATGTTTGTTTTGTTCTGTTATGTGTAATATTATTTGGTGTGTAATATTATTTGGATTATGTGGTGTGCAGTTAAGTATTTTCTATCTATCTCTCTACTCGTAGTTTCTAATAATTTATGAAGTTCATATCTGTATTTTTAGAAGTGTATCTACCTAAGTAACTACCACAAGTTTAATAAGTGCAACAGCTCGAGTCAGTGTTAACATCAAAGGAACTACTGACACGGCAAGAAGTTTCTGTTCTGGAACCCCGTTTACACACAGCTCATGTCCGTGGAAATGTGCAGAGACATGAGCAGGGACTTGGGCAATGCGTGAATGTAAACAGGCCACTTCCATGTCCACTCGCGTTGCCACTCGCGTTGCCCGTGTTGCGTGAACACACATTGCCGGCGACGCTGCCGCAGACATATGGAGGGCAACATTTCCGTCCACGCGAATGGCAGCGCGAATGTCTAAATGTATACGCAGTATAAATCTTTTATGTTGTGCAATAAATAATTTTTTATCCTCTTTCTATGTGTTTATATTTAAGTCAAAAGTTGTAGTAGTTGAATAACACAAAAACAGAATTCACAATATAGCCAAACAACAAGTAGATAGCAAAATAATCCTTAAATTGTATAATAAAGGTAACTTACCGCTTACGATTATGATCGCTGACCCCAAAATAAAGCAGTAGGTACACTTCTCATATTTTATTCAGAGCAGGTATCGAGATGGTTTCCGCGCAATAGCTCTTCATTGCCAAGTTTTGCGACATTTTTCAACGCCAGAAATGATTGATAGCGCAATTTGGTACGCTGCGCGCTAGATGAACAATTTTTGCTTTGTTTACAATTGTTAAATGTTAGAACTGTGGTGCTATCATGTAACTCACGACAGTGGCGAAAACTGTCTTCTGTAAAACAACACTTTATTTTTACCTATGAGGAACTTGACGACTAGCCATGTCGGAAAATAAATATACATACTAAAAATATCACATTTTTGATAGTCAGCGATACCGATTCTGGTGATATTTGTTTATTAAAATTAATTCGTTCAACTACTCATTTTACTGCAATTCTGCTATTGCTACCGCTTGTTTTAAGGTAATAGCTCAGCCTGTTGGATTATTGCTATCTTGTTTGCACGATTGCTAGAATTGGCTTTTAGACATAGCATTTGAAAATGCTTACACGACACGATGCAGTTTTGCAAGTAAAATAGGTTATCTTTTGCAATAAATAAGGTACTACGAATTGTATAGACGATGTAGTTTTAAAGGTGACGTAGGTTATTATACTTTGCAATAAATATACTTTGAGAGTAGTAAAACTCTTTGTGAAGTGCTCGTCCGGGGAGGTACTACCACCACGCCTTTTTCTGCCGCCAATCAGCGTTGCTGTGTTTCGGTTTGAAGAGTGTGGTTGCCGGTGTTACAGGCGCATGAGGCTTAACATCTGTATGCCTCACTCAAGTTGATGGACGCAGTGCGTCGTAGGGCACGTTACTATCGTGCGTGACTTACGAGGCAATGGTTTGTTATAAGTGATGGTTACCACCTAACATCAGGTGGGCCATCTGCTTGTTCCAAGAGCTAGTTGTATAAAAAAAATAAAAAAACTTTGAATAAAAGAAGTACATACTGTACTTACGACAAGGAGTAGTACTAAAAGCCGCACCCCGTATTTAACCTGCAAATAAAGCCTTTTGCACACTAGTTACGTCGCATAAACAGCTACAATTATGTCCCCAGGGCAAGTCCCGAATTACAATCTAACGGTTGATAAAGCTGCCCGGGCTTCTGGCTATTTATTACCTGTCACATTATGATAGTGATAAGCATTGTACGAATACAGTGCAAGTTTGGTAGGCGTAGTGGTGACAGGTCACGTTCAGGGGGCATAAGACTGGGGCCTTATGCTCACTTCGAGCGAGATTACCTCACGGTGGAGATGACGTCACATCTCGTTCAATAACTCGTTGACCTTGCGTCTCGCATGAACTTTGTATGAGAAAATTGGGGAGTAGGATGGTGAGAATGGGGATAAATAGTTATCGAACGAGATATGACGTCATCTCTACCGTGAGATAATCTCGCTCAAAGTGAGCATAAGGCCCCAGGTCTTATGCCCCCTGAACGTAGCTCGCCATTGATCCCAACCAAGCTGATCTCGCGAATTTTGAACGATACCAAATAAAATACAGAGAGATCTAAATAATAGGCTACTGTGTACTATAGTACTATTATTTACAAGCTGTCAGCGCAGGATTAGTCACACAATATCTTTATAAATTGTAGCCTATGTGTTATTCTGATGTATAAGGTATATTATTGTAAAGTTTCATTAAAATCCATTCAGTAGTTTTTACGTGAAAGAGTAACAAACATCCATCCAACCATCCATCCATCCATCCATCCATCCATACTTACAAACTTTCGCGTTTAAAATATTAGTAGGATTTTGAGATACGTCACTAATCTTTTGAAATATATAAGTGCACAACTTTGATAAATCAGACGATTGTTGCAAACGGCGAAGGAAAACATACCGAGGAAACCGGCAGATGTAGCAGCGAAATCATCGATACTTTATGAGATGGGAGCTCATAAATTTAACCACCTAGTTATCAAAATTTAAATTTTTTAATTGTATTATATATAAAATCCACTTTTTTCGTTGTATTTTAAAATCCCATTGCCTAAGTTTTGAATAAAAAATACAGACGGAACAACATTTCAAAAGTTTTGCTCGGACAAACACATAATTTCAAATAGCTCAAATTGCAACTAAAATCTTAGTTTGCTTAGCTCACTCAATCAATAAAAAACATATCACAAATCCGTGCATGTCGTGACTATTTGCAGATTCCTTGCGGAATTAAAAGGAATGGAGAATGTTAGCATTTGAGTGGCCTCGTAAATAAAGATTACATCATCTCGTAAGTTTTCTAGTCTTACTGAAGCCGCCGTCAAAGGGCGTTTCATATATTTTATGTTCATGATTAGTAGAAGTTACACCGAGAATGTCGTTTTCATATATTTTTGCGCAGTATATCGCAAGACTAGTGGAATAGAATCTGCGAAAAGAAAAACAACTTACCAATTGGTAAAAGAAGGTATTTGAAGGTATTTTTTTAGGTAACGTAAAAATACATGATATAAAAAAAGCCAGCCTGTGATGTCTACCGTGAGCTTATGCATATTAATTTAAAAAATTGAGAGCACTGGTGGTCTAGTGGTAGCGGCTCCGCCTTCCGATCCTCAGGTCGTGGGTTCGAAACCAGTCGTACACCAATGAGTTTTTCTGTTCTAAAATGTATGTGCACAGTGCCGGTACTCTCAAACGGTGAAGGAAAACATCGTGAGGAAACCGGCATGTCGTAGAACCTAAAAAGTTCTATAAAATGTGCCAAGTGCTCGAAAGGAGCCTCTTGAGGCGCACTTAAAATTCTTTCACCACACTGTTTCGAAAGAAACTAGTGACAGTGACAAGAAGAAGAATTAAAAAAAAATCGTTTTTGGTAACTACTGCAGCCGTTACTACTGCTACCAATAATACTACAACTGTATAATATATTTTAATTTTATTTTATCTAACACTACCTAAACAAAGTTCTGCTAGTAATACTGATGCTTTTGCAGACCAAACCACAGAATAGAAGGGACTTAAATGGGGGCTACATAGTGCTGTGTGGAATATCCACCAATATTTATTTATTGAGTTATCAAATATCCATGTTTCATGATTGAGGTCTACCTGCCAAAGGTCTACGTAATAAGGTCCCTTTTTCCATTACTTTAAAAATTCTGAGAATTGAATCGCAACCACACTTCATGGTACAGCCCCTGGTCATAACCTGGTCGGCTTTATCTACAGATAGTAGTGGAAAGTGGATTTTGTTTAGACTCATTGTTATCCGCCGTATGAACGATAAATCCCTATCCAACTAAGCATTCCATCATACAAAATGGGCCACGGTCGATACACTAAATAAATAAAGCCGAATATAAAAAGGAAAAGCTGCCAACATGACTAAGTACCCTTTGCCATCGAATCATATTGAAACACCACTTCCCTTTCTGAATGGGCATGATCGAAGAGCCGTAATGTACAGAGCATGTGCTTGTTTGGATTTGTATTTTATATATTTAAAACAACAGAAAACAAAATCGGCCATGTGCGAGTTGGACTCGCGCACGAAGAGTTCCGTTCCATTATCTATAAAAAACGGCAAAAAAATCACGTTTGTTGTATAGGAGCCCTTAAATATTTATTTTATTCTGTTCATGGTTCATGAGATCAACCTGGTGACAGACGGACAGACCCGTTAATAGGGTAAGAAAAGAAACAGCTTCAAGTCTTTGATCTCACAGCACAGTAGATATCCCGTCAAATCTCTGAGTATCAAGTACGAACGCAAGACTCTTTGAGGATGTCTGAGGGGGGTAGTCAGAGGTACGTCCAAATCTTACATTCGGCACATGCCCACATTTTGCAGTTATAAATGATTAAGAGCCTACAGCGCAGAAGATTGTCCTTCTACCAACTGGTTATAGGATTACCATAAAGTATCATACGCTCTGTAGTAATTTCCCTCTCTGGGTCCGACCAAGTTCACGCATTTTTTTCACAGCTAGAGGAAAAACGGCATTCAACGGGCATAAACAGAGTTGACATGATAAATTACGTAATTTGCAGTCGAGTCCTGGAACTCGAGAACTGTGCCACAAATAGAGTGCCGCCTTACTAGCGTCTCGAACCAGGAAAATATCGGTAATACTTTTCCATTGAGGTATGGCTTGCGATTTAATATTTCAACTCTATTTTATTTTCTAGCAACCAGTTTTGCTGTTTAAGTTTAGAAGCTTTCTTTGGAAAAAGAAACGGCTTCATGACTTTGACGGTTTTCATTTTTACTCTCTCTTGTCGTTTCGCTAGTTTCTTTCGAAACAGTGAGGTGAAAGGATTTTAAGTGCGCCTCAAGAGGCTCCTTTCGAGCACTTGACACATGTTATAGAACTTTTTAGGTTCTACGACATGCCGGTTTCCTCTCGATGTTTTCCTTCAGCGTTTGAGAGTATTGGCATTGTGCACACACATTTTTGAACTTTTGAATTTTTGAAATGAGTTTTATTACTCATTGGTCCACGATTGGTTTCGGACCCACGACTTTAGGATCGGAAGGCGGGGCCGCTACCACTAGACCATCAGTGCTCAAATACTAAAATGTTAGCAGATAGCTAGCAGACATTTATTTTTTCTAAAATTTTTTGTAAGCAGCTTTATCTTTAATTACTTATTTAAAAACAATTTTCACTTTTCTGCCTCAATTTGATTAAGCTTTAAAAATAGCTACACAAATTGACAAAAAAATCCTAAAGAGATGTAAAAAGTCAAGTTTGTTTAGGTCTATGGAGCTGAGCGCTGCGATTTATGCGCCAGCACAAGGAAGCAACTGAGCAGCCTAACACCAGTTTTACCAGAGAGAACTTTCAATGTCACCGAAAAATCTGAATGAATGCAGAAACGAATGCTAAAAGTACTAACGCCCACAACTTTTTTGTAAAAGAATTTAAAATGAATGTTTTGTATTTTCGCAGAGAACGAGAAGAAAAGATTATTTGTGATCGCAATAAATTCTCTCGAAGCCTAGCTTTGGAGTTCGTTTCGCGCGCGCAGAATCCTTCTTAAATTGCCTTTTTCGCGTTTACGGACAATTAAATCAAGATGCTCTTTAAATGTCGTATAATATTTGAACTGAATGTGTATTTATCAAAAAGTTGTACACATAGACTACTCTTTAAAACAAAATACAGGTTTTTTTATATTTACATTTACACAGTTATTAAACTATTGTTGAATAGAATGTTGGGTTGTACCTACTGTAGGTATGTTGTTATATATATATAAAATGTGTAAGTCACTGTTTGTACAAATTCATTCTTAAAAGAGAATATCCGAGTGGGTATTTTAATTTTAAAGACAATAATTTTCTATTCTCAGCCCAAAGTGGGTCGAGTTGGAGCCCGATTTGAATATGAAACGTATGTTTGAACAAAATATTATTTCTGGTAGCTACGAATTCAATGTGTGCGGTATGCTGTTCTTAAAGCTCTTACGGGGTCAAATGTATTTTGCATTCTCTACAGATCATGAGCGTAGAAGCTTAGTCCATTAAGATTAAAACGCTATTTTTAGATTCAATCTTTCAATCAATTGTTCTTCTTTCTTCTTCCACTCCCTTCTATCAGTCATTATTCGGTGCTCATTTCATTCCCACGCATGTAGGTACAATACATAATACGAGTACAATTCAAAATAATATATTTAGTTTATATAATACAATACAAAATGAATGATTTTTATTCGGGGTCAGGCGAGCAACGTCCAAATGGTATTGAAAAATAATTTCTAAAAATAGAGACAGATCAGTTTAATGTTTTTTATTGCCCTGCAAGACGGCATTACTTAGACTAAGCGTGTTCTGTATGACGTCAATAATTAAATGTAATGTTGTAAATTTGTCATTTAGAAAGTCATCAATATAATATACTTTGTCCACTAATAACTTAGTAAGGGTGATTTTCAGTTGACATTTTCATTAAAAATTCACTTCTTTTTTATTTTTTTAATGTCATCGTGTTTTATCTCCATTTAATTTAATTTTGCATGATTTTAATTTAAATTGTTTTTTTTTATCTGTACTACCTGTTTATATGCTTTTAAGGTGGACTAGTGTGACTCAAGCAAACCTTAATACCAAAATATGTACCTAGTTTCATAAACAATAAATATCTTTTATCTTTTTATCTTTATCTTTTATATGTTTTCAAAATCTATGATCAAGTTGGCAGTTTAAATCGACTGAATCACAATTTGTAACACTATCCCGGATTTACGAACTTAACCAATCGAAGAACCATTGGACAGACTTTGAACTTGGAGTTTCCGTATTTGTATAATCCGCGCTTTAAGTTATGGATGTTCCTGGAAGTTGTAGCTGATAAACGTTTCAAATGCTCATCATTTCTGCCCTTATCCCATGCTAAGTGGGGTCGGCAGAACAGATGTTCTTTGGCCTGTTCGCCTTCTCTTTCTAAAACCTAAAATATTTACATATTTGACAGCAATTGTACCAAATATGTTAAATATCGTGAAAAGTGTAAGTAGAAGTAGACTAAAGAAGAAGATGACTTATTTTGTTTTCATTAAAGCTCTTGTTTCTTGTTTGCTTTCAACAAGAAACTATGAAACAACATAGTTTTTGATGATAATTATGAAGAAGTCAAGTGAGTTCTTAGCAGTGTTAGCAGTTGGGTATATTATGGTAAGTATATCCTGATTAGAACGAAAATGTTTCTCGTAGATTTTGTATGAAACTTTTGCCAACATTTTACTCGAAAAAAAAAAATAGTCGAATCAACTATTGACATACATATCATTGTTAATTGACATTAACAATGATATGTATAACAATTAATATGTCAACTATAACTAGTCGATTAACAATCGCACGCCCTGCTGATTTACAATCTAATGCCGGTACAGACCGACCGAGCGAAAGCAAGCGAAAGCTAGGGGCAGGGATTGCACGCTCGCTTACCTTCAACGCTGTGTACGTACCGAATGAACGTTACGTTAGCCAGAAAAAAGAGCGAGCACGAACGAAGGCACTCGCACGCCTTTACTTGCTCGTTGTCATTTGTTTTAGGAACTGGCGATAGATATATGACGTTTCAAAGTGATCCTTGTGATTGTACTGAATAAAGAATTGATTTTGATTTTGTTTTCGTTCGGTTGCTTTCGCTCGGTCGGTCTGTACTGAAAATATTAATATTGAAAATATTTTACTTTTAAAAAGTTTTTAGAATATTTTACTTGACAAGAAATTGTTTGAGATGAAATGAAAGACAGGAGCAATAAATGAGCGAAGAATGAATAAAGCAAAATGATAGAAAACATTGCTCGTTTGAATACCAACAAAACAGATGTGGTTGTAAGGGATTCAAGTTTTAAAGAGGCCCCCAATTTACATGAATGCCGGTCAAGTGCCGTTGCTATTTTTGTGCTTATTAGCTCGGTTAAATAATTTCGGGGTTCGGGTAAGTTGGTGAAAGTTTTTGGAGGGTGCGTAGGTTTTTGGGGTGTTTTCTATACGCAATGATGGTAGGTTATTATTATCATGATATCGATGTCAAGAGCACTGGTTGTCAAGTGGGAGTGACCCCACCTTTCGATCGTAATATCGTAGGTAGTATAGTAGGTAATATCGAATCCGGTCGTGCACCAATGGATTATTCTATCTAGTATTTCTAACAGCGTCAATGGGTTTGCAACCTGTCACGTATAATGAAAGTTTGAAAGTTGTAGTGTCCAATGTCAGTTATGAAATAAAAACCAGCAACGAACAGCGCAAACAAATAAAGTAAACTGATAGTTTGTGGCACGGTGGGTTTCGTATTTTGTAGGGCATGGTAAGCGTTCGGTCCTGGCTCTCGCTACGATAATCCATGAGAGCCACCCTATATGCTGTTGGTGGAGCATGTATTTTTTTAGATAGAGAATAAATTATAGCACACCACATAACAGAAAAACTTCAAAGCGGAATACACAGATTTTTATTAGTTTTACAGTGTTTATTACACTTAAGGAAATTACAATATCATCGCTGCTTTTACTTTTATATTAATATGTTGGTCTGTAAGATATATTAAGATATATTATTTGACCAGAAATGTAATTTCGTAGGTGTCTGAAATACAGTTTATTATTATTGATGTTTTTTTTATTTTATCCTAAAAGTTATTATTCGAGCAGGATTTGAACCCCTTCCTCTTCATACGGGGCTGCGCTAAACACCTGCGCCTTTGGACTCAAATCACACCCAGCGAATAATTCATAGAGATACGTGATTTAGTAAGTGTGATTAGCCGCATGCCTAACGAACTAGATAGAGATAGCAAGTGACTCGACATCCGATTAGTTATGATCGGGCTTTCAGAAACCGGCCGTTAGTACGGTATTATGCGACCATGGATACTTAGTACCATACTGACTACACTGGGCGGTTGTATCGATACAACTGACAGACAACCTTAGGATGAACTGGATTTGAAAAGAACGATAGAGGACGTTGTTTGAATGTTATGTGTCAGCCATTCATACCATATCCATTTTTGTAAAGTAGGGGCACTTTTCTCACTTGTATCCATACAAAAACGCGTGTAATGTGCCAAAACACCCAATCTAGGCTCTCTGAGGTCGTGGGTGAATTAGTCTAAGCTTACGGACATCCGACTGAATTCAAGTTTGGCTTTTGTTTATTCGCAGAGGCGTTCGACACGTGTTGGTGCATAATATAACGACAAGGACTACCGTAAGCTAGACACATAGACGCGGTCGTCGATTAGAAACTAGTACGACATGTGTAACAAGTTAGGTTGTATTGTATTGTATTTGTAAACCTACTACACGTGTAGTACGTGTGCAAATACAACTTGATTTATTTACCAAAAAGACAAAAAGAAATGCTTACAAGGGTTACTGATGGTTTTTTTTTTATACTACTAGCTGATGGAACAAGCATATGGCCCACCTGATGTTAAGTGGTAACCATCACTTATAACAAAGCATTGCCTCGTAAGTCACGTACGATAGGAACGTGCCTTGATGCACTGCCCTGCGTCCATCAACTAGAGGCATACGGATTTTTAGCCTCATGTGCCTGTAATTACACCGGCAACCACACTCTTCAAACCGAAACACAGCAACGTTGCTTGGCGGCAGAAAAATGCGTGGTGGTAGTACTTCCCCAGACGAGCCCTTCACAAAGAGCTCTACTACTCTTAAAACTACACGTGTGTACTACACGTGTAGTACGTGTGCAAAACAAATTGATTTGTTTACCAAAAATAAATGCTTACAAGGGTCACTGATGGTCCCCGCACTAGGGCAAGCCTGTATCGCGGTATGCGGTGTACCATGTTAGGTTAGGTTTATTATAAGTTAGTGGTAGTCAGTTTTATTTGTACGTTTAGTTACGCTCAAACAGTAGGTGCAGTCAGCGACATTTTTTTTTATACTATTGGCTGATGGAACAAGCAGATGGCCCACCTGAGGTTAAGTGGTAACCATCACCTATAACAAAGCATTACCTCGAAAGTCATGCACGATAGGAACGTGACCAACGATACACTGCCCTGCGTCCATCAACTTGAGGCATACAGATGTAAAGCTTCATGTGCCTGTAGCCGGCAGTCACACTCTTCGAACCGAAACACAGCAACGCTGCTTGGCGGTAGAAAAAGGCGTGGTGGTAGTACTTTCCCGGACGTGCCCTTCACAACTATCTGTACAACTCTAAGAGATCTCATAAGTTTATTGATGATTAAAAATAAAAATATGGAATATTTGGCTAATATTTGAAGATTTGCCATTGCTTATAATGATTTTCAAGGCACAGTTACCCTTTTATTTACATAACGCAAAGTGTTTAAAAAAACTGAAACAGTTAACGAGCTATTTCTTTAGCTTTTGACAGCCTTCACAGCTCAGTTGGTAGTAGCTCTGCCTTCAGTGCCGTAAGCCGTGGGTTCGATCCCCACCGAGAACAAACATTTGTGTGATGAACATAGATGTTTGTTCTTTGTCTGGGTGTTATATAATATTATAAGTATGTATTTAAAAAAAAAGTATATATGTATTATATCAGCTATCTGGTTTCCATATTACAAGCTTTGGCTTAGTTTGGGGCTAGATAGTGCTGTGTGGAAAGTCCACCAAAAAAAAAAAACCTAGTATAAATTAACTTAACTTTTGCTACTGACTGTACCAAGAGAAAAACGTCAACGCAAACGATGTTGCTAGTCACCGCTAGTCTATTAAAGTTTTGTGGTTGTTATGAGGCTACGTTATGATGTCGACGAATTTTGTTGACACTAAAAAGTCGGTTTGACCGCAGCTTTATGAGTTGTTAACTCAATTAAGAGTTTGAAATTGGTTGCAGTTAAAACACGCATAGCATGTTAAATGTTATTTCTGTTTGTGTTGCACTGGCGAGATATGGACTAGTTGAACTATATAATTAATAAATGAAACCCATTTTGTTCCTCGTCTGCTTAAACACGAACTAGACACAATAGAACATCTATATATATATATACAAGGTGTTCCCATAATTGTGTATATAAACTTCAGGGGGCTAAAGTACCCATCAATATGAATAACTTTTTCTAAGGAACCAATACTGTGAACGCGAAAAAAAAACAGCTGTTTCATACATTTTAGCCTGGCAGGTATTGAACTTTTGTATGAAACAGCTGTTTTTTTTTTCGCGTTCACAGTGTTGGTTCCTCAGAAAAAGTTATTCATATTGATGGGTACATTAGCCCCATGAAGTTTATATACACAATTAAGGGAACACCTTGTATATATATATAAATTCACCATAGTAAAGAGGTTATGAACAACGAATAGAAAAACATCAGAAGGCTACGTCCGCATCTAAATATCTCAATGCTAAGCATCCGTATGCCTCAAGTTGACGGACGCAGGGCAGTGCATCGTAGGGCACGTTCTTATTGTGCGTGATTTACGAGACAATGCTGTATTGGTGATGGTTACCACCTAGCATGAAAAAAATCAACATTACAAACATCGTGAGGAAACCGGCATGTCGTAGAACCTTAAAAGTTCTATAACATGAGTCAAGTGCTCGAAGAGAGCCTCTTGAGGCGCACTTAAAATTCTGTCACTACACTGATTCGAAAGAAAGTAGGTGGGCCATCCGCTTGTGCTATCAGCAAGACCTACCTACAAAAAGAAAAAAAATACACCTAACAACTACGTATATACAGGGTGTAAACGCTTGTACGACATTAAATTAATACACGTGTAGTGCTACTATCTAGTATTGATTTAAATTTTTTTTTATTGAAATTCATTCATAATTAGTTTTTTTTTATTTTCAAACAAACTAATCATCAGTTAAAGCATAAAATTATACAGCACTCTGTATACGTACACAAACAACGAAACGTACGTTCATTCATTACTCGTCGTCGTCGGTGCCTATAAGTGCGAATATGCCGCGCACTCACGGCACGGCGCTCAAAGGCGCCGCCGCGCCGGCCGGTAAAGCCGAAAGTCGAGCGCGCGGCAGAACACACAAAATGTACCGCACACTAAAAATAAATAATAAATGTACCTAGGTTACCTCAAATCCGTAGGTTTTCAATATCCCCCCCGCACGTTGCACACACAAATTTAATTGACGGGGAACGTTCGCCCGTACTTTCACCAACACAGCTGTTCGACACTTGCCTTCAGTTTGTCGAAAGCACCTAGGTACAATCCGTCTGCGCAGTTCTTGCACTGTATCGACTTCTTGTGCGTACCTACCTCTTCTTTGATGAAGCCCCACAAAAAGAAATCTAGTGGAGTGAGGTCTGGCGATCGTGCTGGCCACTACACTTAGTTTAATAACAAAAAAACACATTGACAAGCGAAAATTTCGCGGTAACTAGATAGCTAGGTACGTAACGTATTTAGTTTATTATGAAAAAAAACACACACACAAAAAGCGTCTATTTCGCGGTACCTAAATCTAGCAATGCAACAATGCAACAAATATGCAATTTTCAAAATTAGATGGGTCAAGGTTGCTACCGAAACAATTACTAAATCATACGCGCTTCCTCAGTCAGTCGCTCTGTGGCTAGGCGTGGGCGACGCGGGACGGGGCGCGCTTCTCGTCTCTTTCCGACACGCACGTGAAATGTATCTGTCCTGGTCACGTCGTTCTAGATCGCACTTTTTGATTGTTTATTCTGCTCAAACGCGTGTAAATTTGGTATTTCTATCTTTTTTTTCTTTTGATTCATAGACATATGATTTCGTGACCCCGGAAAGTTGACCTGAACACGACTGATAATAGGTACAGGTTGTTTTGAAATGATTTATTGGAAAAGTATCGATATCTCGTTAAATATTAAGGCTTTTTTTATAAAACCAACTCCTAAAATCTAAAAATGCCATTCCGAGTACGTGTTTCAATTTAATGTCGTACAAGCATTTACACGTTGTATGTGCTCTCTCTGTCTTTCTTGACGTGTCACTAGTTTCTTCCGAAACAGTGTGGTGAAAGGATTTTAAGTGCGCCTCAAGAGGCTCCTTTCGAACACATGACACTTGTTATAGATCTTTTAAGGTTCTACGACATGCCGGTTTCCTCACGATGTTTTCCTTCACCGTTTGAGAGTATTGGCATTGTGCACATAAATTTTTGAACGGAAAAACTCATTGGTGCACGACCGGTTTCGAACCTACGACTTTAAGATCGAAAGCCGGAGCCGCTACCACTAGACCACCAGTGCATGTGCTTCAACCATATGAAAGCAATAGATGTATAGAGTGTTCACTTCTTCGACTTTATAATATACCTCTAGACTTAGGTATTAGGCAATCTATTGAGCCGTTTCGGAAAAACACTTGATAAAATACCTCCAAGGTCAAAGCTGGCTCATTTATCAAGACCCTTGCGCCCAACTTCCTTATTTAGTTGTTGCTTAATCTATACTGATTTATAAGACACGGACAAACGCCTCCTAATACTACGAGTATCTCGCTGAATTGAGAGGTCTATATTATCTGGCCTCACAGGCAGAGGCGCTAAAGATTGTCTATGGGTTTTTTTCTAACCAAGGACAAACACTTTTTTTTTATACGACTAGCTGATGGAAGAAGCATATGGCCCAACTGATGTTAATTTGTAACCGTCACCTATAAAAGTAAATCTCCGGGCAAGCCCTTCACAAAGAGCTCTAAGAGTAGTAGAGCTCTTTGTGAAGAGCTCGTCCGGGGAAGTACTACCACCACACCTTTTTCTGCCGCCAAGCAGCAATGCTGTGTTTCGGTTGAAGAGTGTGGTTGCCGGTGTAATTACAGGCACATGAGGCTTAACATCTGTATGCCTCAAGCTGATGGACGCAGGGCAGTGCATCGTAGGGCACGTTCCTATCGTGCGTGACTTACGAGGCAATGCTTTGTTATAGGTGATGGTTACCACTTAATATCAGGTGGGCCATCTGCTTGTTCGATCAGCTGGTTGTATAAAAAAAAAAAAAAAAAAAAAGCTCTACTTAAAAATATATCTAAGAATTTTATCAGCTATCTGGTTTTCATAGTAAAAACTGCGTACTTTGAGCTATAAAATGGCACTGTATGAAATTACACGTGTAAACAATCTTATGATCCAATAGTATACAAGTAATTACACCCTAGTGTATTTACTATGTTATTAAATACACCCTAGTAATTGCACCCTAGTGTAATTAACTACCAATAATAAGATAATTACCTAGTGTAATTAACTTATTATTAAAGAAAAATGGCTGCTCCTCAAAATTTTACAAGGATAAAATGTTTTACCACAAAATTCCTATTAAATTCAAATTGGCTGTATTACCCAGTTTTTATTTATTTTGGATAAAACCTACTTTTATCTTCTTTTTTTATACAACTAGCTAATGGAACAAGCAGATGGCCCACCTGGTGTTAAGTGGTAACCATCACCTATAACAAAGCATTCCCTCGTAAGTCATGCACGATAGGAACGTGCCCTACTTTCTAAAGATTATTCCTGTATAAAATGTTTGAGTCTCAAAACAAAGTGGGTAGACCAAAAATCTAACCCATAGATAATAATCTTCGTGACCCATTTCCAAAATAGAGAGTATCAATAAGGGGAGAGCCTGAAAACTTACTAATAGTCAATTATCGTCTAAAACAGATTTCAACTTTGCCAAGGGTGTGAAAATGCTTTATTAAACACCCGCCGAAATTGCGTTAAAAGTTCTCAAGTGCTAAGTTTAAGTTACACCATGTCTAAGAAAAATATTTTATAAGATACCCAGTTTTCTGAGATATTCTTCAAAATGACATCGTTCTTATAATATAAAATAATGATGTTCTCGTAACTTCGAAGTCAAAAAAAAAGTTTTCTGATTAAATAGTCAAATCGTACATTTACCGGATACAGTAACATTTAAAATATTATGAAAGTAAAGAAACAGAAAAATTTACAATCTTGGTGTCCAGGCACGGAATATTATGTATAAATAAAAAAAAAATTGGAGGACAGCACTATCTCACACAGCACTATCAGCCCCAAACTAAGCCAAAGCTTGTAATATGGGAACCATATAGCAGATTTAAAAAAATTTATTACATATATACTTACTTTTTGTTTGTAAATACATACTTATAATATTATATAACACCCAGACAGAGACCAAACATCTATGTTCACCACAGAAATGTTTGTTCTCGGTGGGGATCAAACCCACGGCCTACGGCACAGAAGGTAGAGCTACTACCAACTGAGCTGTGAAGGCTGTCCCCTCCGATCTTTTAGTCCGATCTTAAGATTAGTTAGAGGTACGTCCAAAGATACGTCAATGCAACAATCTCATTTTAGCCGCCGTATGTACGAGCCCTCATTCTCTCAATACTCATCTTCAAAGTGCCACAGCTCAAGTCGGAATTTGTAGTTACTCCGAGTATTTCTTATTCCGGACAAGTTGTCAAAGGAAAAAGCTCTTTGGCGATAAGCTCCTCAGTCACTTCGCCACCTTTCAAATGGCTACTGGTACACAAAGAAAAAAAAATGAAAAAAGGGAACGGCGTTATGCGATATGACACGCACGGTTCGAGACAAGTCAAACACGTTCGTGAAGAGACAAATGAATGAGGAGTTTGGTATAGCTTTCAAATAGAAACATTTCTTTGAAGTTACAGCCGCCCTGAGACTAGGCTGAATATCGAAAAAACTATTCCCTTTTATGTGCTTGGTTAGTGTAACAATCCCATCCCAGTGTTCCCTATTTAGATAAACAAGAACCATTTTTTTTATAAAACTAGCTGATGGTTAGCAGATGGCTCACCTGATGTTAAGTGGTAACCATCACCTATAACAAAGCATTGCCTTGTAAGTCACGCACGATAGAAACGTGTCTTACGATGCACTGCCCTGCGTCCATCAACTGGAGGCATATGTTAAGCCTGATGTGCCTTAAATTTCACCGGCAACCACACTCTTCGAACCTAAACACAGTAACGCTGCTTGGCAGAAAAAGGCATGGTGGTAGTAAATCTCCGGGCTAGCCCTTCACAAAGAGTTCTACTACTAGTATCTCTCGCGATCATAACACATATTGAAGTATTACACGGGTATATCGCGTTTACCTTTATTATTTTCGCGACGTTTCGGCTATGCTGCAATAGCCGTGGTCTCGGGCAGTCTGCCCGGGACCCGTGTAATACTTCTATATAGCTCTACTACTCTTTAATCATCTTTATTTGACATTAAAACATTTGAAACCAAGAACTTTTACAACAATGGTGTAGACGACGCGCCTCGCGAACCTGAAAACAAAATAAAACAAATAACAAAATTAAATATTAGTAAAAAAGTAAAGAAAACAATTAATTATAAAGTGTAGGTAGAAATATTTTGTACTTACCTTATATTAAAATAAACCGAAGTCTACCGCCCGTTTGTGCGCTGACATACGTCAAAGCAGTTGGTTTGTTGGCCCGACACGGATAGCTTCGTTGTCCACGCGCAATCGATCGGTATTCTCTTTAATATTCCTAAAAAGTGTTTTTCTCCCACGACATCTCACAACTCCATGCAAAGATCCTCAACAAATGGCATTTGAAAAACGAGACCATTTACCACCAAGCCATACGAACCTTGTTAGATGTTACAGAAACGAAGTTCATCTACCGTTTTCTCTTGTTTATCAAAACATCGTTATTACAGAACAAAGCTTGCAAATATAAAATGCTAAAAGGACAGAGTAATGGCTGTAAAGGACAATGTGTTATAATGATTAATGGCAGTTTATACATTATACCTCAACCTTTTCGTCTTCGCTGTTTTGACACTAATTCGGATTTGTTCGCTCGTTCATTTTGATGCTGCTGAATAATTTGTCAACTTATGACGGTGAAGGGCAGATTGGTGATGGTGTTTAATAAAACATGACGACTTTATACAGGCTGCCATCCGTCCATCAGGATTAATATTAAGATCGTCATCGTCAGCATCATCAGCCTGAAAAAGTCCGCAAGTCCTCCCTCTTAGAAATAAAGAAAAAAGAAAACTTTTTTATTTGACCCAAGTAATAAATTAAAAACAATAAATATCAGGTAGAAAAAGGGAAAGTAACATTAACAGTTTAGGACTTCGCGCGATCTTCATAAAATTATGGTATTTATGAATAAAATCTCAAAGATCATAATATGGGCGGTTCATCGGTTGTGGGGCAGTCTTATGCCTCGTTTTCCTGTCGCCGTTCGATAATCTTTATTTCACAGCAGTTATCGGGAACTGTAAAAATCATAGGCCAAGGAAAGTTATTCACTGGAGAGGGACGAACGCAGTGGTTAAGTAAAACTGTGCTATAAATTTTAGATCTACATTTTGTTATTTGGTTATCGGTTTTGCGAGTCCGATGGCTTAATAATCTAAAAATAAGCCGTTGCGATTGCGGTGGTAGTAACAGTAAAATTTATCGTTACTTGTGGTATGTACATAACTACATATATATATAAAACTGTATGTATAAAACTGTATGTATATAACCTATCTAAAAAAAAAAATACCCAAGCAAATCACACCAGTAGCGCTTAACATTAAGCTACGTGTTAAACTTTCCATCTGATGCCTGTTTTACGACCGGTTTCTGAAAGCCCTATCAAAACTAATCGGATGTCAAGTCACACGCCATTTCAGCTATCACATCGAATTCGATAGAGATAGCAAGTGCCTTCAGAAAACGGCCGTTGGTTTTGTCATAATCTATTGCGTATGCATGATATTTAGTTGACAAACACTCATGTTAGAAAAACATCACATCGTGGGAGAAAAACTTGCACCAAAGCTTCGATAAAAATAAGCTCCAAAATACTACTAAAGTCTGAAGTGCCAAGTGTGAACGTAGTCGTAAATTCAAATTACTTTTTTTGCGAGGCAAGTAGGCAGCACTTTGTAATAAAAAGTCAAGCACCAGAGCGATATAACTTCAAAAGACATTCTGTGAATCCAGGTGCGTGGGTCCTTTCTTAAAATCAAATGTGGGCACATTTATTAAGCTTTGAGATCTTCCTTCTCTCCGATTTACTTTTAATTTATTTTTCATCATTTTACTCGGAAAGGGCTTTTTATCAAAAATATGCCTTTAAAAAAAATTATAGACTGTCCTTTGGCTACAGTCTCACTTGATGGTAATTGAGAGAGAACAAGTGGATTATAGCTAAGCGTGCTCCACCTTAGACTGCATCTTCACTTACCATCAGGTGAGATGGCAGTCAAACGTTTACCCATTAACAATAAAAAAAAAAACTAGTACAAACATTTTTGTTGTTGAGACCCAGATTGTAGTGATCAGGAACACCAAACAATGGCAACTATTAGTTCCTTAGTTTCCTGAATCGCCTTGGCGATTCGCATATTATGCCAAATAAAACCTAAAAATATATATAGAAGAGACATACATAATATATAAAAAAATATATGGCTATAAATAATCATTGAAGGTTACGGAACCAAAATAAAAACTGTCTAGCGTTAAAGGCTGGAGCAGACCGGATGCGTATGCGTAGACGTAAGCGTAGACGTGCACGTACCACTGAGTTGTAATGTATGGAAATGTATGAGACAGGACACACTGCTTGCGTAACGTAGACGTGCGCGTCGACGTAATGCGTAGCCCTACGCAACGCAGCTCCCAAGACACAAACAGGCTGCGTGTCTTACGCCGTACCTTACGCAGAGCAGAACGGCAACGTCGCGTTGATGACGTTGTATTCAATCGCGCGCCATTTTGGACGTCACACCGAACAAATTTGAACACGCACGTACCTTTGCTGTGCGTTGCCCTACGCGCGAAATTGCAGTCAGTTGTATTTTATTACAAAAAAGTGGTTTTTTTAAAAGCGATCCTCATACGATTCAAGTTCACGGCAAAGGTTATGTGTATTCACTATGTGTTTCTCTTCTTTCATTTATATCATGGACCCATTTTCTTTTTGCACACGCAGAAGTATTCTGGCACAATAGTAGTAAGATTGCTTCTTCCTCGTCAGATGAACTACTAGGACCATATACCCAATCTTCGTGAGACATCGTGCACAACAGCGTCAAAAACAGTAATATGGCTGCTGCAGCCGGGCACGGGGCCTGCGTTGCGTTCTCAGCTCGATTGCGTACACTGTTAAAAAAAAATCTGTAAAATTACATCTTTTTGAGGGCAACTCTCGTAGCCCTCACTTAGATGTAATTTTACATATTTATGTGATTTTACATTAGCATGTAAATTTACATAGCATGTGTTTTTACATAAATTGTAAATTTATTTTGTGTAATTTTTTTTATGTAAAATTACATAACTCATTGTCATGAGAAAAAATTACATATATTTATGTAATTCATTTTACATAAATTTATGTAAAGTAATTTCACATATAATTATGTACAAAATATCTTACATAAATACTATGTAAAATTATTTTACATAAAAATTATGTATTGTATTTTACGTAAGTTTTATGTAATATAATTTACATAAGTTTTATGTAATGTTTTTTACATATGTTTTCTGTAAATGAATTTACATAAATTTTATGTAGAAAAATTACATAGTCTTATGTTAAAACTACATGAAAATGTGTTTTATTACCATTTTTTATGTAGTTCTACATACATAAAAGTATGTAACTTTACCTTCATTCTATGTGAAATCACATAAAGTATAGATAATATAACACACAATTTTATGTAGATTTACTTACATAATATGTAAAGATTAAATAAAGTATATGTAATAAAACACGCATTTATATGTAGACTTACATACATATTACGTGAATCTACATAAAAATGTGTGATATAATTACCAATATTTTATGTGATTTTACATAACATGTAAGTTAATGTACATAAAGTATGTGTTTTTATTGCATAAACTTTATGCGATTTTACATATTATCTAGTTAAATTAACATGATTTGATGTAATAGAAATTACATAAAATCATGTAAATTTACTTAATATGTAGGTAAACTCACATAAAAATGTGTGCTTTATTACGTAAACCTTATGTAATTTTTACATAACATGCAGGTAAATCTACATATAAGTATGTTGTATTACCTATACTTTATGTGATTTTACATATGATTTAGGTAGATTTAAATAATATGTAGGTAAAGTTACCTGCTTTTATGGAATTTTAATTACATAACGTATGTAATATTTAATATTAATGGGGGATTTTACAGAATATTGTATGTGAAAATACAAACCTTTATGTAAAATCACATTATTTGTTGGTACCAAAAAATACATATAATTAGGGTAAAATCCCAATATGTATGGAAAAACTCTGTATTGATATGTGAATTTACCAACATGAATGGTAGTTTTACAGCCAAACGGTTATTATATTTCTACCAGTAAATTGTAGGCGTTTTGTTCCTAAAAGGTTGCTTTCAGCATTACAACCTCATCAACTCACATTTACGTAGGCAAATATGAAAATCTTATTGAAGGCAACCTATTAGAAACAAAACACCGGCAATTTACTGGTAGAAAAAATGTTACAGTTCGGCTGAAAAACTACCGCTTATGTTGGTAAATTCAACAACTTATCAAAACAGAGTTTTTTTTTATACAAATTAAGATTTTTCCCCTAATTTTATAAATATTGTTGGTACCAACAAAATAATATAATTTAACAAAATTTAAAGCATTTATTTACTAAATAAATGGATTAACATACAAATGAATTAACTATTTACTTGAAATTTCCATTCACAATATTCTGTTATTTATAAAATAATATTATACTAAAATGAAACCAATGTTAAGTTGAACTATGTAGTTATATTATAAAAAACCATCAATTATAAAAACAAATTACAGAATTGTTGTTAGTTGGGTATACCTTTTACGATTGAGCAATCAATTAATAACATTTACACATTAACTCGTTGAATGAACCTCACCTCACTTAATTTCAAACACAAAAATAATTAAGAATTACGCACATGTTGTGCATGTTATAGAAAATCAATATAACGGGTTATTCTCACTTGTCCAAAACGTTTGTCCTCAGTGGGGACATATGGGATGTCCTTTTCAAAAACCTTCCCGCCTGTCCCCAGTGGGAACAATATTAGTAAAATAGGAATGGGTATGCTATTCTTACCATTCACAGTTGTCTCCAATGACGACAAAATTGGAAAATTAAATTCGTACGTCCTCAGTTATAACGGAGAATCGCTGAGGCAGAAATAACCTATTATATAAAAAAATATTGGGATAAAAAATTATAAAACAGTATTTAGACTTTTTAGGATTAAAAATTTAAAAATATGTTTATTAAAACTAGATAAAATATAAGTAGGTATGATGAACTTGTCACTTACTTAACTTTTTTATTTTCTCATAGGTTATTTCTACCTCTTTGCTTCGTTACAACTGAGGACGTACGAAATTAATTTTCCGATTATGTCGCCACTGGCGACAACTGGGAACGGTAAGAATGGTATTCCCATTTGTCACCAGTGGTGACAAATAAATCGTGTGTCGAATTAACTAAATTATCTTTATATTTTGATGTCTCGTACATAGTGACAACCAGGAATGACCATTTAATTAAGTCAAATACAAAAAATAATTAAATACAAGACACAGGCATGTACATGTTATAGAATCTCAATATTCATCTCAAGTGCATTCGAATCTTGTGAACACTTAGACAATTTAGTTAGGTAATACTTGGTACTTGATCGAGGCCGGTTTGTAAAAGTTAATGAAAATCTTTGAAATCATCAGCAAGTTGTAGTCGTAAAAACGGGTTTTCTACTAAATTTTTCAATTCGACATCATGGTTCCTAAGAACACTATTTTATAAATTTTCTGACTTCCCCTTACTGACCGGTCTCGATGAATCACCCTGTGTAATAATATTAAACAGTGACATCAATCGCCATAATTAAGCAAATTCTGTAAACTCTTAATAATCATTAATTCTTAATAATAGCACCATAGGTAGGTTAGGTATACTCAACCTAAGACAGGATGAACACGTTATCAGGGCTGATCTGAAGTTATTAACTTTGGAAAGCCTACAAAATACCTACACCAGTGCCAGCCAATTGAGCATTAT
The DNA here is from genome assembly GCA_932294275.1 of Chloroclysta siterata. Classification (NCBI taxonomy): domain Eukaryota; kingdom Metazoa; phylum Arthropoda; class Insecta; order Lepidoptera; family Geometridae; genus Chloroclysta; species Chloroclysta siterata. The sequence continues at coordinate 4,412,807 of OW028604.1, read as the reverse complement.
ACATTGTAAGTTGCTTACATAACTGAAAGTATGCAGATAATATCACAATCAACCTTAATCGGAGCCGACAATACTCTCATGACAACACCCTTTATTCTGGTTTTATTTTTAAACTCCCGCCCGCCGTAGACGGCTAAAAATAATTAATTTAGGAAAATACATGTCCCCTCGGGAAAAATAGCTGGAGTCTGATATGAAAACAAGGTATAGTTTTACGCCAATAGTATGAGGCCTGTAAGCGTGTCACTGTAATAAATCTTTGTTGCATTAACACATAAGAGTGCATGAGCACATATTAGGAAAAAAATATATGGGCAATTGACAAAATTAAAAGCATTCTCAAAGAGGCGTCAGCGGCTGAAGACATTGACGACGTTCAATTATTTTTTAAACTAGTTTGCAAATATTTTAAAGAAGATGTAACTATTATTTTTCAGAACTGTCAGGTTTGTGTGTAGCTATACTTTCAATTATATACATGCCTGTTAAGTATGGTAGCTTGAAATATTTTTTGTATTTAAATGTAGGTAGGTTCACAATTTATCTTAGGTTTTGTCTTTAACAGTTATTACATGAAACAGAAGTGACAAAAGCTGATGTACCGGAAATACCAAAAACTCCATCACCAAGCATGATATCGGTAAATGTTGGAGGTAAGATTTTTTTAATCACTGCTAATAACTAGCTGTTTTAAATCATACTACATTTTTTACTACAATACTAACAAGTGAATAGCATTGCAAAACTCAATGTTTTCTTAGTTTTATAATTAAAGACAACATCTTAGAAAGAATGTTACCTCTTAGCTGCTTGGTGGTGCTCTTAACTTGGCTTCCCTCTAAAGGGTTTATTTCAAAAATATATCGCTGTATGAACTCCAGAACACACTGGGCTTCACGAGGTTAAGCCAAATTGAACTCGTAGTATGCAGCGCACAGGATTTTCAGTGAATCACTACCAGTTGAGACTTCGCTGATGATTTCTTTTTCGATTGCTAAATAGTCGATTTTAGTAGAATCTGTGAATATGAATACAAGAAGTTGTCAATAAAATAAAATAAAAAGTCTATCTAAATAAATTCCTGAGCCTCAATAATCTGGGAGGCGAATGTGTAAAACGATGGGTGGGTCTACAAAGCACAGTGGGTCAAAAGAAACTGAGAAAAGGGGACAACTATTATTTCTTCAAAAAAATGGTAAGTATGTTTAAGCATTCATCTTTTCTAAGACACTTTATGCAAAGTCGCAAGTATAATATAAATATAACAGCTAGTAAATAACAAAGAATTCAAAAATTCTTACCTCCAACATTTACCGATACTATGCTTGGTGATGGAGTTTTCGGTATTTACGGTACATCAGCTTTTGTCACTTCTGTTTCCTGTAAATGTAATAACTGTTATAGACAAAACCTAAGATAAATTGTGTACCTACTTACATTTAAATACAAAAATTATCTATTTCAAGCCATTATACTTAACAGGCATGTATATAATTTAAAGCATAGGTACACAAACCTGAAAGTTCTGAAAAATAATAGTTACATCCTCTTTAAAATATTTGCAAACTAGTTGAAAAAATTTTTGAACGTCGTCTATGTCTTCAGCCGCTGACACCTCTGTTTTATTTGAGAATGCTTTTAATTTTGTCAATTGCCCTTATATTTTTTGCCAAAAATGTGCTCATGCACTCTGATGTGTTAATGCAACATAGCTTTTCGAAGTGTTTTAGCATATACTTGGATTCCATTAAGATTGGCCATTCTGCGATAACAGCTGATGTGGTTGGAGTTGTGTTTAAGAACAGTCTTGCATATGAATAAGCAACCTCCATGTAATGCTCTACTTTTTCATCATCTCTTTCTCTTTCTTTAGTAGTTGAATTTGTTGCAAGCCACAGCTGTTTATCACGCAAACTCTCTACAGTTTCTTCTGTTGGTATATTCGGCTCCCATTCTTTACATTCTGCACTTAAGTTTCTTTTTTTCCTCTTGGAGATTATCAGTATCAGTGGATTTGTTTGGTCTTTGAAGATAATGTATTCTATCCTCAATTTCCTTAAACAGAGTACCTACTGTAGCCGGTTCCAATAAAAGCTTTGGTATCTTCATCTCTGTCATACAAACACGGGTATCATTCACATAATTCTTGAGCTATCACTCGGTATCTAGTCCCAATCTGGATGTGGGTTATCATGGATTAATCCTGCGCCACAATCCTGACAAGTGCATTGTGATTGTGTGTTCTTTAGAAACGAGTAGTCATCGTTAAGCTTAGCCAACAATAAATTTGGTAATTTATCGAATGGGATGATAAATGCAGTATTTACATCAGAGTTGCTATTACTTTTGAAATAAGATGGTGACAGTGGTAAATTACTGGCAGTACTATCACTATCGGTAGAATGACTCCTAACAGTCTTGTTGGTAAATTCATCCCCCCCTACAAGGAATGGGTTCTCTTTAAACTCTGCTACCTTCTTCTTGCTTCATCTTCGTCTATTTCTGTTCCATCGATTAAAAAGACCTTGCATCCTTTAATTCCTTTAGCATTTCTGTAAATAAACCAAAGAACTATAAACAGATAAGTTTGAGGGGGCACATACTTCTTACAACTTATGTTTGTGTTCAAATAAATAAAAAAATATAAACTAGTACTTCGCCCCGAACTGAGATCTCTTGATGCGACCCAACAAACGCATCAAAACTTTGAGTAGGTAGTAGTCAGAGGCAAGTCCAAACATTACCTTTAGACTTTTTACTGACTACCGCCTACTAACTTGGTATGGTAACCAAGTTTCAACTCTATTGGCCTATTTATTTAAGAGTTCCGTTGAACAGACCTTGGCTCCATCATCAGACCATCATTCGCTATCACCATTTTATGAGAACTGAGTACCTTCTTAATTTATTTCAAGAAACAAAAATAAGAAAAAGCAAAGGAACTGGGTGACCAGTAGAAAAACCTTGATGTAAACGAAATTCCTAGAGATGGGAGCTCTTGGGTCATTGGTTATCTTAGTTTAACTTTTTTGTTGTATCTCAAAAACCAAGCGTCCCAGAAAAAAATGTTTTGGAATGTCCAAACGAAGCCCTTTCATATGACATGTAACTTGATTTTTAATGTAACTTTTTTTTATTTTTGCCCCTTTAAAAAACCCCATATCTTAATAACCCTTCATCCGATTTTACCATTAAATTTCTCAAGTACAAGCTATCGACTTATCAAATTTCATACAGATCGGATCAACGGTTCGAAAATATTTTCATTTTATTTATTTATTTTTATATCTCATATATATATTTTTTAAAGTCGGTTAAAAATAACTCATGAATGAAAAATTGTCCCCAGTGGTGACAAATGGGAAGACTTCCCATTTGTCACCACTGTAACGAACAAATGGGAAGACTTCCCATTTGTCACCACTGGGAACAAACGTTCGGAACATTCGGGAATAACCCTAAAAATCGGCCTAAAAGATCAATTTACAATATTGAAAAACACAGTTATATTACGTATTCTATTGCATTCAAATAATATAGTTCCCAGTATTAGTTGATTTTACTATTTATTAGAAGACAGTGTAAATATTTGTTATAAAATATTTGCCTAAAACCGTAAGTGTGATAAACGGTGTTGGTACCACAATTACCAATATTTAGTTACTTATTACTTATAACCATACAAATTGTGATACTGATTGTTTACCCAAATCAATGGAAAAAAGTGAGAAAATGGCGGCATCATCATTTAAAGATGTATAAAGAGAAAAAAGTATTTTTTGAATTTTTTATGGTGATTTTAAAATTTTTGTTCGTTACAATGACTCCCATCTAAACAAAATTGTGTTACTTTTTAACTTCATTTCATTATGTGCATATCCAATAACCTGGGGCATACAAGTGTTAAACCTCATATGCCTTTCATTTCAACAGCACCCATGCCCTTCAAACCAAATCACAGCAAATGCTGCTTGGCGGCAGAACATGATGGTACCTACGTTCTAGACATGGTGATTGTACTTCCTCGGGCCACAGATATAAGAATACTTTACTAGTAGTTCGGGTGAACCCCAACTACTATTATTTATTAATGAATTGATACATACCTACTGCAAATAATGTTCTCATAATAAATACTTTATGGAGTGGGTACTAATGTCTCTGTGATTAGTTGCATGCAGCAAATGAATATGAAATCTAAAAATTTATACAAGCATAGGTACTTACTAGTTCTAGTCACAGGATAACTACAGTTATTAGAAGTTTGTATTTAAAATTTACCCTTCTGTAATAGCTCGGCAATACTCATTTCATTAGATCCAGTCTTTGTCTTTATGACATGTTGACCAAATCTTTATAACGGGCATGTTGTAGGTACTGTAGTGGTTTTGTACTGTAGTGGTTCTGTACTGCAGTGGTACTGTACTGGCTCTGTAGTGTAATAGCTCAGCAATACTCATTTCATTAGATCCAGTCTTTTTGTCTTTATGACATGTTGGCCAAATCTTTATAGCAGGCATGTTGTAGGTACTGTAGTGGTTTTGTTTTCTGCAAATTTAGATCATATTCTGACACAGCATAGATTTACACTAAGAATCTTAGTCTAGCTAGATAAAAAAAACAAGACATTTTACACAGCGGTATCTAGTCCCAAAATAAGCAAAGTGTGTACCTTCTATGGGAACCAGACTAAATGATAGAGTACAGGTACAATTTTTGTAAATACATAATAGAATATATAACACCCAGACAGAGAACAAACATTTATGTTCATCACACAAATGTTTGCTATCAGTGGGGATCAAACCCATGACCCCGGCACAGAAGGCAGAGCTACTGCCAACTGAGCTATGACGCCCGTCATAGATTAGAACTTCCCAGACATTGTTCTGCCATGGCCCGGTAATTTTCATAATGCCCTTTCGTGACCCACCCAATAGTTTTAAAGTAACTTACAATGTAGGTACAGTGCTCACTTCCCACTGGTGTAGGTATTTAGCAGATTATCTAGCCAGCGGTCCTCATAGTTTATAACATCAGATAAGCCCTGAAAAGTGTTATTTAGGTATATAAGTTTACTCGTGTTACTGGTTCTTTTGGTCAACCTCCTCGAGGTAGGTACCTATAGGATGCTATCACAGGCTGCTTGCTGAAGACATCACATATTTTCAAACAGACTTGTCTTGACCTGTCTTGTTGATTTTCAATTTGAAACTAAGGTACAAAAGTAGGCCTATGTCGATTTATTTGACGCTAGCCAAATAAGTGAGACTGGTGAAATAAATAGATAATTCAATAATGTAACCAAGCAAGCATTGTTTTACCCATTTATTTACGACTTTATAAAATGTGAATGGAAAGTCAGTACCATTTTGCAAATCCATTTGGATCTTATGCATCGTCAAATATTTCGTAAACGTGCTGACACATTAGGTTCAAGTTAATAATAGGTTACGAAAAACACAATACATATTTACTTTTTATGCAAAAGTACTTACCAAATTATTAATTCACAATTTCACATCACAAACATAGCACTGTTGCTCGCTGCTCGCTGACAGTTCGAAAGAAAGTTTTTAAAAGTTTTTTAGCCCTCGTAGCAAGCAAAGCTAAAGTCATAGACCTATACTACCTCGGGAAGCGCTGCGGCCGCCGAGCGACGACGACGACGAAAAATGTGAATATGTGTGAGTCAAGGAGTTTGGAAACCCATTTCAATTGAGAGGAAAAGGAAACATGTTCCGTGTACACAATATCAGAACATAGCATGTTTTTTGTAAAATTTTATGATATAAGTGTTTGTCGTCATGGCGAGCACTTGGCACAGACGCGAGGCTTTTATTGCACGCACTCTAAGTAAGCCGAGGATACACATGCCTGTTAAATGGAACAGTAGGTAGCGGGCATGCCTGACGGCATGTAGAAGTTACTGGCGCAATGTGGATAGATGTGCAAGATAAACAAGTTTGCAAGTTAATTTATTTTGCGTCCATGCAAGCCTGTATTTGCCGGTTTCATAGCTCTCCGTGACCCCTCCCTTACGTTGCATGCCTGTAGCTGACAGAAAATCAAAATGTTGCGTGGCAGATACAGGCATGCTTTTATGCAAGTGTGCCAGCTACAGTCATGTGTATTCTGCCTTAATTGCCGTCGAAGTATGTAGGTACCGATATCCACAGATTATGTAGGTATGGTTCAACAAGTTGTATGACGTACGTACCTATTTATTGTATTGGGTAGATGTAAGTAGGTAAGCTTATTTTATTATTATGTAGGTAGGAACTTACCTATATACTTACCTACCAACATACCTACTAACAAGGTACTACCTATAGCCGGCTACTGACCAGCCTGCCGCATGCCGCAGGGGCAATCTGGTGTATTGCCACCATAAATTGTGATTTGTTTATGTAAGCAGGGGCTATTTCCTGGTTGGCTGATTGAAAATGCATTAGCATTAATTAAGCCCTCATTTTCTCCTCAATCAGAGTATTTTATGCATTAATGAATAAATAAATTAGTGTAGCTAGGTAACCTATCCCTGTCTATGGAACGTTAGTCATGAAGATCCCTCATACAACTCCTGACTCCATCATCAGATCTGCTCGACGGTACCTACCAAATTATTGTATTATAACCAAATTACATACACATGCAAAGTTTCAAATACATAAGACATTTACAAGTAAGTTAAAATCGACATCCTAGATTTGTAAATATAGATTAGTAGTATGTACATACCTACCTACCTTTGATACATAATAAAGAAACGAACGCGTCACGTGCGCGATGGGTAGGTAGGTACCTACCTAATAAGAATTATGGCTATGGGTGGGCTCCTCCAATCGGCTGCTTTACCGCGACGCGAACCCAAAATTAATAGTACCTTACCTACTTAATGGGAATCAAAACTTTGATAATATTTTTTATAGACTTAGCAGTAAGTAGCCTACTACTTATATTGCAAAAATTATTAAATAGGTAGGTAGGTAGGTACCTAGGTAATAAGTTTTAATTCCGATCACCATTTTGGTTTCGCGGCTATAATAAAATTTGTCTTGGAAGTCTTGGAAGAAAATCGGTAGGTACTTAATAATAGGTTATTCTATTAATTAAAACAAGTCGACACTGACCACTGACCCGCGCATTATGCTTTCTCATCAAGAGGTAAGTATAATTTTGTCGTAATAATCGAAATCAAGCCGAGCGCGGATCTTGCTTGAGTTGTGACGTCACAGCAATCCCGCCCGGCCCGGTCAGTGAACTTATCTAGTAATTTGGTCTTATCTTCGTCAATTTTTGTCGTAGAAAAAAAAAAATTACACTGTAGGTATGTTATGGATTGCTTAGCTCTTTAGATCTGCATTCTCAACTAAATTCTTTACGGATCCTCGTTATGTACCTACTACCTACCTACTTACCAAAGAAGCTACACGGGCACTAAATAAATAAATAAGTAGGTAGGTACCTACCTAAATACTTACCTAGGTATAAGCTAAATATATAAATACCTATTGGTGGACATTTCACACAGCACTATCTAGTCCCAAACTAGGCAAGCTTGTAGGTAGGTACTATGGGAACCAGATAGCTGATATACCTACCTACCTAGGTAGGTAGGTATATCAGCTTTCTGGTTCCCATAGTAAAAAAAAGTATGTATTACCTAGGCTAGCCTAGGTAAAACTTACTTATTTAACATACTTACTTTTTTTGTAAACACATACCTACTTACTAGGTTTCACGATGTTGTAAAATTAATAGGTTCTGTAATTATTGATTACGATAAATAAATATTTAAAAAAAAACTTACATAGTTTTGATAGCCTTCACAGCTTCACAGCTTGTAGGTAGGTACTATGGGAACCAGATAGCTGATATACCTACCTACCTAGGTAGGTAGGTATATCAGCTTTCTGGTTCCCATAGTAAAAAAAAGTATGTATTACCTAGGCCAGCCTAGGTAAAACTTACTTATTTAACATACTTACTTTTTTTGTAAACACATACCTACTTACTAGGTTTCACGATGTTGTAAAATTAATAGGTTCTGTAATTATTGATTACGATAAATAAATATTTAAAAAAAAACTTGGTAGGTAGTAGATCTGCCTTCTGCGCCGTAGGCCGTGGGTTCGATTCCCACCGAGTAGAAATATTTGTGTGATGAACATAGATTTTTGTTCTCTGTTTGGGTGTTATTATATATTATAAGTATGTATTTACAAAAGTAAAGGTATGTAATATATCAGATTGCTGGTTCCCATATTAAAAGCTTTGGCTTAGTTTGGGGCTAGATCACACCACACAAATGTTTGTTCTGTATGGGGATCAAGCCTACAGCGCAGAAGGCAGAGTTACTACCTAGCTACCTACCAACTGAGCTGTAAATGCTGTCAAAAAGAAAGAAAGATAAGAATAAAGATTTATTTTGACGTTAGTAGGTTATATACAACGTGTTGATGAAGTTATGTAGGGAAACAAAGAGCGTGTATTTAGACCAAGCACTGGAATACTTTGACGTGTGCAACGGTTGAATACATCGTTTTCGAAATTCCCATAGAAAAGTAAAATTAATATTTTCTCAGAAATTTGCAACAGCCCTGTCTGTGTACGTGTCAAGGTCACACGCACGCGCGCTTCTATCTAGGAAAGAGAAAAACAACGATAACCTACGAGATAATTTGAAATACTTACCTTTCGGTAGGTAGGTAGGTACGCTGCCAATCCCCTGACACGATATTTTTACTGGTTCCTATGGATTTTGTCATTATTTACTGGCTATAATAACACTGGATAAAACTGGATTTTGGTAAGTTTCCGAGATTTCGCACGACACAGGCTTCAAACTTCACACTAAACCATTACCTCGTAGGCACTGCTCATACACACACTGACTGACGACGGCTTTTTACATAACAATCACCATTTTATCACGTTTGATGACATTTTCTCAACAAAACAATGTACAACAACGCATGTAAACACAAACAGGGTGACCATCTCAAAAGTGGCGGTTCTACCACACACCTGCCAAAAAATCTGTCAAAATCTACCAAGCTTGACGATAAAAATACCAAAAATATGACTTCATACCATCTCCTTCGTGGCTACGGAATAAATTAAATACCTACATTACATTCAGTTACTATCTTTTGATCGTTTGTAACGGTTTGCAGTTATCTAAAACGAGATAGAAGTTGTTTAGAAACCAAATCAATAAAGGTAAAAAAGAATAAGAAGTTTCCAGTTCGGTAAAAAATAAATAAAATATAAATATTATTTCATTAAAAATTCAAACTAATAAGATTTTTCTTGAAATATTTAAAATCTGCCAAATGGTAGAAATCTGCCACAAATGGTAACACTGATAGGCGGCCGTCGGCCGTCCTGATTGGATATGCGTTTTTTAATGCAACCAATGACAGACAGGTTAGTCAAAGATTAAATAGGACAGACTAGACACTTCCCAAAATTGCAGTTGAATAATTTTGTCGTGTCAATGAACCATGGTGGTAAAGGAACATGTTACAATTTAAAGAACTATGAATATCATAAACATTGGTTTACGACATCTAGTAATTAAACAAAAATAAATATTCTATTAAATATTGAGTACGTAGCCACGTAGGTACCTAGTTACTGAATAGGTATTAGTACCAAAGATCTCAGAGAATGTTTACCGTGACTAGGGATTACAGTCGCGAAAATATTTCTTTTACATACCAAGATCTTTAAAAACAGCAACATCATTATTAGGTAGGCACATTACTAGGTAATTGGTGGCAGTTCTGTTACCTATTTTATCTAAGGTTAACAACTAGAGGTCAAAGAACAGCTGTAAATAGGGCTGCCTCATGATGCGTTTAGATGCATTTTAGATAAAAGTTTAAGAGGCATTTCATGAATGAAAAACTTTGAAATTTTAAAAGTCGTAGAACAAAAGTTGTTCGTTATGACCGGTAGAATATCCTGCTTTCGGATCCCTACAATTCTTAATAAACACGTTGTATATAATATAATATATAATATAATATATAAAATATAATATATAATATAACATACCTAGGTACTAGGATATACATATAACATACCTAGGTAGGTATTCAAATAGGTAGGTAGTTAAGGTAGGGTAGGGGTCATGTAGACGTAGGTAGGTAGGTAGGTATCTACAGACACGCCGTTTTCCTTATAGCTGGGTAGGTACTAGGTACCTAGATAGAGGTAGTTAAGCAGAGCTTCAATCAAAGAGCCAGCACCCGTGTGCGACACCTAAAAAGACTTGACAAATGGGCGAGTTCATTGCCCCGCCATGCCATCGCCATTTAATTTGATTGGACTGATCCTGCTAAACACTGCCTGCCTTTCTAGGTAGGTTAACCAACTGCTTACCTATCTACTGAAAAAATCTTAGATAGATACCGACCCGACCGAAAAGAAGGGGTGGTATAAGTTTACACAGCATGGGTGTCCAAGATACGGCTAAGGAGACTATCGATCCGGCCCGCCAACATTTAACCATTACGTACCTACCTACGATCAACAAAAAATCTTATCACTTACCTATCACATTTTACTTTATGTTAGTTTGGGTAACAAGTCACGCCTTCTTTTCTGTTGTAGGTATTGTTTCGACAATGCGTTTGAATCGGAAAAAAGTAAGCCCTGCGGGGCTGCGGCCCATAATTACAAATAAGTTATTACTACGTAGGTACCTGCGGGATAATCACTAATGAATTCGGTAGCGACAGCGTTAACGTATCCTAGCGATATTCGACCTTATTTCGTTGTTGTTAGGGATACGATACGTTTACGCGACTTCTATCGAATTGATCACCTCGATCCGAAAATACGAATGGCAAGTTGTACAAAACTGCGAATAAGCCTACTGGTGGCACTTGTTGACGATGTGGAACTCTGCGCGGTTCTATCTTTGCGAAACCCTCATAAATTCTATGCAGGGCCGATGCGCATATACCTACGTCCTACTTGCGTTCAGAATCTGAACGCAAGTCGGTTCATGTACATCTGAACTTCAGATACCTACAAGTAGCTACGCACAATGTTTGAAGTTTTACTGTGCAGTTACCTACTAGGTCTCAATAGATCTTACCTATAGTTGAGTTTGTAGTTTGTGACTTTGGATGTAGGTAGAAGGTTATCTCCTGAACTACATAGATATGTCCGATCCAACCGATCCGATACTACTGAAAATTATTTCGCGAAAGCTTATTAAGAGAAAGCAAGGTATATAAATAAGGCTATACTTAGTACTAGCATACTCCCGCGGCTACGTACGCTGCTTACACCATCCAGACACCGCGTGTCAACAAAAGACTAAGTCTTAAAGCTAATCGACCATTGAAAATACGGCTTATCACCAGCCGTTGGTTATAGACGTCCACTGCTGCAGGAAGCCATCCCTTTAGAACGTAGGTAGGTACGCAATGGTACTACTAATGGTACTACCTACCTACTCAGGTGGATGCTGGTGTACTTACATCCCCTACTTAGTAACCTTTTACGACATCCGTCCGTAACACGGTAGTAGCTAACTAAACTAACTACCTACGTAAATATCAGGTAGGTACAAGTAGCTACCCACCTATTGAAAAGTAGTATAGGTACCTAATATTTAACTACTTAAGTATAAGTCATCATCATTATCAGGATGAAGAAGTCCATGGTTGGGGCATCGTCCTAGGTAATATTTTATGATGAGTAGGTACCTACCTACTCATCACAAAATATTCGAAGGCTAACTACTCACGGGCAGAGAAAGACTACTAATATTATAAACGCAAAAGTTTATAAGTATGGATGTTTGTTACTCTTTCACGTAAAAACTACTGAATAAATTTTAATGAAACTTTACAATAATGTAGCTTATACATCAGAATAACACATAGGTTACAATTTATAAAGATATTGTGTGTCTAGTCTTGCGCAGACGAAGTCGCGGGCACCAGCTTGTCTAACATGTAAATACTATTGCTATGTAAAAATCACATAATGTGATGTCAAAATCGAACAGAATGATAAGTAAAATTTACTTAAGTGTTAATTCACGAAATCATTATGTAAAAAACTATCAAAATTCCATATGATTATGTAAAACTTACAGAATATTATGTAATAAAAACAGAAATTTAAGTGAAATTACAGTAAACTGTAAGTCATCACAATCACTATGTAAAAGCTATCAAAATTTATATGCTTTTATGATATTTATAGATTTTTTTGTAAAATTTACAGAATTTTATGTTATAATTAAAAAATATTATGTAAATTTACAGTAAGCTGTAATCATTAATTAAAAAAACCTACTGCTATGTAAAACTTACATCAGTTTTATGTAAAAACACAGGATGTTATTTAAATTAACAGTAAGCTGTGAATTTACATAATCGTAATGTAAAAAAACTATCAAAACTCATAACCTTTTGTAAAATTTACAGATTATTTTAAACTATTTTCATAATTTTATGTAATAATTAAAAAGTTAGATGTAAATACTGTAACCTGTAAATTCACATCTTCATTATTAAGAAATTAAAAAAAAAACCCCTACAGCTATGTAAAACTTATACGAGTTTTATGTAAAAAATTAAAATTGCCACACTTTACGTAGACGTTATGTAAAAAAATATATCAAATCCATGCGGCTATGTAAAACTCACAGAGTTGTATGTAGAAAAACAGGGTGATATGTAAATAAACGGTAAGCTGTAAATTTACATAATCAAATCCATACGGCTATGTAAAACCTACAGAGTTTTATGTAGAAAAATAGTGTGATATGTAAAAAAACAGTAAGCTGTAAATTAACATAATCAAATCCATACGGCTATGTAAAACCTACAGAGTTTTATGTAGAAAAACAGAATTAGATGTAAAATAACAGTAAGCTGTAAGTTTACATAACCATTATGTAAGAAATACAAACGTCAGGGTGATAACGACATCTTTAAAGTAAAAAAACCTTTAAAATGTAATAGATTACACAAACTTCTGTAAAATCTATAGATATTTTTGACATTAACTCTGCGATCTGTAATTTTCATTTTATATATGTAAAATGCTTATAAATCAATATGTAAATTCTCATAAATATGTAAAAATACATAAAAGTATTTTTTTTAATGTAGTTTTACATAAAAGTATGAAAAATTTAATTTACCAACTGTATTTTTTACAGATTTTATGTTATTAATACCAAACATTTAATTAAAAACACATATTTTATGTAAAATCTATAAAAATATACCTAAGATATGTAAAAAAACTTAAAAATATGTGATATTCACGCAAATTATGTGAAATTCACACAAATTATGTAAAATTAACTAAAAATATGTAGTTCTACTGATTTTTGTGTAGTTTTCACAGTTTTTTATGAAATTTTACATAAATCTGTAAAATTTCGGGATGTAAAATTACATTTTTTCTAACAGTGTAAGCGTAAGCGTAGACGTATGCGTAACCCGGTGTGACATTGGGTTACGCCGTAACTACGCGGGTGACTACGACGTTGTTACGTGTCGTAGTCACGCATACGCATCCGGTCTGCTCCAGCCTTAAATATTGACAACTTTTACGTGCATGAAATATTTTCTAACTTAGTTCAACTATTAACCACAAAAAAGTAAATTTGGAGAATGCACAAATTTCGTTTTTTTACAGGACAGGCTACGGGACAGCTACGTGATGCCTACGAAGTGTCTACAGAATACGCTCAGATCGTAATTTATAATATTTTAAAATAAATTTCCCGAGAGCCAATTCATTTCCTATTAATTATTATTTTAAAAGTGTGCAGTAGTTTTAACTCTTTGACATTTTATTTTGTACCGTATTATACTAATATATCTGTTTAAATTTAATAATATCTACTATAAAAATTGCATGCTGTAAAGGCTGAATACGGCTGATCTATATAAATTTAAATTTACATGTTTGAACTTGTACCCATTTTCGCAATAAATGAATTATTAATGCCAAAATTTCGCTTTCAGAACAATTAAGCTGATCACATCCTGGGTGACCGAGAAATACTACCAACCCATCAAATAATAAACAAATAAAAGTAACGAATAGACCTCCTAAGACCTATAAATCTAATTAAACAAGGCTTAGAGCCGTTGCGAGTTCAGCAATTTAGCTTTTTGTTTTATTATGACGGGACTGCAAACGATGATAACGTTTTAATTAAAAGAGGAAATATTGAAGCTGCGGAATTATGACGGGTCTTTGTATTGCATAAGCTTAGCGTTGAGCGGAGCGATTGCGTTGCACCTGAGGCTAGGCAACGGTCTCACAGCGAACGTTCCAAAGAAAGATAGAAAGAACTTTGATTTGGGAACGCTTAGCTAGATGCACATCACATCACATAAAATAGGCGAAGAGTCAACGGACCAAGATTCGGCTCATCACATCAATTAATTGAGGTTTTAGTACAAAGTCAAACTCGACACCATTTACCTACTTTACTTTTTTACTTCTAAATAGGTGCTCTATTAATGAGTGAAGAATTAAATGAAACATACTGGCTCACTATAAAAAAGTTGCTTTTATGCAAAGAGCTATATAGAAATGTAAAAAAATATTAAGCTAAATTAGGGTTAATAAAATTTCCATGTTTCCAAAATAATGATTTTGTCAAAAAACTTTTTTTTTTTAATACTACAAGCTGATGGAACAAGCAGATGGCCCACCTGATGTTAAGCGGCAACCATCACCTATAACAAAGCATTGCCTCGTAAGTCACGCACGATAGGAACGCGCCCTACGATGCACTGCCCTGCATCCATCAACTTGAGGCATACAGATGTTAAGCCTCATGTGCCTGTAATTACACCGGCAACCACACTCTTCAACTTTTTTAGGGGCGCCTTAAATCTACATCTACACTAATATTATAAAGAGGAAAGAATTGTATTTTTGTATTTTTGTATGTAACGAATAGGCTCAAAAACTACTGGTCCGATTTGAAAAATTATTTCACCATTAGAATGCTACATTATCCCTGAGTAACATAAGCTATATTATATTTTCAAAAAAATCAGGAATCCTTACGAAAACTTCAATAATGTAACCCAAGATGGAAAACAAAAACCTTACATCGCGTGCGCTGCGAAAACTATTGATGATAGGACAAAATAATGTATTACGATTTTGTAGAACACATCATCATCTACAAAAATGTCGCAACAAAATATGTCTAACTATTATAGTTATGTCACAATAAGTGTCCTTTTATTATAAAAAAATAATTGAAATGCCGCCGCTAGAAAAGCCGCTATTTATTTGTACCTTGGTATTAATCCTTATCCAAATAAATCATTTCATAATTAAGACGGTTTCAATACCTATAGATTACTTCTTAAAAATTTCAAATCAGACATTCCATTCAAAAGATATGATGAAATTAAAAATGTTAACGGGTCCACGGGTCACGCACGGGGTGCGATTTCACCCCGATTTCATTTCAAGGAGAAGGACGTGCAAATGTATGAAATAAGTAGACGCGAGGCTCGAACAAATGGTCTTAGTTTATCCTAAAATGTTCAAAAAATTTATGACCACCCATGCGAAGCTGGGACAGGGCGGGACAGGCCGCTAGTAAATAAATATAAATATTGGTGGACTTTCCAAATAGCACTATCTAGCCCCAAACTAAGGCAAAGCTTGTAATATGGGAATAATAAATACATGTTATATACTTTTTTGTATGTTATAAAATAATAACGTACACTATTAAAAAAAAAAACTCGCTTGTCGCTCTGCCTATAGCAAGTGTGTTGGCAAGTTCTAAGTCCGCACTTTTATTATGAAAAGCCGCGTTAAGTGTTTGTTTATTAGAGTCACTGGGACAGATACTTAAGTAGGCTCATTTCGTGCCTACTTTATGTACAAATCCAAAGATCTATTATATTTTATAAAAAATAAGAAGAAAAAGAACCAGCTTCACGACTTTGATCCACATTAAGGAAGATATCTCCTCAGATCTCTTAATATTTGTAGTTTTTTTATTTGATCATCACTTATATTTTCTGTATAGTTTTCTGTAAGCTGTAGCTGTTTCATACATTATAGCCAGGTAGGTATTGGACTTTTGTATGAAACAGCTGTTTTTTTTCGCGTTTACAGTGTTGGTTCCTTAGAAAAAGTTATTCATATTGATGGGTACTTTAGCCGCCTGAAGTTTTAAATACAAATATTGGAACACCTTGTATATTTTAAAACTTTTTTTTTTATTTGATAACAATTTAACATGAAACAATTAAACCAAAAAGTGCTGATACAATAAAATACTAGTAGGTACTTAATTTAAGTATTACTAATACCTAACTCAAGATTCTTTAAGGATGTCTAAGAGGTAGTCAGAGGTACGCCCGAGTATTATATTTGGCATATACCTAAACACATTTTGCAGTAGTTGGTATTCCATACGTGACGGGTTGCAGGCCCATCGCCGCTCTTAGAATATTAACTGGTTCACGATGGTTTCCTTAGATATCTCTCACTATCCCCTTAGATATCCTCACCTTTAAAAATGATCTTGAGTTTAATACTTAGAGATCTGAGAGGAATCTATCATGCCTGGGGATTATAGTCTCTAGGCTGTTTCTTTTCTGATGATGATGATAAAAGCATAATCAAATATAGATAATATATATACGTCTTTTTCTGCCGCCAAGCAGCGTTGCTGTGTTTCGGTTTGGAGAGTGTGGTTGCCGGTGTAATTACAGGCACATGAGGCTTAACATCTGTATGCCTCAAGTTGATGGACGCAGGGCAGTGCATTATAGGGTACGTTCCTATCGTGCGTTACTTACGAGGCAATGCTTTGTTATAGGTGATGGTTACCACTTAACATCAGGTAGGCCATCTGCTTGTTCCATCAGCTAGTTGTATTTAAAAAAAAACTTTTCTCGTAAGTATCACTAGTTCTTTCGAAAGAGTGTGGTGAAAGGATTTTAAGTGCGCCTCAAAGAGGCTCAAGAGATAATATATTTGAGGCCTGCCAATGAACTTAAACTCTCCACAAAGTTGTATACAACAGCTCGAATTGTTTTATAAACATAAGTGCCGCAGTGTCTACGGAAAAGTGTATAAGTAGGTAAAACAACCAACGAGACGACGGCCTAATTGGTTTTGTTTGTCTGAAACCGAAAACAATCATTCGGTTCGTTCACCGAAGCATTATAGACACGCAAACTTATTTTTGTTTGAGACAGCCTTTATTTACCTACTGTACTTTTTTAAGGCGAAGACTACCGCTGATGTACTTCTCGCTCGCATTTCAACATTTTGAATGATATAAAATCATTTTATTTATGAAAAATCTACTTGGTTGATGGCGACTTTTTATTAATAAACTAGCTGACCCGTGCCCACTTTGTTGGGCGGTGTCAAATTGCAATAAATACAATTACATTACAATCTAACCAAATAAGCTAATTATTAAAAACCTATTTTAAACCTGTTTACAATCATTCACCATAAATAACACTTACCGCCGATTTCTGAAAGCTCGATCAAACGTAATCGGATGTCAAGTCACTTGCTATTTCAGCTATTACATCAAATTAGATAGAGATAGCAAGTGACTTGACGTCCGATTAGTTTTGATCCATGATAACCAGCATTATTATCACCTACTACTAAAAAAACTAAAACAAACTAATTGGTGGGAAAACTTATTTGGTATTACTTATACTTACATTTACTTATACTTACTTATTTGTGTGCAATAACATTGTATTCATCTTAATAATATATAAATTACGCGTCACGTTGTTTGTCCGCTATGGACTCCTAAACTACATAACCGATTTCAATCAAATTTGCGCACCGTGTGCAGTTTTATCTAACTTAAAAGATAGGATAGCCTTCATCTCAATTTATAGCCGCAATATTATTTTTTGTTGTTTTTTGCTAATTTTTATATAAATGTTGTTAGAGTGCTAGATTGTAACGTATTATAAAAGTATTAGATAAGTATCTGTAAAGTTATAACTAGGTGTAAGTGAATAATAAATAAATAAATAAATAAAGTAATCTGTTTAGGATACCGGATTGCCTGAGTTTACTGATTTATAAAAAAAAAAGTCTGGGTTCCAGTCTACGAAGAAACTCACAAGGCCCTCTCAACTCCCAACTCCCAAGAAATAGTAGACAGAAGAGTTGAAAAGTATCGTTAACAAGGCAGAAAACAAACTCGTAGCAACCAATATTGAGTTGTTTCAAACACCGTTGATGATAAACACCACTCACCGGCAGCCGTCAACACCATTGTTGCGGAACAGCCGACAGATCAGTTAACTTTCAAGTTAAGTTTTAACGAGATTTTTGAGGCCGTCGAGCGGTTGCGAAAGGCAAATTTCAAGCTCGTAAATTGACTTAAACAAAGTTACAACTTGTCTTAACTTCACCTTTCGCTACGATTTACTTAAGACACAGACTAATGTAGGCATTTTCAAAAACAATTTACACCACCACTTATGGTCACTACGGTTATCCCAACAAAATTGAGCAATAAATGTATAAATAAAATATAATAATATATATGTATTTATGTTTTGTAGGTATGTATTATTTTAGTTTACAGGAAGGTTTTTATACATTTTTATAAATCATTGAAATTAAATTAAATAAATAAACAAATATTGGAGGACTTTCCACACAGCACTATATAGCACCAAACTAAGCCAAAGCTTGTAATATGGGAACCAGATAGCTGATAGCATATAATACTTGTTTTTTGTAAATATATACTTATAATATTATATAACACCCAGACAGAGAACAAACATCTATGCTCATCACACAAATGTTTGTTCTCGGTGGGGATCGAACCCACGGCCTACGGCACAGATGGCAGAGCTACTACCAACTGAGCTGTGAAGGCTGTCAAAAAATATTACACAAATAATAATAATATGTCATTGTATGTATTGTATGTATTTATGCTATGTATTATTTTTGTGGTAAGTAGGTATGAATTATTGTAGTTTACAGGTAATAAATATAAGCAGTTAAATTAATATACAAACATTATTTTTTTATTCCTCAATGAAATAAAAATATAGGAATAATTATAATAATCCTCTAGTTATGTGTTTATTTTCAAAGAAGTTGCGCTTAGGAGCCCTCTCTCAGATCAGCTCTGCATTCTGCGTAGTAGTATTCGATTCCCACCAATCAAACATTTGTGTGATGAACATATGTGTTCGTTCTCTGTCTGGGTGTTATATAACATTATAAAAACTGTTGTTTGTATAAAAAGTACCTACCTACCCAAATGTATAAAGCCCACACCTACAATTTGCATCCCAGCAATGGGGAATGAGTGCTACCGATTTTATTTTTTGTCATCTTTATGTACCTACACCACTCACTGAAGCAAATAAATGATTTATGATTATGAAATAAATGATTTATGATTATGATTATATCGTATTTGCAAAACAAAAAATAAGTATTATATCTTATCTGGTTCCCATAGCTTTGTTGTGTTATGATTGTTGCCTGTTTTTCTAGACTTGGTCGGGTGGAACTGGCACCTAGATTCACCTATATTTTAAGACGTTTCAAAGTGATCCTTGTGATTCAACTGTGTGAGTAAATATCGTTTGAATTTGCTTAGTTCGGGGCTAGATAGTGCTCTGTGGAATGCTCACAAATATTTATATATTATTTAATTATTTTTCAATATCTTATCTGCAGTATCCCAAAAAAAGAACAGGTAAGTACTTATACGTAAGTATTTGAAGTTCCAAAAATAGTATTAAAATAGACCTTCCAATCCAATTGGGCTGAAATTCAATTAAGTCGTACCAATTAACCGGTACAATTCTATGATATTGCTCTTCGAAGAACATTATGGAGGAACTTTCGAAGTTTCCCGGCAGCTCAAATACTCTGGGTATAATGAAATGTTAAAGGTTTTGGGCGACATTCAGTACCTATTATGCACGTTCAAAAGAGAAAATGTATATACAAGGTGTTCCAATAATTGTGTATATAAACTTCAGGGAGCTAAAGTACCCATCAATATGAATAACTTTTTCTGGTTCCTTAGAAAAAGTTATTCATATTGATGGGTACTTTAGCCCCCTGAAGTTTTAAAACCATTTATTGGAACACTTTGTATAGTTTAACATGTATAACACGGAAAAGGTGGAAAAAATTATGGATGCTGTAAAATTAATAATTCTGGATAATAAGTTGCTATCACCTGTATTGAATACTGGAAAAGTCGGCAAAGTTTTAGTTTAGTTTAGTTTATTGCGAAAAAATCTAAGTAACTTTACAGACTTAAATCTAATACGTCACTTAAATGGTACACATAAAAAGATAAAAGATAAAAAAAACTTACATAGCTAATAACAAAATAAATTCTACAAATATAAAGTGCGAAGGTCGGCACTAAGCTCTTAAATCGATATAACCACATTAAAATCTTACTAGTTCTTTAAAGCACTCATGAAATTTCATTAATCCGTAAGCTTAGGGTAAACTTAGTTAATTTTCGCAAAAACATATTTCTAAAAATCTACAACTGCCAAGAATATTAATTTAAGTTCCATTTACATGAAATTAATGTGCGGTTGGAGCCTTAACAGGTTTATTGGACGATAAATTGGCGATCAGAATAGCAGTTACTTTACTACTTGATTAAGGCGATTTGTTTTAATTAGTGCCCTTTTGATTAAATTAATTGGTTACTGGGAAATGAACGCGGGTGATTTTAATTCGTATTTCAATCTATTGGATTTCTGCCAGCCAATCATGGCACGCTATGGTCACAAATGATAGATTTGTTGTATAACAAAATAGTGAACAGTATTTTTATAGGATCTTGTAATTTACAGGGGATCTACTCGAGCGTTGCACGACCTCAACTCGATTGTCCAATGACTTATTCCGACGTGATACGGTTGATATTTAAGTAAATTATTTTATGACAACTGATCAGAGCCAGTGGCGTAGCTAGGTGGACAAGGGCCACTTTGCATAGAGAAAGACTCGAGATGAAAACTTAACTCAAAAGTTGACGGGTGGAATTGTCGAATTGATCTCACGACCGGCAAGAACGTTAGCTTATCGCTGATGCATTTCTAGTTTGCTGACCCTCTCTTTTCAAAGCTGAGGTTAGGGAGCCCCCTGAGCTCCGGGGCCCTGGTGCACTGCTCCACCTGGCCCTACTAAGCCACTGATCAGAGCGGAAATAACTTCCATACCACTGAGTCTGAGTTTTATTTTTCGTTTTCCGTATCTCGGGCCGTTTTTGCATGAAGACTTGTTCCTCAGCACGCCCGATAGAGGCGCTCATACAAAAACGGACTGACGATACGAAAAACGTAAAAAGAAAAACAAAACTTAGACTTGGGTTACCGAACACGGTCCGGGTGATTTCTTGAAAACTTGATATTTCAACGAGGACGGGGAAGCTTCCGATTGACACTGATTCGGGTCAGTTTAGCAATCTGTCGATCGTTTGTAAAAGTTTGCAGATGTTGAGCTATCGGCTGGCTGATCAAATTACTTTGTTGCAATCAGTTTCTGTTTGTAATAAGTAAATATGGCGGCTATGCACATTTTAGCTGCAGTTGCTAACAAAGTTAGATTACAACTGGTGTTTCTATTGATAGATAATAGCAAAACTTTCATATTGTTTTATATACTTATTGGTTTCATATAGAAACTGATTGCAACAAAGTTATGTAATCAGCCAGCGGTTTCATTAGTATTTTGTACATTTTGTAAATATTTGTATTTGTAAATTTTCTTTGTAAATAAATGACAAATATTAATAAGCAAAGAACCGAGATTTATTTTGTCTATGGACTATACATTATTTTCAATCTGTTTTTATGGTTCTCTGAGGTTAGTAAGAGGTCCGTAAGAGGTTCGTAAGATAAATCTCGAATTAAACCTCTTTAAATGAAGCTCATTTATCTTACCTTTTTTCATTTCCTGTATTTTACTTTTAAATAGAGCCAAGGGTACAGTTTTATGCCTCCTTAAATCAAAATGCCTATACGATCTTTGAGATTTATAAGTACAGGAGTTTTAATAGACTCTTTAATGTATGTAACGTTGATATTCGTTATCTTCTTCTTCTTGTTGTGTCACTAGTTCTTTCGAAACAGTGTGGTGAAATTTTTTTAAGTGAGCTACAAAGAGGCTTCTTTTGAGCACTTGACGCATTGAACTTTTTAGGTTCTACTACATGCCAGTTTCTTTACAATGTTTTCTTTCATCGTTTAAGAGTATTGGCACTGTGTAGATAAATTTTTGAAGAAAAAAACTAATTGGTCACGACCGGTCTTGATCCAAGATTGGATTCGGAAAGCGGGGCCGCTACTAGTAGACCACCTACCACTTACCGTATGATAACTTTTATTTCAATCAAGAAGTTGTTACGAAGAAGATTTGCTGAGCCTATTGGTAGTACAACGGGCGAAAATTCGTAGGAATTACTTCTACCTTCTTTTATATCGATGCGGTGAAATTGTCATAGTAAATTAGGACCGAGCGCGTTATGCTTGAACTATACGTATATCGATGGCATCCTCGACAATTATTTTACGAGGATAAGTGATATATCAAGAAAATTCCCCACCCAATGTTAATGGCATGATCTCACAGAGCAAGACCATTGAATTAGATTTTTACATTTATTTGACAATCTGATTTGATTTTTTACAATAATTTTATTGTAACCATTGTTTTTGTTTTTATTTTACATTTCTTGTGATATGGGTCTATTTTGTACAAAATGTGACTGAAATAAACGACTTTTATTTTATTATTTTATTTTTATTTTATTGAGGACAGGCTCCATAAAGTATTGCAGAGTTACGGCCGGTTTCTGAAAGCCCGATCAAAACTAACCGGATGTCAAGTCACTTGCTATCTCTATATAATTCGATGTAATAGCTGAAATGGCGAGTGACTTGACATCCGATTAGTTTTATCGAGCTTTCAGAAACCTGTTTAAGGTGCTAAGTTTCTTGTGTCTATTTCTGAATGCTGTGGGAATTTATAATTATGTACATACAAAGTTTTGCATGTAGCCATTGTTTAAGCCTAAATAATAAGATTTGATGGTAGAGGCCGGTACTTTTATTTACCAGGACAGAGGCGGGCTTCATTATACTTTTAAATTGGTTCCTGAAATATATTAAATTGTCAACTGTGACCTTATTAACTGTCCATTATACGAACTGTGATCACTCTGCACGGTGGGTTTTTTTTAGGTATCTTGTTGTACTCAATATATGTTAGAGGGTACTCAGTGCATTCAACATTGCCACAGAATATTATTATATATCTGCACAATAATCTGGCAGCTATCATATTTATGAAATCAAAATCTGCACTGACAAAAACACGCCCAAGTGATCGCGAAATCCGCGGTGAGTTTTTGATTTGCCATTTTGTAATGCATTCACCCATACAACTGTAACATAACGACTAGGAAACAATTAAGCGAATTTAATCTATAAGGAATATGATCGAGTAACAAATGTGACATTACCTAAACCAATTCTCAGGAATGGAAACAATTCTAACCCAATTTGAGGTTAGGCTGGCAGAAGCCTTAACTAATTGTAATTTGGCATAGTTCGATACAATTGCAAGGTACGAGCCGAGGACACCTACATGTGTGGGTATAACTAGTAACTAGTCGTATATCTTGGGTAGGAATGTAGTAGCGAGATTTATGTTTTGTATGCAATTACCTTGATACACTTACGTATTTGTTCAAACCAAGATTAGGATTTGCACGAATAATGTCCAAAGAGAAAAATGTCCAATAGTACCACAAAAAAATCTCGGATATTTATTATATAAGTAGGAATCATTACAGCACTCCTTTCGGAGAGTTCTTGATCCTAATTAAGTTAAGAGTATTTAAAAGTTGTGCTAAAACCACTCAGACAGCGACAACGCCCCACACTTCCCGTGAAGGAAGCGAACGATCATCGATGGCTGGAGACAAACTGCCTCCGCCAATCTCACGCTCAGGGCGCCGCGCCACATCTCCTCATCGTGGTTTGAGCGGGCCTCACATCTTGTGGATGACTGAAGAAGAGCTTACTATAGAAATGATCCTATGAAGTAAGGTCTTAAAAAATCGAAATCAGCCGAGCGTTGTGATGAATCGCCGCGAGTTTTCGTCAGCGCGATCTAGGAATCGTACATTTTTACTAGCGACATCTAGTTGTGACTTCGGTACTAAAGTATTAACTGACAAGACAGCTGCAGCCAAGCGCGCGCGCATGACCTTGCGTGACGTCTACATGCCGCGTCATTGCGTTTTTCTCGACCGATGCTTCTTGTTCTTATTTTTACTAGTAGTTCGCCCCGAACTGAGATCTCGTGATGCGACCCGACGAACGCACCAAAACTTTGAGTAGGTGGTAGTCAAAGGCAAGTCCAAACATTATGTTTGTACTTTTTTCTGACTACCGCCTACTAACTTGGTACGGTAACCAAGTTTCAACTCTATTGGCCTATTTATTGAAGAGTTCCGTTGAACAGACCTTGGCTCCATCATCAGACCTGGTCGTTGTCACTATTTTATGAGAACTGAGTACCTCCTTAATTTATTTCAAGAAAAAAAAAATAAGAAAAAGCAAAGGAACTGGCCGACCAGTAGAAAAACCTTGATGCCAACGAAACTCTTAAAGATGGGAGCTCTTGGGTCGCTGGTTATCTTAATTTAACTTTTTTTTTGTATCTCAAAAACCGAGCGTCCCAGAAAAAAAGTAAAAATTGTTTTAGAATGTCCAAACAAAGTCCTTTCGTATGACATGTAACTTGATTTTTTTAAGTCACTTTTTTATGTTTGCCCCTTTAAAAAACCCCATATCTTAAAAACCCTTCATCCGATTTTACTCATATACTTACCAGTAAATTTCTCAAGTACAAGCTGTCGTCTTATCAAATTTCATGCAGATCGGATCAACGGTTCGAAAGTTATGGCCAGACAAACATACATACATACATACATAGATACATACATAAAATGCCAAATTGCCCAAGTTGAAACTAGAATCTTCGTTCGCTTCGCTCACTCGATCAATAATGAGCATAATTTTTTTTATAGTGCTAATAGGTTGAAAAGCTTGGTCCTGAAACTAAATTCCAGATCAGTTTTTAGGATAAGTTTTTAACACTTTGTAGGTAGAAAAGTAACAGTTTTTTTTGGATTCCGTATCCGCGTCAAATCTTAAACGGAATAATTAGTAACTCTTGATCACTTTGTTTACCTGGATTGTTTTATTTGTAGATCTAGATCGTTCTGCTCCACTGTCGGCTTCATCGTTGCTTACCATCCACCACCATACTACCATACTACCAATAAGATGAGTGTAGCCAAAGGCCAAAATAAAAATAAATAAATATTGGCCTCCACACAGCACTATCTAGCCCCAAACTAAGCAAACCTTATAATAAAGGAACTAGATAGCTTAAAAAATACTTATAATATAGTTTTAAACATCTATGTTCATAATAATTTTTTTTGTTCTCGGTGGGGATCGAACGCGTAGAAGGCGCGTAGAAGGCAGAGCTACTTCCAACTGAGCAATGAAGGCTGTCAAAATTATAAAACATAATGGAATATAATATTAACTACTGCAAAACGTGAGCATGTGCATAATGTCAACTTGTAACTGATTCCTCCTCAGACGTCTCAGGTCTTGACTATCAAAAGATCTGCTCGTCCAAGTCCGCTCACCTGTACCAAGTAGGTAATAGTTCTGAGATCTGATTTACCGTCACTGGGATTGCAACCATCAACCAATTTGTTGTACTAAAAAGTATGTAGGTAAGATCTAGAGGTATATGTATATCCCATAGTAAAAGCTTTGCTTAGTATGGGGCGAGATAGTGCATAAAAAAATATTATTTAGATTTTTTGCCAGTGCTTAAAAAGATCCATCACAATGGGATATCTAGAGTTGCTCAAAGCTTACCGTTTCCAATCTAAATCCATTTGTTTGCCAATTACAGTACTGTCATGCACAAATAGACAGTGGATCGTATATAGGGTTAGGCGGTTCAATGCTCACGGTTTGATTGAAAAGTCATTGATTTTTGTGCTCGCATGTACTTGCACGGATTAATTTTACTGGCAATGGATTTAAACTGAATACTACCAGACAGCGCTAGTAGAGCTCTATGTGATGGGTTCGTCCGGGGAAGTACTATCACCATCCCTATTTCTGCCGCCAAGCAGCGTTGCTGTGTTTTGGTTTGAAGATAGTGGTTGTCGTAGGCACATGAGGCTTCATACCTTTATGCCCTTTACAGGGCGTAAAAGTTGATGAGCGGTGATGGTTACCGCTCAACATCAGGCAGGCCATCTGCTTATTACATCATCAAATTTTATCAAAAAACAACACCATGCCACCAGTACGCACGCGGCTTCGAGCACGCGACACCTACACCGAAAAAAGAATATGATCGATGCCATCAAAATTTTGATAAATGTGATCAAGATACTTAGTCTATGTGACTAAGTATCTTGGGGACACAAAGCTAACTTGATTATTGATTGTACCGATGGTCTCAGTAATATTAAATAAGCTCTCGATTGTGTTGATCACTAAAATTATATAATTCAAACAATATGTTTGATACTTTTCATCATGTTGATGAATGTGAACTTCGGTATACCGGAGTGCTTTTCTCAGTAGATCTAGTGCCACATTAGTGCCGAATTTAGTGCATAGTGGACAATCTAAGCTCGTCCGGGGAAGTACTACCACCACACCTTTTTCTGCCGCCAAGCAGCAACGCTGTGTTTCGGTTTGAAGAGTGTGGTTGCCGGTGTAATTACAGGCACATGAGGCTTAACATCTGTATGCCTCAAGCTGATGGACGCAGGGCAGTGCATCGTAGGGCACGTTCCTATCGTGCGTGACTTACGAGGTAATGCTTTGTTATAGGTGATGGTTACCGCTTAACATCAGGTGGGCCATCTGCTTGTTCCATCAGCTGGTTATTAAAAAAAAAAAAAAAACTATTACTTTAGGTGGCTTATGTAATATGCTATTCACATCTCCGTCTACCGAGACACTTGGCGAGTAGAAAAGTAAAAAGATAGAATCAGCTGAAAAATACACAAAAAAAATGCTAATGAATTGAGGTTGACTCAACCTTGACCCTATTTAATTTAACTAAACTTGGGAAATTTGATACTCAAAGACGGTCACTAACTGGATTAGGAAATTCTTGAATTAATAGAATTCATGCCAGGTTGGTTCCGTCCTTGGTACCAATCATTGCATCACTGGGGACTTTTATGATGCCCTTTTTAAATTGTAATACCTACTCACTTTACATTTATTAAATAATGAAAACACATTTCAAAATAATCTAGTCCAATCAAAATCACAAACAAACCACCACTTTTTGGAAGTAACATACGACATAGTTCGAATACAATGATCGGTTTTTATGCTCAGAGCGATCCCTTCCAGACAGTTTTGGAGTTTTAAGAGTAGTAGAGCTCTTTGTGAAGGGCTCGTCCGGGGAAGTACTTCGATCACGCTTTTTTCTGCCGCCAAGCAGCGTTGCTATGTTTCGGTTTGAAGAGTGTGGTTGCCGGTGTAATTAAGGCACATGCGGCTTAACATGGCTTAGTATGGCTCAAGTTGATGGACGCAGGGCAGTGCATCGTAGGACACGTTCCTGTCGTGCGTGATTTACGAGGCAATGCATTGTTATAGGTGATGGTTACCACTTAACATCAGGGCCATCTGCTTGTTCCATCAGCTAGTTGTATATAAAAAAACTGGTAATTTTCTATAAGCGCTCTCCTTCGCTCGTTCGCTATGTTTAAAAACATAACTACCTATCACAGACAATAACAAAAACTTGAGTAATAAAAATTCATATCAGATGCACGAACCCTATAAACTAGAACATGCTTTTGCAAAACCTTTTTTGTTTCAGGTCTTTTTATTACCTCTCGTAATGAATTCTTTCTCGTACCTCCTTCCGCATAAACCATTCTGTAAAACAATTTTAATGAATATGTAATGAGCTTTACATGATATACCTACACTTGATTTTCATGCTCGGCCGAATAATAAAGCAGGGTTGGCGGACTACCCGATTTTGCGCCCAATTTGTTGGAACGGTTGAATGTATTCAGTATGCAGATCGCATTTGTGATGTTTGTGATTTGAATGACTAAATATACATGATGGTTATGCTAAAGGTGCTTGAACCAAGATCCAGGAAAATGCGGATGCTCCCCACCTGATAGAACAACTGTAGCCGTGGTGGTCCCGGCAAAGAATTGGACCCCTCCATCACCTCGCGTGGATGTCGTAAAAGGCGTAGGATAAGAGTAGTGAGCTCTTTGTGAAAGGCTCGTCTAGGGAAGTACTACCACCACGCCTTTTTGTGTCGCCAAGCAGCGTTGCTGTGTTTCGGTTTGAAGAGTGTGGTTGCCGGTGTAATTACAGGCACATGAGGCATGAACATCTGTATGCCTCAAGTTGATGGACGCAGGGCAGTGCATCTTAGGGCAAGTTCCTATCGTGCGTGATTAAAAAAAAGGCGGCTAAGGGAACACACCAGGAAATGGGCAGCAGCATTTCCTGAGTACACAAATTTCTGTTTCTGTACCGTCATGCCGTTTTTGTATGGAGATTCTCGATAAGCACCTCTATCGGGTATGCTGAGAACTCATGAGTCTCCATACAAAAACGGCCTAATGACATCAATATTTATATATTCAACATGAGGGTCTATGTCCATCAGTGGACTTATTCAGACATTTGTTTTGTCGTGTCACTAGTTTCTTTCGAAACAGTGTGATGTAAGGATTTTAAGTGCGCCTCAAGAGGCTCCTTTCGAGAACATGTTATAGAACTTTTTAGATTCTACGACATGCCGGTTTCCTCACGATGTTTTCCTTCACCGTTGAGAGTACTGGTATTGTGTTCATAAATTTTGAACAGAAAAACTCATTGGTTACTCTTAGAATCGGAAGTCGGGGCCGCTACCACTAGACCACCAGTGCTCTAGTGCTCTCGACCACCAGTATTCAAGCTGAACTATTTTGACCAATTCGCTAGGTATAAAAACTGGTGCTATTGTTCCTAAATTCTCGCAAAGTTTGCAAACACATGCCTGCATTTAAAATTATATTTACTTTCGTTTAATTTACTGAGATGAGGTAAAGTTTCATGTGCTGTTTGAACATTAATTATTCTGGGTAATTTCTACTGTATTTGGCGTAGACGAGAATATACAGGGCGTAAAAATCCAATTACGAATGTTTGAAGGAACAGGCACACTTACATCCTACTTTAAAAAAAAGCGTATTTTTAATATGTTTGGGATATTATTATATAGTTTATAGATTTATACTTGTATAATAAAGGTGGATTCGGCAAAACCGGAAAAGTCTTAAGCTTACTTTTTACATAGTAGGTGTTAAATCATCTTAGCATCGGTGTTCACTCCTAGGTCACTCCTACTAAACCACCGGTGGGATTCGGTTGGGCATCAATAGATTCAAAAGATGTGCTCAATGCCTGTGTTCTCAATCAGTGAAGGAAAACATCGGGAGTAACCAGTTAGTATTAGTATTTGCCGCAGTGATGGGCTTGCAACCTGACACGTATGGATTATTAACCAAAATGTGGGTATGTGCCAAAATGTAATATTTGGACGTATCTCTGACTTTCCTCATAAACATCCTTAAATAACTTTAAGTTTTGCGCCACCAGCGACCTTGTTGGAAACAAGGCCCAGCACCAAGTCGGTACCTAGTGTAGGGCTAACCAATACTAAAAAACACTTGCACTAACACATTGGATCCTGATAATTACGATATTTTATACATGTGTATTATTGTTAGGAATATTTACATTATGTATTATTTTTTAATTCTTAGGTATTTACTTAATTTTACATTTAAGGAATAGTGAAAATAGGTTTTGTACGCCGTCGTCTTTCTGATTTTCGTTTAAATCGTTCCATCCAAAGGTTGTCTGTAAGAGATGGATCTTAGTGATAAGGCCGCCTATTGTACCTAAATTTGATTTATTCCTTTTAATGTATCTGTATGTGTTTTCCTCTGCGTACACAATAAAGTTTTATCTATCTATTTATCTAATTACTGGTAGTGTAATACACACCATTCAGTCAGGATGTTAATTATTGTTGTACTATAATGATCGAAGCACTTATATGTGGTTATACCGGAATCTATCGCATTAACACGAGAAACCAATATTCTAAAGCGCTTTGGACGTAGATAATAATGCAGTAAATCCTTTTACAGAAAAGCAAAATTACAGGCAACGCTCATGCTAAGCGGTTAAGCTATTACTGTGTGACCTATGTAACAGTTGGTTGGCCATTAGGATCTCCTCACTGCCTTTGTGTTTAAGCGATTTATGAGATTAGAAGGTTTATTATTACTCCTACTAAGAGTAATAGTGTAAGAGTAAGAGTAGTAGAGTTTTTTGTGAAGGGCTCGTCAGGGGAAGTACTGCCACCACGCCTTTTTCTGCCACCAAGCAGCAACGCTGTGTTTCGGTTTGAAGAGTGTGGTTGCCGGTGTAATTACAGGCACATGAGGCTTAACATCTGTATGCCTCAAGTTGATGGACGCAGGGCAGTGCCTCGTAGGGCACGTTCTTATCGTGCGTGACTTACGAGGCAATGCTTTGTTATAGGTGATGGTTACCACTTAACATCAGATGGGCCATGTGCTTGTTCCATCAGCTAGTAGTATAAAAAAAAACCTCAGTACGATAACGAGTGAGACGGACGGGCTGCCATGCCGCCGCTGCCGTCGATCGGCTAGATTCTACCTGCCTATTGTTTTGATGCTCGGCGATAAAAATAGGTATCACCTGTTTTTGTCGCCGAGTATCAAACAATGTTTCAAACTTTATAAAAGTCAAAGTTTGAAACAGTTTATCTATACCTTATACCTACTTGCAAGGTATTGTGTGTTGTGTGCCTTGATATAATATAAAAAAGACGAATGTGAGCACCTAGACAAACCTGCACCTGTCACTCCGTCTGTCACCAGGCTGTAGGCTTCTCATGAACCGTGACAGTTACACAGTTGTCGTTAATGTGTTATATGTGTGATTGTACCAGTTGATTACCTTCCCTTGTAAATTATTGTATTTTTACTTTTTTTATTTTTATTCTTATTTCATTACTAACAACTAGGCTAATCTACTACTTACTAACACAATGGATTGTATATACTTTGTCCGAAATAAAAAACTTTTGATTTGATTTTTGATTTTGTTGTTATAGATAATGGTACGGAACCCTTCGTGCGCGAGTCCGACTCGCACTTGGTTGGTTTTTATTTTGGAATAAAAAGATTATATACAGCAATTTCAGTACTCTCAAACGGTGAAGAAAAACATCGTGAGGAAACCGGCATGTCGTAGAACCTAAAAAGTTCTATAACATGTGTCAAGTACTCGAAAGGAGCCTCTTGAGGCGCACTTAAAATCCTTTCACCACACTCTTTCGAAAGAAACTAGTGACACGACAAAAGAGAGAGAGATACTAATCTTATTTAAATGCTAATTTAGAGGTATTTAACAAAACCGTATTTCCATTCTTACATACAATTAATTAGGATCATGACTCTGCGTAATCCCCAGGCACGGTACACATTTTCTCAGATCTTGATATTCTTGTTATCCACGATCCTTAGCGAAAACATGAAAATGATTAAGTATGCAAACATTTTATTTGCTAATTTCGATTTCACTGATTTGATCACAGTATTCGATTATACGTTTTCTAAGAAGCTGTTTTGCGTTGCCGAATGGTTATAACTAGTAGTTCGCCCCGAACTGAGATCTCGTGATGCGACCCGACGAACGCATCAAAACTTTGAGCAGGTAGTAGTCAGAGACAAGTCCAAACATTATCTTTGGACTTTTTTCTGACTACCGCTTACTAACTTGGTATGGTAACCAAGTTTCAACTCTATTGGCCTATTTATTGAAGAGAGCTGGTTATCTTAATTTAACTTTTTTGTTGTATCTCAAAAACCGAGCGTCCCAGAAAAAAAGTAAAAATTGTTTTGGAATGTCCAAACAAAGCCCTTTCGTATGACATGTAACTTGATTTTTTTAAGTCACTTTTTTTATTTTTGCCCCCTTAAAAAACCCCATATCTTAAAAACCCTTCATCCGATTTTACTCATATACTTACCAGTAAATTTCTCAAGTACAAGCTGTCGTCTTATCAAATTTCATGCAGATCGGATCAACGGTTCGAAAGTTATGGCCAGACAAACATACATACATACATAAAATGCCAAATCGCCCAAGTTGAAACTAGAATCTTCGTTCGCTTCGCTCACTCGATCAATTAAACTAGTAGTTCGCCCCGAACTGAGATCTCGTGATGCGACTCGACGAACGCACCAAAACTTCGAGTAGGTGGTAGTCAGAGGCAAGTCCAAACATTTTGCCGGGCTTTTTTAGACTACTGCCTAACCTTGGTACGGTAACCAAGTTTCTACTCTATTGGCCTATTTATTGAAGAGTTCCGTTGAACAAACCTTGGCTCCATCATCAGACCTGATCATTGTCCCCATTTTATGAGAACTGAGTACCTCCTGAATTTATTTCAAGAAAAAAAAATAAGAAAAAGCAAAGTAACTGACCGACCAGTAGAAAAACCTTGATGCCAACGAAACTCTTAGAGATGGGAGCTCTTGGATCGCTGGTTATCTTAATTTAACTTTTTAAATTTTATCTCGAAAACCGAGCGTCCCAAAAAAAAAGTAAAAATTGTTTTGGAATGTCCAAACAAAGCCCTTGCATATGACATGTAACTTGATTTTTTTATGTAACTTTTTTTATTTTTGCCCTCTTAAAAAACCCCATATCTCAAAAACCCTTCATCCGATTTTACTCATATACTTACCAGTAAATTTCTCAAGTACAAGCTATCGACATATCAAATTTCATGCAGATCAGATCAACGGTTCTAAAGTTATCGCCAGACAAACATACATACATACATAAAATGCCAAATCGCCCAAGTTGAAACTAAGATCTTTGTTCGCTTCGCTCACTCGATCAAATATGTAAATAAATTCAAAACAAACAGGGTGAGCTAAATAAAACTGAAATACATTCATATACGAGTATTTAATGAAAGTTGACAGTCGTGTTTGCATGTTGACTTTTGTATTGACGGTCGCTATTAATAGTAGGGGAGGCCATGATGCTAAATGGGGATTTCCTCGAGCGTCATAGAGACCTATTGGGTTGCAAAGCTTAGATGATAAGAAGAAAAAAATGTTATATAAGTATACCTTTTCATCGGTGGGGGGAGCGGCTATAGATTATAAAAAATGTAAAAAAAAACTGTTGCATGGACATACTCGAGCGCGTCAGATATTGATAGCACCAATGTCCTACGTATTTTTAATAATGTACGTATGTTAATCTGATCGTTTGCATGATGGGGGTGGTCGTACTTAAGGGTTGAAAATGAAAAAAAATAAAAAATAATCGAGCGCGTCAGATTTTTTAAGGGGGTGTTATGTGAACCTAAAAAAAAAATCTCATTCAATAATCTGACGATTTCGATGTGACGCAAACGCGCAGCCATTATTTTAATATGCAAAAAAAAATCGCCATTTTGAAATACTCAAGCGCGTCAGATTAAGATATATATGGTTCATCTTTATGTCCTAGACGTGCTGTCTCATAATCTGACGATTATCTAGAGGGATTCGCCTAATCTGACAAAAAAATATATTTTTATTTTGATTTTTTTAAACCATTCAACTTAATTAATTGAAAAGCTCAGGAAATAGCATGCAAATAAAAAGTATAAGTTTGTTAAGTAGAATACTTGTATTTATAAGAAAATAATTTAAAAAAATATGCAAAAAAAAATTTTTTTGTTGACAATTAATTGATTAATTAGTCATCATCTTCATAAGTAGAATCGTCTTCTTCTTCTGGCTCTATTTCATGGCACGAAATAGAAGCGCGCAGAGGGGAATATAGGCACCACGCAGCTAAACTTTATCGACGAATATTTGTTACTTCGGCTTGTGGAAATCGTCAGATTATATATTTTTCGTTATCCTTGAATTATTTACTTCAAAATAAAAAAAAATTTAGCCACGCTCGAGAATGTCGAGATGACGTTTTTTTTTTACAACTTTGTAGCCCTCCCGTTTCTTTACGTCACTCTCAAATTGTCAGATTAGTGGAATATACACTTTTTAGCATGTAATTAACTCACCCTACCTTAATCTGACGCGCTCGAGATTTTCTGATGATCAATTTTTTTTTACTAATCTGATCCTTTATCCTAGACGGGCGGCTTTATATATGGGGCTCATATTTGGTGGAGGTTCTTAACCAGGTACAAGGTATCCCCCTGTATATTAATCTGACGCGCTCGAGGAAATCCTGAAATCCCCTCTTGGGCTCCCCTACTATAAGCGGAAATGCCTGAAACAATGAATAAATGCAATACACTTTATTATACACTTTGTACTGTACAGGTTGCTTGGGTACCAAATAAAACACTTAGTTCAGGTAACGTCTGCCTGGGATGGCCGCCTGGAATCGAGTGCCCCCACCACCGTGCCCAGTCAGCGCGCATAGTATATTGTTATACACTACACAACTTACAAAGTAACAAAATTGAAAAAAAAAATATAACAACTAAAGATATGTACAATGGGCGGTCTTTTCGCTCAGTTGCGATCTTTTCTCTGAAACAACCTAATCTTCAGTCATTTTTTTTTATACAACTAGCTGATGGAATAAGCAGATGGCCCACCTGATGTTAAGTGGTAACTATCACCTATAACAAAGCATTGCCTCGCAAGTCACGCACGATAGGAACATGCCCTACGATGCACTGCCCTGCAACCATCAACTTGAGGCATACAGATCTTAAGCCTCATGTGCCTGTAATGACACCGGCAACCACACTCTTTAAACCGAAACACAGCAACGCTGCTTGGTGGCAGAAAAAGGCGTGGTGCTAGTACTTCCCCGGATGAACCCTTCACAAAGAGCTCTACTACTCTTGGCAGTCTTTGATAAGTTGCGACCACTGTAATTAAAACACAAACGTCTCCTCGCTCGCACGTTTCAACCTTTTTGAATATATAAATTCAATGAATTCAGTTACCAAAAATCACAAGCAACAAAATTGCTGTCTAATTTTCGTACATTCAGTGGTTTTATATGTTTAAATATATTGAAATGCGACAGTCGACAGTGCGACAGTTGTATGATTGTCAGCTTCACCACTACACGCGGTGTAGTATAACATAACATCATTTTCCTGCCCTTATCCTAGGCTAAGTGTCGGGACAACAGGTTTTCTTCTTTTAATCTCTTCTATCATTCGTCATCTCAGTGCACACTTATTTTTTACTCAACTCATTTTTCACAGTTTTCCTTGGCCTACCTTCCCTTCTCTCTCTCTTGTCGTGTCATTAGTTTCTTTCGAAACAGTGTGGTGAAAGGATTTTAAGTGCGCCTCAAGAGGCTCCTTTCGAGCACTTGACACACGTTATAGAACTTTTTAGGTTCCTCGACATGCCAGTTTCCTCACGATGTTTTCCTTCACTGTTTGTGAGAAGTGGCATTTTGCATAAATTTTTAAACAGAGAAACTCATTTTTGCACGACCGGTTTCGTACCCACGACCTTAGGATTGGAAGGCGGGGCCGCTACCACTAGACCACCAGTGCTCAACCTTCTCTTCTAAAACCATCCACATCCATATCCATACACTCTTCTCGTAATACTTATTAGATATATCTTCGTGTGTCTTTCACTGTTCAAGTGATAGCTTACCTACAATCGTGAATTGAACCAGGAAAATAAGGCCAAAGTTACCAAAAATAAGGCCAAAGTAAAAGCTTAAGTAAAAAGATGTTTATTACGATTACAATGGCCAAATTTGTGACTTAAGTCTACAAAAAGACTAAGAGACTGAAAATATTAATTAGAGTGAAATAATAAGAAAGTTTAGGAATACACGAGTTCCTCAATGTAAGCAATTTGTGTAAGAAGGTACAGAGTAATTACATCAGAATTCTAGTCTAGCAATATTTATGAGACGTTTTAAAGTTACCCTTATTATAATAAAGAAAAATAAAACAAGTTAAATTTTTGATAGAGTTTATTCATAAATTATTTAATTTTCATAGATTAAGTTATGATTTACTAAAATTAAACTTCGACATCTTTTGGGAATTATATGGAAAAAATATGAAAATAATACATTTTAAATAATAAATAACGTCTAAGAAGATTCTAAGTTATACTTATTATAATATTAATAATTCTTTATTATATTTTATTGAGTACCTGATTTGTGTTATTTACAAAAACTAGAGCATTATTATTTATGAGCTAGCTAATAATATTTTTATTTACACATTATTTGTATATAAATTATATTTTTCTTACCACGAATTAAAATTATCTACCAAATATTTACATTATAAGATTACTTATTGTAAATGTGTTTTTTTTTCATAATAAAAAAGTATCGTTGTGCATGTATGTGTTGTAATATTGTTAATGGCTGTTTTAATAGTTTCCAACGAAATCTAATCATAATTGTTTGATTATTTTACTATTCTTCGCCTTATAGAATAGCAAAATATATATAGTTCGTGTAATGTATGAAAAGCACTGAACAGCTTTGGTGGGCATGGCAAAGACATGTAGGGCATTAATTATCCCCCACTGTCTGGGGGACACGGCATACAAATTATGCCGAAAAAATATAGAAAATAAATTATCTGGAATAGCCACAGTGTAGAGCAGGGGTCACCAATTAGATTCGCTCAAGGTTCGTTTTAAGAAATGAAATGACTATCGCGGTCCGCACAAAATTTTATAGTTACTGAAATAACAAAGGTAAAAAACTTTAACTTTAACTATAAAAAAGTTAAAGTTTTTTACATATCAATGAGAAAAATGTTTTTTTTTGTTGCGGACTATCTGTCTGTGGTTTGGCGTAAAATTGGTGCAAGCTATTGACAATGACAATGACAATTGAGATCGAAATTTATTCTCAATGAAGTTCATCTTCTGCTGCTTATATGCTGGATACATTTTTATTAAATTCCGTACTCTATAGTGCAAGTGTTGCTGTGTTCTCGCGGTCCGCACAAACTGGGTCGGCGGTCCGGATGCGGACCGCGGTCCGCCATTTGGTGACCCCTGGTGTAGAGGTTAACAGAGTGACGTAATTTATGACTTTGAATTGGAACAATTAGAATATTGATGAAAAAACAATGTGATTATCTAAATCGACTATGTAATTGTGCAACAGAAGAAATACAATTTTCTCAGTGTCGTCTCAGTCCATAACTAAGCTTCAAAATTTAAATTTCGAACTGTAATACGGTGAAAGGAGTCCACATACCTTTGGTATAACGTACTCTTGGATGAAAACTTTTTAAAACTGTACATTTTCAGGTACCGAATTGAAGGTTGAATGAAGGGTTTCTTAGTACACATATTATGATGAGGCAGCATAGTATGGAAGCTGTTCTGTCGAGAGTAGATTTTGCACAGCCTTGCTGCATTGCCGCGGGATGCTCACCTGGAAACAAGTAGATTTGAGTCACAGGCAACCAAATCCTGTAAAATTCATACCAATCTATAAATTTATATAAGTTAGTTCCCCAGTTTATTTTCAGATTAAGGTACTTAGTAACCAGATGTATTGTAAAATTACATTAACTCGCGATAGCACCAGCACAAACCTTAATGGTTTTTAGATGCTATTTTTTACAAAATGTATGTATTCAGTTGTTAAATTAATATTGAAATATAAATAAAATAAATATTAGTGGACTTTCCACACAGCACTATCAAGCCCCAATATAAGCCAAAGCTTGTATAATATGGGAACCAGATAGCTGATATAATACATATACTTTTTTTTGTAATTACACACTTATAATATATAATAACATCCAGACAGAGAATAAACATCTATGTTCACCACACAAATGTTTGTACTCGGTGGGGATCGAACCCACGGCCTACGGCGCAGAAGGCAGAGCTACTCCAACTGAGCTGTGAAGGCTGTCACAGCTCAGTTGGTAATAAACAATAAAAATAAATAAATGCGATCGTGTGTTATATTTCAATGGATAAACAAGTTGTCGTGGGTACAAATCCCACCGCATAATAACTTTTGAGATACTATAAAAAAATCTAAGCCCCAAATGCCAGCAAGTGACCCATAACTCGAAAGTAGGCATCGAGTACTGCCATGAACACGTACAGAAGAGTGAAGAAAACTGGACAAGAGTTTTGTGATACAGAACTAGTTTGTATTCTGGAAACGAACATAGGTTACTTTTGCTCTGTTTTTTTTTATACAACTTGTTGATGGAACAAGCAGATGGCCCACCTGATGTTAAGTGGTAACCATCACCTATAACAAAGCTGTGCCTCGTAAGTCACGCACAATAGGAGGCAGTGCATCGTAGAGCACGCCAACGATGCACTGCCCTGCGTCCATCAACTTGAGGCATACAGATATTAAGCCACATGTGCCTGTAATTACACCGGCAACCAAACTTTTCAAACCGAAACACAGCAACGCTGCTTGGTGGCAGAAAAAGGCGTGGTGGTAGTACTTCCCCGTACCAGCCCTTCAAAAAGAGCTCTTCTACTCTTAAAATTATATATATATATATATATATATATATATATATATATATGTATAGCAAATTGGTAGTTTATCCATAAACCTTTCATCACATTGTTTAATAACAGTTAGCTGAACCATCATTCTGACTTTAAGGTGACAATTTGAACTAATTTTGTGAGTATCACGATCCGTTTTGGTGTGAAAAAAAAAATCATTATGGTGTATTTTTGGAAGCGGTAGTAAGTGAAGTGAAATAAAATCTCGGAGACAAAAAGAAAGGAGTAACTCAACAAAGTTGTCAATAAAATTGATTAATACAATCCGTTGAACGCAATAAAATGAAATGAGTGAACAGATCAGCAAACAAAAAGATCCAATTACGAATTTTACGATATAAATGTAACTCGGAGGCAAACAAATCAAGAATACATCAATATTGATGGAAAATAATTTAAAAACGCAATTCTGTTTGACGAATGAAACGAAAGAAATAAGTTGAATAAAATTTGTAATCTGTTCACAATTGCTTTTTTTGCACTTACTGAAAGTTCTAAAAATAAATCTGAAAGCTTTACTTAAAAAATATTTAAAAATTTTTGTATAAAAAACGTTGGTAGGAGCTAAAAGCTTTTTTTATGCTACTTGCTGACGGAAACTAGCAGATGGTCCACCTGATGCTAAGTGGTAACCATCACCTATAACAAGGCATTGCCTCGTAAGTCATGCACGATAGGTACGTGCCCTACGATGCAGCGTCCATCAACTTGTCAAGCCTCATGTGCCTGTAATTTCACCGGCAACTTTCACTCTTTAAACCGAAACACAGCAACAGCTTGGCGGCAGAAAAAGGCATTCTGAACTTTTCACGATATAAAGCTACAACAATGCTTGTTATAGTTAACTGGTTATGTTTTGTACGCTGGTCCAACGGCAGCATGGTTAACGTAGCCGGAAGGCAGCGAATGAGCCTTCTTTTCGACCGGAAAGGATTTCGTAATAGAGGTCTACGTTACACGTCAGAGTTGAATACAGTCTAATGGTGTTACACTATGTTACTTTAGTTTCAAGATGTCTTGTTCAAGCGATTATTGGGATCACTTTTATAAATGTAGTTTTATTTTTTCACGAAAGGAGCCTTTTGAGACGCACTTAAAATCCTTTCACCACACTGTTTCGAAAGAAACTAGTGAAGCTAGTAAAAGTGAAGTGAAAGAAACGACATGAGATGAGATATTTAAAAAATGTGAAGTGTATATTATTAAAATCGTTTTATTCTGATTGAGAAATAATATAGACTGTGAAAACTTTATATTTAAATAAAATAAAAGAATCAGTATGAAGTCATGATCTATATTTGGCGATTAGTCTTATATCTCAATTAACTTTTTTGATCGATTTTTCCGCCGCAGGTTGTCGGTCGTACCCATGACAAACGTTTGTGACAAACATTTGAATTTATTTATTCATTAAACTTAAACAGATGATTAAATAATAAGTGAACAGTGAAAACTGCATAATTAAAAACTGTGTCGCAGCTTCCAGCCTTAGATCTATAGAAGTGTAGATGTTTGTTCTTTGTCCAAGCATTATAATGTAGGTATATAAGCAGGGCTGGGCAAAATACATGTTTTGCTTTAATTTAAAAAATACTGTATCGCAAGTAATTTAAATAAGAAATACAAAATATCTTTGAAATTCTAATTACAAAATCCCCCGGCGTCAGGTATTTGAAATACGAATTACAAATTACTTTTTAAGGAAGTAATTGAAATATAAATACCCAATACGTATTTTTATTTTAATTTACAAGTAATTCAAATAGAATAGAAAAGAATAGAATTAATTTTATTTGCAACACACACTAAAAAATAGATATAAAACAGTTTTTTTTAAACTAAAGGCACCTACGTATTCCTTGACAGAATAATAAT
Organism: Chloroclysta siterata; assembly: GCA_932294275.1. Taxonomy (NCBI): domain Eukaryota; kingdom Metazoa; phylum Arthropoda; class Insecta; order Lepidoptera; family Geometridae; genus Chloroclysta; species Chloroclysta siterata. Next base: position 4,372,174 of record OW028604.1, on the reverse strand, counting down.
ATATACTTAATATAAAGAGATACAAAAAAAAATACAAAAAATAGGTACCCAGCTTTACTCAAATACTGCCTAACCCTGTATATAGGTACCTAATTGTAAATACGTGGTGACAGCAGGTGAAACAAGGCGACAATATATGGTGGTGAAGAAGCAGTTATAGAAATTTGAGATATTCAAATTGGACCGTTTTCAACTATACAAGGTGTTCCATAAGTTGTGTATATAAACTTCAGGGGGCTAAAGTACCCATCAATATGAACAACTTTTTCTAAGGAACCAACACTGTGAACGCGAAAAAAAAAACAGCTGTTTCATACAAAAGCTCAATACCTACCAGGCTAAAATGTATGAAACAGCTGTTTTTTTTTTCGCGTTCACAGTGTTGGTTCCTCAGAAAAAGTTGTTCATGTTGATGGATACTTTAGCCCCCTGAAGTTTATATACACAACTTATGGAACACCTTGTATAGCGAGTAATCTCAAGTTTCATGCAAACTGAATTTAGCATAGTATTAGAGGGAGTTTTATTACCCAGCGTTACAATAAACGTAGTGTACGACAATATTTCAGCAAGGTTATAGAGCTGGAAAACACTGACTGACAATAATCGAAGACCTGCTTTGAATTTTGAATTTGACAATAACGCGTCTTGAGAGAGACCTATGTCCAGGTGTGGGATGATAATGATGGTAATGGAATAGAATATAATTTTATTTAACAGCGTAATAAAAACAAAAATAGTATATAAAAAAGTACAATAAGCGGCTTTTTTGTAATACAAACAAGCTCACGGCCCGCCTGATGGGAAGCGGTTACCGTAGCTTATGAAGCAGAGCGTGCGTGTTGCCAGCCCTTTACAAATTTAAAAACGTCCTTTTTGAAGTTCCCCGTACTATAGTTTAGTCTTTCGGGAAAACCTCAGCAGGGAGATCATTCCATAGCCTAAGTACGGGAGAAAGTTCCTTTGGATCTTATTGTTAAAAGCAATCTTCTCCAGCTACGTTTTGGATAGACAGAAACATTGTAAGACTTTAAACCACTACTATAATAATATTTATGTAACTTTGTATCCAATAATAAATAAATATAAAATAAAAAATTGGATAAGTATGAACGGGGATAAATAATAAATAAATAGTACCAAATAAATTGATAAGTATGATGATTATCCAGATAAGTGAAAAATGATGAATACATAAACTATACAAACCAAGATATACCCTTCTTACCAGAAAGCACATGGACCCTCGTAGTGGCCGGAGGAGCGTTATTCGGGCCACATTTGTACAGCCCAGCATCAGCGCCTCTCGCCCTTTGCACCAAGAGCCGGCTGGTACTCTTCAGTCCTTTCTCCGTCACCAGGGAGATGCCCCCGCGAGCTGAGTCGAAGTTTATCACCTGCTATGATGAGGACATTCAATAAAGGAATTAATGGAAAATCTGATGATCGTGCAGTTATTTTATAGATCATCTTTCTAAAGCTACTCTAATTTTCTTTGTGTTCTGGAAAATATGAAATGAGCATAATATAGTACAGTTGTTTTCATTAAGGGGCTGACAACTATCAAACAACTTCTCGCTCGCACGTTTCGACATTTTGAAAGATATAAAATCACTAAACTCATTTTCGAAAAATCGCAATCAACCATTTTGTGTGCTTTACTAGTTTTCGTACATAAGCAAACTTTTGAGTAGGAAAACATGTTACGATCAAACTGAAATTTTTACTAAACTGTGTGCAATGTGATTGCACACAAAATGGTTGATTGCGATTTTTCGAAAATGAGTTTAGTGATTTTATATCTTTCAACATGTCAAAACGTGCGAGCGAGAGTCACATTAGCTCTTGTCTTCGCCTTAAATGGTTACACATCATAATTTCCAAAATTATTTTTTGTTCTTTTAATTAAAAATCATGCGAATGTACAGGGTGTTTAATATCTGGTTCCTCAGCACAAATTCATTTATATCTTATAGTTTCCGACTTACTCAATACTCAATAAATTTATTGCTTACACAAGGTTTAGTTTAGGTACCTACATACATTATTGTTAGATGTTTGTAAATATCACATGGACCCTGCATAGGGTATGGTAACATGGATGCAGGCCGAGGTTTTAAATTAAACATGTAAGTGGTAACTTCTCCATCCTAACTGATATCGATGAAACAGCCTGTATTTAGCAAGTGATTCTATTACACATTACTGGAATACTGACGAATTTATTAGCCTGTTGTTATTTTTGTATTAAAAAGGCGAACAAAGTTGTATTACGATACAAAGCTTTCAATTTAGGAATTTAATTTCGGGAATTCCATTCTTGGTGCACCTGAGTAATTACTCAAAGCTTCAAAGATTTATGGTTCCGACTGTGACTTGAATGTGGAGTCATTGGCGAAGCTATGTAGTTTATACTTATACTTTTAGTTCTATTTTATAATTAAGCCGTTCGCTTGTTCTATCAGCAAGCAGTAGTAAGCAAGTATCATTATATTGCCACTGTTTTGCTGATGTATAAAAAATCTTTTGTTATCGGCTTGCTCTAAAAATCGGAAGGCAATTTTTACAAACATTCATGATTGAACAATTTCCGAACAAAGATAATCAAAATCTAAGCCACCCAGGATTTGTCAACAAAATTATGTAAGCAAAACTGCGAAGTTACTTCTGCGTCGATTTCGCCAAAACTCTTACAAGAATTCCGCACGAAGTTGCGAATTTTTAATTAAATTTTTAGCAAACAAGTAAAAATCACGCAGCCGCTCTGTACGCTTCGTGTGTTTTTTAGTTCAAAAAAGCCGCAAAATGAACTAGTAGAAAAAGTTACGGCGAATGCTGTGACAAAAACTGAATTTTTATTGGGCAGACAGCAGTTTTGAAGCATATTTTAAAAATAACAAACGTCATGATGAACAATTGTAAGCTTTCTTATTTTATTTTATACTGAGATCGAATAAATAATATTGAATCCGTCAGCCAGTGGATGTTTGAATAACAAACACAACGATGTACGAGTATGTGAGTATAATAAGACCTTTGATAGCTTTCTTGTTTACTCAATAAAGTTTTCCGAAAAAAACTTTCTTAAAGCTTCTTATATTATGTGAATAATCGATAAGCACACACATTTTCGTCAAGTGTGATGGGTATTACAACCAAACAATGTTTGGATAAAACTTACATGTTTTTTGCACGGTAATCGTAGTAAGAGCTAGTGGCCGACTACGTTGTTGAAGCAAATGTATTGAGTATTAACTCTCTCTTTTGTAATGAAAGGAGAGAGTGCGCATTTTATAATTTACTAGCTGGTGCCCGCGACTTCGTCTGCGCAGGATTAGTATTTCGAGTAGTATTTATATTAGCGTGCCGTAGTACATATATGTGTAACTCTAGCGGTTTTGGCAGCGCACGCCAGAATAGCTCGCAGATGGTAAATTTTTTCCTACTTACTTGACACTTATCGTCATACTTTGGACAAATCACACAATACCTTTATAGATTATAGCCTATGTGTTATTCTGATGTATAAGCTATATTATTGTAAAGTTTCATTAAAATCCATTCAGTAGTTTTTACGTGAAAGCGTAACAAACATCCATCCATCCATCCATCCATGCATCCATACTTACAAACTTTCGCGTTTATAATATTAGTAGGATGCTACTGTTTTGGGTGAATTAGACGATAACAGCGATTTCCTACAAAAAATTACTAACAGCTTTTATGGATGTGTTTGCTCTTCCATGGTAATTAATATGCAAAAAGTCTGTTCAGCTTTTGGCAGCCGCTTTGATAAGATCGCGGAGTTTTGAGGAATTTTGATCAGAGAGGATGATGGATGATGATAGTGTTTTTGGGTTATATGTATATGGGTTTAGTTCTTTGCTTTTTTTTATAAAACTCGCAGATGGAACAAGCAGATGACCCACCTCATGTTAAGTGGTAACCATCACACACAAAGCACTGCCTCGTAGTCACGCACTATAGGAACGTGACATACGATGCACTGCCCTGCGTCCATCAACTTGAGGCATGCAGATGTTAAGCCTCATGTGCCTGTAATTACACTGGAAACCACACTCTTCAAACCGAAACACAGCAACGCTGCTTGGCGGCAGAAAAAGGCGTGGTGGTAGTACTTCCCCGGACGAGCCCTTCACAAAGAGCTCTATTACTCTTAAAGTGAGCAGAAGGCTGCATACACACATAAAGTTCTGATAGGTACGGGGTATTGTGTTACACATAATACCCCTATAAGGCCAAAGACCAAAAGATCAGACCAAGCACTGGCATACCTTGACGTGTGCAAAGGTTGACAATATCGTTTTAGAAATTCCCATACAAAAGTAAAACTAATATTGTCTCAGAAATTTGCAACAACCCTGATAATAATTGAGTACCAAGTTCTTTTACATTTTAAATATCTAGATCCTGAAAAACTGAGCAACTTCATTATTGGGTAGGCACTTTACTAATTGGTTTCCTATTTTATCTACAGTACATTATCAGAGGTCAAAAAACAGCTGTAAATAGGGCTGCGTCATGTTGTGTTTGTTTAATTTTGGAGGAACAACGTTCGAACACAACAAGAGGAATTTCATGAATGAAATCCTTCGAAATTTCAAAAGTCGTAGAACAAAAGTTGTTTGCCATGACCTGAAGAATACCCTGCTTTCGGGATTACAGGGGAATTATGTTACACGTTGCATATGAAGTGTTGTTGGATTCGTCTTGACCACGTGACTGAACGAAGATTAGCCTGTTTAATTTGCAGACGGGCTTTTTTTCTTGTCTTTTATTAAAAAAAATATTCATCGCGATAAAACTATTCAAGCAAGTACTTGCCTGTTCTCCATGAGTCCAGGTGATGGAAGTGGGAGGCTCCGGTGTGTGTCGTACTGTACACGTAAGGTTGATAGTGGACCCAGCTTGGATAAACAGCTCTGGTCCACTGGATATTGTTGTTTCTGGTTCTGTGGAACAGCAACAATATGAACTTTTTTTTTTTTAAACTACCCGTATTTTTTGCGTATAAAAAAGTTTGATCGGTACAAAGGGTTTTATTCGAAGATTATGTGTAGGTATTATGAACGGCTTTGAAGCGACAAGGGCTCACAAACAATTTTATTAGCATTTACCAACGTTTTTTATTAATATGCTTATATACAAATATCGAAGGAAACGGAATGTTCCAGAAAATAGCTTACTTTGCAGACTGTACATTTTTGCTTTGAGATATTTTCTCATAAGTATTTCAAACAATAACTTGTGTTATTGTTTGAAATACCTATGAGAAAATTCTAGCTAAATATTGAATATATTTTATTCCAAAATAATACTACGAAAGAACGGAGCTCTAAAGGCCGTGTGATAGATTTCACCTGGCGTTGAAATGATGCAGAGTCGGCCCCGTATATCAAATATTAACTGTATAAATATAATATTGAACTATAGCTACATTTTGCCTGCGACTTTACTAACAAGGACTTTGTTTATTCGACTGGACTTTAATATTTTGACCCACAAAAAAGAACCATTCTTTCTCTCTAGCAAGCTAACTAATTGCCACAAAACTTTATTGAAATTGAATACAATACAATTTTATAAGCAAACATCGCATGACATTAGATTTTTAAAATAAATATCGGCGGACATTTTTCCCGAAGCAACATCTAGCCCCAAACTTACCAAAACTTATGTATAGTATGAGAACCATACAGGGTGTATAAAGACCAATCCCGAAAACTTCAGAGGGTTAAAGTAGCTATTAATATGTATAACTTTTTCTACCAACACTGTAAATTGAAAAAAAAAACAGCTCTTCCATGCAAAAGTTCAATACTTACTTGGCTAAAATGTATGAAATAGCTGTTTTTGTTTTCTTGTTCACAGTGTTGGTTCCTTAATTAGCGCTGTCTCTGTTTGTCATTACGCATTGGTAAGAGATGGCAATAGTTTAAGCATAGTTTATCGTTTGACTGATTTTGTAGTAAGGCCGCCTATGTTTATCACACAATATGTTCTCGGTGGGGATTGAACCTACAGCTCAGAAGGCAGAGATACCAACTGAGATCTGTCACAATGTCCTAACTCAAAGTGTCTCATGTTACTCGCTGTTTATTAAAAAGTCAATTATAAATTACTCCTCATCGAGTCGTTTAGCCATGAGTGATGATCGCTACCCTGAAGTGTCGCCAGCTAATGCCAAAGATTTATTTCGGCAAGCTGGTAACGAGGGATGACAGGTAACCGTCCCTGTGGACTTGAATCGAGTCACGACATGGGCTGGAATTGAATCGAACCCGCATTGATGGTTTTCTGGGTGAAATGAAATAGGTAAATGCTGAAATTCGGAATTATTCGAACGTTGGAATTGGGTGCCAACATAAGCATATCGAAACTTTAGTCTCTGAAATTAGCTGACTGCTAAAAGAACTTGATAAATTAAATGAGTGAGCCTAGTGCTCAAAAGGAGCCTCTTTGAAGCGCACTTAATAAACCTTTCACCACTCTGTTTTGAAATAAAGTAGTGACAAGACAAGAAGAAGAAAGTTTTGTTTTATTGCTCGCTGAGGGCTCTGTTGCTTCGGTAAGTCAAATCAATCAGAGTCATCTACACCGCGACTCTACCGTCTTGGTTTAGGAGGTGCGGGTAAGAGCCGAACTTAGCGTTCTTTTCTCCAGTTTCACCTTCGGAAACTGTTTCCGAGTCTCTGGGAGAAGCCCCAAGTGGCTTGTTTAAGCCTCTCAGGTACGTTGGTACTCGGTGGAGCTTTAGACCTGGTAAGTAGGTTTATAAGTAGGTTTTTTCGAGACTTTTCTTTCTTTTTTTGTCTAGCACCGCCAGCGTTCCAGCATCGGTACCGCAGTTTCGTGTGGCTGCCTATACTGGCTCTCGGTTATGACGGTCAGTTCGCGCATCGCCGCATCCTAGAGGTTTAGGGAAGTCTGTTCAGTTCAGTCCGTTTTCGCTGACATGACAATGACAGGTCTGCTTTAAAATGGCGGGGCACTTCCTCACTTTTCTCGGTATATGCACCTGCTACGTCACGGGGTTTCAACGTTTTATAGCTATGAATGAAGCAGTACTCTTTGTTCAACATCATAAGCATAAGGATATGTTAGTAGCACGTAAGAGGATACACATACCAATGTGTAATACCTCCCCTGACGGGCTTAACCAATTTACGAGCACTTAAGCGTGCAGCACCGATAATGTTCTACCTACAAAACGTGGCAAAGCGCTCAGATGTGATGAAATCTTAATATTATTATCTAATGTCATCTCATCATTGTGATGTTTGACCATATTTGACCATCATTGCTCATCAATAGTGATACTTTCAATGAGAAATACAGATTATACAGACTTTGTCTGTTCCCTAGTCACGGTATTTACTTTATAATTCCCTAAACCCCAAAATTTTACAATTATCATCAGCCTGAAGAAGTCATAGGGCTCCCCGACATATTTCCAGAAAGAACGATTCTGACCCCTCTCCATTTACGCGACTTCCTGCAATCTTCAGAATGTCTATCGGTTTGTCATCTCATATTAAAAATAAAAGGAAACATATTTATTAAATATTCTAGATCGAGGCCGCGTACCGTCTCTGGCCAAAATAAGGCTAAAAAGTTCAAAGTTCATTTATAAGAAACACGGTTACGCGTCAATACTGGCACGTATTACACGTGTAAGCAGTACACGCCTACAATCTTGGGAAATAACGTGTCTATCAGACAAGTAGTGGAAGGCGTGGTGGAGATCTGGGTAGCTTACCTACGATATTGGCCTCAATATCGTAGGTATGAAGGGTAGGTGTCTGCCTAGACAGCGTGTTAAAAGTCGTAAGAGTGTCAGGATCCTCAACACTCGTATGCTAACCCACGATGTTGAGGAAGATAGCGTGCCCAATGGGAAGCGTGATGAAGATCTGGCACTCGTATGGTTACCTACAATGTTGAGGAAGACAGCGTGCTCAATGGGCGGCGTGGTGGAGATCTGGCACTCGTATGCTTACCTACAATGTTGAGGAAGACTGCGTGTCCAATGGGCGGCGTGGTGGAGATCTGGCATTCGTATTGGCCGGAGTCGCGGCGCTGGGGGCTGCGGATGCGCAGCGCCCACTCCTCGGAGCGCGGCTTGTGCGCCGCCTCGAACCGCTGGTCCGACGTATACGTGTAGCGACCCACTGTCAGCAAGTGGATGTCTCGGTGACGGACCCATGATACCTGGAATTAAACCTTATTAATCGTTTTCGTCGTATTATAAATCTTAAAGAATCTTTAAGATTTTAAGGACACATTAGTATGAGCCCTTGGCACATGGATAAGCTAAACCACCGGAATTTTTTCGGATCAGTAGCGTCAGTATCTGTTTTTTTGTTTATATACAAACAAAACAAAAGCTAGAGATATATATTCTGACGTTTCTAAATGTTTTAAAATGGCAGGCCACGAGAAAGTGGGATACATGTTGAAGATTCCGATCGGAATCGATTTCGAATGTTTTAAAATGGTTTTAGCCCCACAGGTCTTGAACTATTTAGATCTTGAAGTTCCGTTCTTAGTATATTGAATGCTTATTATTTGAGTTTAACACTGTCAGGTCTTTGAGCCAAAAATTTAGAACTGTCACTAGCATGTCACTGTCAATGCATGGTGTGGTGTGCCTATTTTAGGGTCCAACAAGGTCCAACCTATTATCCGGCCGAATAACCACAGACTCGGACGTAATTTCCAAAGCGACCGATTTGTCCTTCGACCGTCTAGCAGGTATATTGAAGGCACAAAAACAACGCATTTATCATTTTAGTAGTACAAAAATTACACTAAAACTGTGTCTGGTTATATGATATTAACTATGAATTCCCAAACAATTTAACAGTTAGTCAGTACGTCTGTCCTCGCTAAGAAAACCAACTCTAAGAATGCAAATGCTGATGGAAATGCTAATGAGCTTGGGGAAGTGAGAATTGAAGGAACGCTAAACTCGCTGCAGATTGTAAGCTTCAATTGGGTGTCATAAATAAAGTAAAAGTATTTCTGCTTCTGCTTTAGTAAGACGTAGCGCGAAAAAGAAAACAAACTGAGTTATTTTATTTTTCCACAATAGCTCCGAGTAAAGTTATTAAGTATTATTAAAAAAAACTTAGTCAATCAAATTTGAGATTATAATATTAAGGCGAAGACAAGAGCTAATGTGATTCTCGCTCGCACGTTTCGACATGTTGAAAGATATAAAATCACTAAACTCATTTTCGAAAAATCGCAATCAACCATCTTGTGTGCAATCTCATTGCATACATGTTTTCCTACTCAAAAGTTTGCTTTACTAGTTTTCGTACATAAGCAAACTTTTAAGTAGGAAAACTTGTATCAATGAAAATGAAATTTTTACTAAACTGTGTGCAATGTAATTGCACACAAGATGGTTGATTGCGATTTTTCGAAAACGAGTTTAGTGATTTTATATCTTTCAACATGTCGAAACGTGCGAGCGAGAAGTTGTTTGATAGTTGTCAGCCCCTTAAATGGTGGAACTACACATAGCTATTCGTGTTCGCGTATTTGTCTTATTTTCCCGAACAAGACGAATATGCAAATATAATAAGCGGAACAAGGAGTACCTAAAAACACGAATACGGAATAGCCTTGTGAAGTGCGTAGTAGTGCTCTTTGTGAAGGGCTCGTCCGGGGAAGTACTACCACTATGCCTACTTCTGCCGCCAAGCAGCGTTGCTGTGTTTCGGTTTTTGAAGAGTGTGGTGGCCGGTGAAATTACAGGCAAATGAGGTTTAACATACCTATGCCTCAAGTTGATCATAATGCACGTTCCTATCGTGCGTGACTTACGAGCCAATGCTTTGTTATAGGTTATGGTATACCACTTAACATCAGTTGGGCCATCTGCTTGTTCCAGCCAGTTGTATAAAAATGTACTTTTATATAAGCTCGGTGAAAATGTAATCAAATAGCTCAAATACTTGAAAGATACTTTGTACCACACATATATGATAAACTCTGTCTTCCATTGAGTATTTTTACTGAGTCATCCGAAATAAACGTTAACGCGCAAATAGCGCATTTGGAAACTTTTATCTGTAGCAAAAGTTTCGAATGGCACTTGAGCCTTTACGACTATATACTTTTACGGAAACAGGATGGGATTCAGGCCTTGGGGTCACGTAGGGGAATTGTAACCGAAGAACTATTATTATCTAATCGTACGTCAAAGTTCTTACATTCTATTGACGCAAATCAGTTTTTTTAAGAATGTTGAATTACAAAAGATTTTGTTCACACGAAGCTATTTCATAGAACTGTGACTGCTTATTTTACACACACTTAGTGTGTGTTTCAAGTTTCATAAATGGTTTCTTAGTAAGCGTCTACACCCTCAAAGAGGCTTTTCGAATATCAGACCTAGTTTCGGAGATTTCGTAAAGAGTTGGGAGATTTTGAGGTTATAAAAGCGAAGCGTAGAGTGGCCTTCGACCCGACGGAAAGGCCTCGTCCTTCCTGGAAATGTATCGGAGCTATGTCCTATTATGTAAGCAATGTCCAGCTGTGGACTTCTATGGCTGATGCTGATGATGATAAGGTCACAAAAATAGATATAAAATAGTAAAGCCAAATTATATAATTATATTTTTTGCTTAAAATGGCAAATAAATTATTAAAAAATGGCATTGAAGGCACATATTCTTATTCTTTAAACTTTTTTGTCTAAACATCTTTCAAAACAAAAAAAAACGCATCTACGTATCAAAAGAACGTGGGTGTATTCAAATCCTGTTGGAACATAACTTTTTGCAATATAAAATCTTAAAAAACAACCCCACAATAAAGCTCCTCAGTTTTATCCGTAAATATCCCACAATACACTTTTTATACACAATGTTTTATCAATACAGCAAAGTTCTTGAGGTGAAACGATCGCTCTTAGCACAGCTAATCATAAAATCTTTAGTATCTGTAATAACTCCGGTATTTTACGTTCGCTTGGTAAACACTGAGCGATTTACTGGGGCAGAATGAAAAAAAAACTTTTTTCAATAAAGAAATTGTAGGTTTCGGCAGTGGGGACTTATAAGTAAACCTTACTTTCCTCTTCTTCTCTCAATTTATGGCTCCTGTCTGTCATTCGACAGACAATCTTGCCAGTGTCAAGTGATTTGTATTGAATAAATACTTTTTTGTCAAGTCAGTCTATAGTCAAGTCGGCCGTCATTTGTTTTGAAGAAAATGGTGGCGGTTTTCTTCAAAACATTGGAAACATTTTTGGTCAAATCAGGATATCACAATACACTTTCATTCCAAATGTTTACACTTTGTGCTAAAACCTCAAGTAATGTTGGTTAAAATACCACCGAAATTACACAACACAGCTCAAAATAACACTAGAAAAACAAATAAAATGAAAAAGCTATGTTGCTTCCCAAAATGCCAGAAAATGAATCCTTCTATAGTTCTATCAAGATATGTTTGATTTTCAAATAAATTTGAACTGTAGTGTCAAATCAAAATGAAAGTCTTTATTCAGTTTAATTCAGTTTAATCACAATTATCACTTTGTAAGGTCTTTTAAACTAGAAGAAGGCGCCAGTTCTTTGCAACCTAAGCCTAGGTAGGTGAAAAATTTCACGCAGTTTTTTTACTGTAAACGGATTATTTCATGTCTTTCAAATCGTTGTTATTTATTGTTAGAAGTTAGATGTTCTGTTGATTAAAATTGCCGTTAACTGCAGAAGTTTCGAACGGTAAATTAAAATAATTAATCACTGTGTAGGAGGAACGCCATTTTGCGGTTCGAGAAATAATGTCTATACATGTTTTTGTCTATATTGGTTGTGCAAAAGAGATTTATTATGTAAATATTGGCTTACATTTAAACAATCTACAAATTAATAAATATCTAGTTTTAATTTACTTTATTGGTTTGTTGCCAGTTTGTCTAGGCTTGGTCGCGTGGAACTAGCACCTAGATTATTCAATTAAATAAACATTTGACGTTGACTTTGTTGATAAAAAAAAAAAGTTTTGATCATATATGAGCACCGCTGATTTTCTTTGAAGCAGTGGCAATGGGCACTGGGCATATAGCTCGAAGAACTGATAACCGATGGGGAAAAAAGGCTCTCAAATGGCGACCACGAACAGGAAAACGAAGCGTGTGACGCCCTCCTATCCGATGGACTGACGACATTATTAGGATCGCGGGAAGTCGGTGGATGGAGAAGGCTCGGAATCGGTCTTCCTGGAAATGTGTAGGGGAGGCCTATGTCTAGCAGTGGACTTCTTAAGGCTGATGATGATGATGATGAGTGACTTTTGAAGAACTGGTCCAGAATCTGGCCGTCTTTCACCAATGATGGTGGCAGGAGGCTCAGGATAAGAAAAAAACTGGGAGTAAACATTTGGTAGAAACTTTTGCCCAGCAGAGGGACAAAAAAAAAGTAAAAAAAAAAGAACAAAAATTGTGGCTAGGAAAAAATAAATGGAGATAGCCGGCCAACTGCCTACCACTATCATCCAGAGAATAATCATTATCTTACACAGAAAATCTCAACCATTACAAATCAGAATGGAAACTTTAGTGTGTTCATTCCAACTTTGAGTTATAGCAAGGTATTTAGGTTGTGTACTAACTTGTATCTAGCATCTGGGAGCTCGAACAGGATTGCACTTCGAAGTCGCAATGCGAATTCAGGTCGATTAGGACTTCGCTTGTTCTCAATTTGGAGTCTCGGCGCATGTTTGTTAAAGTTTCAGATGTAATATTGTCATGCATGTTAAATTTGCGATGTTGCATTAGTTAATTAGTTTTTTAAGTGTGATTAGTTATTTTAGGTAAAAAAATTACACTGAATACCTAGACAATGTAAAAAATACACATTACACAGTTGCGCCATCCGCAGACCATTGCAAACGATTTAGAGATGTCTCAATCAGTGCCAAGCAGATGCGTCTCCAGGGCGATGCCGATGGCTGTATTTGTTTTGTTTTTTTTAAACATTTAGCTGATGGAACAAACAGATGCCTCACCTGATGTTATGTGGTAGCCATCACCTTTAATAAAGCATTACCTCGTAAGACACGCACGATGTATTAGTTGATTATAACTTTTTTTTTTGTAAGAAAATTCATTGCGGCTTATTTTGATCTCAGCATCAATTTTAAAATCAAAATTACCTATAACAGTTACATTAATTTACTACAATAATAGTTGCATTAATTAACTAATTAACAATGGGTGCCTGTACTTGCACCTGCACCCATACCTGTGCCACCTTTCAAATCGGAACACAGCACACACACATGCGAGTATTAGAATATGGTATAGTAAATTATGTAATAATGCTAATTATCTAATAATTTACGTACCTAAAATAATCTTGGAAATTTTCAATTATTAGGTAAATAATTAGAATATACTATACCCTTTTCTAATACGAGCATCACTGCTTGGCGGCAGAAATAGTTACGATAGAAGTCCTTTCCGTGTGTGTGTGTATTACTGTGTTTATGGTGGTAGTAGTGTCCCTCAGATTAATAAATCATTATTCTGAGTAGTTTGCTAATAACTAAATTGTACCTAGTTCGTCAATTGTTTTTTAAAACTGTCAGTAAATCTAGTCTCGATTCAAACTTGAATATTATCCAGGCCCTTAGTTGGTTGCTCGAGGCGCGATGAAAAGGTCTTAAAAAGTTTATTTTTTCTAGTAAAAGTTGAAATGTAAATGGAAAAAGGTCTTTATCGAAAAGTGATGAGTAGACACAGATAAAAAACAGGCATCCAAGACAGCCTTACGTTTTTTATCCTCACGGTAAATATTCACTTTGATTTTACAATACCTAGTACCAACTGAAGATGTTTAGGTAGTCAGAGGTACTTCAAATCTTTATATATATAATTCTACTGTTCGTGTGTATGCCACTGAAGCCCTCCTAAAAGGCTTGACCGATTTGAATGAATTTTTTTGTATGCATTTAGGTGTCACCGTGGATGGTTTAGATTCACAAATCAGCCCGGCAGATGGCGCTGCAGTCGGCTTTTATTTCATACTTTGTTTAATATCCTAATCGTTTGAAATATCATGCAGGACAACGTCTGTCGAGTCCTCTAGTATTATATAATATACGTGCCAGGTTGCAAGCCCATCGCCGCTACTAAAATACTAACTGGTTTCCTCATGATGGTTTCCTTTACCGATTGAGAACCAGTGCTCTCAATGCATTGCGCACGTAAATATTTCAAAGAGAAGAATCCACTGACTCATGTCAAGATTCAAATATCCTGCATTTTTTTTCGTACATTAACTTAATTTCTCTGGCAACCACACACTTCAAACCGAAACAGCAACGTTGCTTGACGGCAGAAAAAGGCATGATGGTAGTACTCGTACCTTCCCGGACGAGCCTCATACTCATAACTTGTGTATCTAACCTTGTGTATTTTTTTTATTTTAAGAACTTTAAAACGTCTCCAGAACGAAACGTATACAGAGTTGGATTGCGATTGCAAACCTTGGGGTATAATATCTCAGAGATCAAAACCGGAAATATTAAAAAGATTCCATCTGGGAGTCTCGGGGGCATCGAGCACTCCCAGATGGAATCTTAATTTTTTTAAATTTTACCTCATAAAAGTCCGTCAACATTTTAGACGTGTACACACGGATACGCATCAGGCTACACATTGCTCGCATTTTTTATACAACTTGCTGATAGAACAAGCAGATGGCCCACCACAGCAGTGGTAACTATAACCTTTTAAGAGTAGTAGAGCTCTTTGTGAAGTGCTCGTCCGGGGAAGTACTACCACCACGCCTTTTTCTGCCGCCAAGTAGCGTTGCTGTGTTTGGTTTGAAGAGTGTGTTTGCCGGTGTAATTACATGCACATGAGGCTTAACATCTATATGCCTCAAGTTCTTAGACGCAGGGCCGTGCATTGTAGGGCACGTTCCTATCGTGAGAGACTTGCGAGGCACTTGTAATTTCACCGGAAATAACACTCTTCAAACCGAAACACAGCGTTGCTACTTAGCGGCAGGAAAAGGCATGGTGGTAGTACTTCCCCGGACGAGCTTTTCATAAAGAGCTCTATTACTCTTATGTTCGCTTTTATGTCCTTATAGTAAGCGTAATTTTTCTGTGGCTTTGTGTAGATTGATCTGTATCTACACAAAGCCACTATGGACGTAACAATATCTTGCCAATATCACAGAATAAATATTAGTACTACGTACCAATATGTAGTTAAGTGTACTGGAAGTTAAGAGGCTGAGAACCGTCACAAAATCCAAGCAACTAAGTTGTGGAGAATAAAATTACAAAGATTAAACCAAAACTATCACAAAATTCACAGCCTTCACGGGCGTGGGTTCGATCCCCACTGAGAACAAACATCTGTGTGATGAACATAGATGTTTGTTCGCTGTCTGAGTGTTTTTATATATTACATATTATATGTTTTTATATATTATATAAGTATGTATTTACAAAAAAAAGTATACATGTATTATATCAGCTATCTGGTTCCCATATTACAAGCTTTGGCTTAGTTTAGCGCTAGATAGTGCTGTGTGAAAAGTCCTCCAATAATATATATTTATTGATTTAAAAAAAAGGTTATATAAAAAAATCATCCTAACAATTTTTCTTAACAAAAATCATCCTAACAATTTTTCTTAACAAAAATGTCCTTTAACAAATTTTTAAGGTTTTTGGTATTTTTTGCTAAAAATTTGTAATGTCCTCCGAAGCTTTAAAGTTTGCGATTTTTCAGTAATAAATAAAATAAAATATTCGAGTGAGAACGTGTATGATGGTTGTCAGCCTCTTAAGAGTATGGATGTTAAGCTTGTACGGAATAAATGGAGCCATTTCAATGCAGCACGCTGGTTTTACGGCATATTCGACGCATTATTCGTGTCGGTTATTGGAATTGGTTTTTAAATTCGAATTGGATTTACTGAATAAGATGTTTGATAAATTATTAATCCAGAATCGTTATCCTGTTCTTATTATAATTTATCTTCCGATCCTAAGGTCGTGGGTACGAAACCAGTCGCGCACAAATGAGTTTTTCTTCAAAAATTTATGTTTACTGTGCCAGTACTCTCCACTAAATTATATTATAACACCTACATGTTCATCACACAAAAGTTTCTTCTCGGTGGGGATCGAAAAGACAGCCTACAGCGCAGAAGGCAGAACTAACAACTGAGCTATGAGAAAGAAAGGAAACTTTTTTATTTGACCCAAGTAAAAAAACAATAAAGTCAAAGTCAAAGTCAAAGTCAAAATGTATTTATTCAATAAAATCACAAGGATCACTTTGAAACGTCTTAAAGCTAGGTGACTCTAGGTGCCAGTTCCACGCGACCAAAGCCTAGAAGAACAGGCAACAAACTTACGGCTTGGTTCCTACCGTTCTTTTGTATGATCCTTTTACAATGTAATAAGATAATATATTATTGAAGTTTAGTGAGTAGTAAACAGTAGGTAGAAAGAAGACAATAATATTAACAGTAATAGGAGAAAAAAAATAGCATGTAGGTAAATAGATATGGTACCTATAATACCCATGCATCGTTGTGTGGGGTCAAAAAGGTCATCGTCTGAGCTTTATGCTGCATGCTATAAATATTGGTGAACATTCCACACAGCACTATCTCGCCCCAAACTAAGCCAGCTTGTAATATGGGAACCAGAAAACTGATATAATACATTATATACTTTTTTTTTGTAAATACATACTTATTATTATATAATAACACCCAGACATAGAACAAACATCTATGTTTATCATACAAATGTTTGTTCTCGGTGGGCATTGAACCCACGGCCTTTGGCGCAGAAGGCAGAACTACTAACTGAGCTATGAGTGCTGTCAATACAACATGTACAAGATATCACTCACAGTTCTATTCTGCAAATTCTTGACGCGGCACAGCAGTCGCACTGGATGCCCCACTAATCCCGTTATATTCCTCGGCGTACTGGGATCGAAGTAAGGTGCGTCCGGGGATCCGTGCCACTCCTGCAGGAACTCCGCGCGGAACCGGCGGGAGGAGATGTCCATTGTGGTGTTGTCTGGGGACTCGGTGCCGGAGTCAGCTGTGGAACACATTTCGAAGTTAGTTCGAAAGGTCAGCAGGCTTTTACGTATGAATTTTGACATTTCTCGCGTTAACGTATCCTAGCAATATTCGACCTTATTCTGTTGTTATTAGGGATACCATACGTTTACGTGACTAACGTCGAACTCGTGGGTGATTAGGCCGCAGGAGTCGATTGGTACCGTCGAATGATAGACTATAGTAGTAGTATTGCGTACGATAACATCTATGTGTAGGTTGGTCTAGCAAGCGATTATTTACTTTAGTTTTTAGCACATCTATTAGTTTATTTAAGTAAGATTTGTAGGACTATTTGAATGTGTTCGATATTTTACTTCGAAAATTACAACATACAATTTTACATGCAGAATACACAATACCCTCTCAGCTCAAATGAAGCTAATAATTTGGATAACATTGAAAGATAAAAAAACGAGAAAAAACATTTGTGTGATGAACATTGATGTTTTTCCTCTGTCTGGGTGTTATATGTATAATATTATAAGTAAGTATTTACAAAAAAAAAGTATTATATCAGCTATTTGGTTCCCATATTACAAGCTTTGGCTTAGTTCGGGGCTAGATAGTGTTGTGTGGAAAGTCCACTAATATTTATTTTTTAACTTTGTGTCACGGAAGAAAAAAAATATCGTTTGACAATCAACTCGGTCATAAATCATCATAACACGTACACGCTAGATCAAAAGGACCGCTCCTAAATGCGAGAGAGAGAGAGCAATATTGCTGTCTTGTTCCGATAGCTTATGACCGAGCCTGCAGCGAGAGTTTAACGCGACTATAAGACCGACAGACTACAATAGCAGTAAGATTTGTTTATTTAACAAGCTGCAGCTACAGCTGATTTAAGTTAGTTGACCTAAGTGCAGGGCTAGTTTCCGATTTTGATCTTGCATTGCAAACTCCCATTTCCGCTCTAAGCTCCGCCGTCCACACCTTCCTTTGTCTTCTTGAAACATTTCCTTAGGTAAGGTTGGCTCCGTCTCATAAATCACTGGGTCTTTCCGCTCTTCTAGATGTTTATCCGAAGTGACGCGAAAAAGTGTTTCCTCGGCATAAATTGAGCAGTGTTTTATAGGAAACTTATGTCTGGGTGCTGGGGAATACAGGTCCTTGAATGGCGACCACGAACTGGAAGATAAACCTCTATAACCCGATGTATCAAGATTCTGATTATCGTGGGAATTCTAGACTTTTGACAGCCTTCACAGCTCGTTGGATGGAAAGGGCCCAGAATCATACAAGGGAGGCATATGTCCAGAAGTGGACATCTTCAAGTTGATGATCATGAGGATGAAAGCATGATCGTCGAGGACTAAGGGCATTTTATTTTCGTGGTGGATACATGGCCTTTCACAACTACAGCAAATTGATAAATGGAGTGTGGTGTGAAACTTAAATTAGTTTACTGCGGGCGTCACATAGCGGTAACTTTGTACCCTCATTACAGAGGGCTATTTATAAATAGTTACTAAATCGGACCTTATAGTTTGAAATAATTAGAGAGCACTGGTGGTCCAGTGGTAGCAGCCCCGCCTTCCGATCCTAAGGTCGTGGGTTCGCAACCGGTCGTGCACCAATGTGTTATTCTGTTCAAAAATGTATGTGTACAATGCCAGTACTCTCAAACGGTGAAGGAAAACATCGTGAGGAAAGCGGCATGTCGTAGAACCTAAAAAGTTCTAAAACATGTGTCGAGTGCTTGAAAGGAGCCTCTTGGGGCGCACTTAATATCCTTTCACCACACTGTTTCAAAAGAAACTAGTGTAACGACAAGAGAATAAATAATTAGACGAAAAATAAAATTATTTCTGGGTTTTCAGTTGGTTCCCAGGTCTTTTTTAGCTATAAAAGTTCGTTAATGAGTTGGCCAACTCTGTGATGGAGCTTTTAGGCTTGCTCTAGACAATTATGGCTACGAAATTTTTAGAAACCGTCCCTCTGAAAATACAAGCCCATGATATTCAATACCTTTACGTCTCAGAAGAACTCACGTCATACAGCACTTCTTGCTTGCTTACTTTCTGACATAACAGCATTAACAGCTATTAAAATCCATCTGCCTTTTCTTATAGAAAAAGCTAAGCCGCTCTCAAGAACAAGTAGCACAAGCAGTCACCCAAATGGTAACAGCTTCTCTTGTCGTGTCACTAGTTTCTTTCGAAATGTGGTTAAAGGATTTTAAGTGCCCCTCAAGAGGCTCCTTTCTTGACACGCGTTAAAGAAATTTTAACGACGTGCCGGTTTCCTCACGATGTTTTCCTTCACCGTTTGAGAGTACTAGCATTGTGCACATAAATTTTTGAACAGAAATACTCATTGGTGCACGACCGGTTTTGAACACACGCCCTTAGGATCGGAAGGCGGGGCCGCTAGCACTAGACCACCAGTGCTCCAGTAACAGCTGATCGTTGCTACGCCACGATTACTTATAGAAGTACTTAAACTTTTACTGCAAAATGTGGGCATGTGCCAAATGTAAAAGTTTCATCATGACTAATTACCCTCACTCTGTCTTCCTCGTAGGCTATGGGTTCGATCTCCATCGAGAACAAACATTTTTGTGATGAACATAGTATAAAAAAAGTATATAATCTGGTTCCAATATTATAAACTTTAGCTTAGTTTGGGGCCAGATAGTGTTGTATGGAAAGTCCACCAATATTTATTATTGTCCTACTAATATTTGAACCAAGCCGTAAGTTTGTTGCCTGCTCTTCTAGGCTTTGGTCGCGTGGAACTGGCACCTAGAGTCACCTAGCTTTAAGACGTTTCAAAGTGATCCTTGTGATTTTATTGAATAAATACCTTTTGACCTTGACTTTGACTTTATTATTAACGCGAAAGTTTGTAAGTATGGATGTTTGTTACTCTTTCACGTAAAAACTCTGAATGGATTTTAATGAAACTTTACAATATATAGCTTATACATCAGAATAACACATAGGCTACAATTTATAAAGATATTGTGTGACTAATCCTGCGCAGACGAAGTCGCGGGCACCAACTTGTTATTTACGAAATGTAATTACGTGTTCCATCAACTATCTGGTTCTCATAGTACAAACTTAGTTTAGGGCTAGATATCGCTTTGTAAAATGTCTGCCAATATTTATTAATAATAAGAGCTCAGTCGGGCAACTAAATTTGAAATTGTACAGCATTTTGTTGACCACTGAGCCATGCATAGTAAGGTAGACGGTGCATTGAATAAATCAACTCGGCCGACCCCCGAACGGCTGAGTGGAATTTATGAATTCTCGATAACTTTGAGAAACTCGAATATTTAGGTGCTTTGACTAAGTTTTGCAATGATTGAAAATTCAGCTTGAATAATTTTGTGACCCGTACAAAGAGTAATGTTTTTTTTATGATTGTGTAAATGCAAATGGACGCTTTGGGGAGCGTTTTTATCGCTACCGACCCGTAGTCCGACCGCTATGTCCAATGTTTGTACCACGGGTAATCCATGGTCCAACCGGTTGTACAACGGGGCAAGTTTACCCGTAGTCCAACACGTTGGACTACGGTGATGTAAATTTATCTTAGTCCAATACTAAAAAGTAGGTTTACCCGTAGTCCAACATGTTGGACCACAGAAACGCACGTTTATCCATGGACTAACTAACGTAAAGGCAAAAAAGTTATCTGTTATTTTTATTCCTGAACGCACTGACTACCTGACTGTGCTGAATGAAACTAGATAGATTTATATTTATATTTGTGAATACTCCAAACAGCGCAATTTAGCCCCTATGTCAATTAATATAATACCTATAACAGTGACATAACACCCAGATACTTGTACAACGAGTAATGTTTTTCCATGATTGTGTAAACGAAAATGGATGCCCTGGGAAATTCTCATCTCGTTGAACATGCTGACTGTCCCTACAGAATATGACTGTGCTTAATGAAAATAGATAAATGAATTGGACACAGCGCTTTTAGTCCTGATATATATAAAAAGAAGATGGCCCACTTGATGTTAAGTGGTACCAAATACTATTAAGTGGTACCACCTATAACAAAGTATTGCCTCGTCACGCAAGAAGAGAACGCGCCCTACGATGCACTGCCCTGCGTCCATCAACTAATGAAATATTTTTTGAAATCGGACCAGTAGTTTTTGAGTTTATTCGTTACATACAAAAATACAAATCTTTCCTCTTTAACATATTAGTGTAGATGTTTTTTTCGAATCGAATTGGGTAGGCCAATGTCCAGCAGTCAATGTCATTTAGGCTAATTTTATTTCGTCTTACTAAATAAATAATTGACGATCTATCAACAGGTACATTTATGATGAGATCACATCAAATATTCCAAGAAAGCCGGTTCGAGAAGCAAAGATTGCTGTTCTATTAATTATTTTGAGAGTCATGCAATCTTGAAAAGGTCTAGGGAAGAACAATAAAACTCGTAGCTCTCTTCCGTCAAGTCCCTTTTACGCTGAAGGCATGCGCGCACATTCCTTTTATTCTTCTTAGATAGGGTTGCTAGGTAAAATATATGACAAAAGAACGGTAGGAACCAAGCCGTAAGTTTGTTGCCTGTTCTTCTAGGCTTTGGTCGCGTGGATCTGGCACCTAGAGTCACCTAGCTTTAAGACGTTTCAAAGTGATCCTTGTGATTTTATTGACCTTTTGACTTTGACAAAGATTTTTTATAATATCCCAAAAGTTATTATCCGAGTGGGTTTGAACCCACGACCTTCCACTTGAAACGAGGCTGCGTATAACTCATAGGGATAAGTTAGTATAGTGCTATATCTTTGTGATTTCCTTAAGTGTAGTAAACTCTATAAAACGAATAAAAATAAAATAAATGTGTTTAAAGGTTTTTTTAATATTGCCCTGGAAATAGAATGATTAAGATTTCGTTAAATAATTTTCAGAAGAATGGTAAAAATGTTATGCTTTTTCTCTCTGGGATTACGAATATAAGGTGATGGTACCATCCACCATGTGAACACCATCATATTTGAAAACTCAGCGTGGTATTAAAACTCTGTAGATCAATAATTTAAATTTTGATGAATGTACATTGTTCTTATTTAAAAGATACCCTGAGAAAATAGACGATTTCAGAGGATTTTTTTCAATATTTATTTCAGAAGAAATATTAAGGCACCATATTTTCTTATTCAGAATCGGCAACCCTATTTTAGCACGGTTTTGTGTTTGGAACCAGCCAAGTGTGACGGAATAAATACATTGCTACTATTGCACGAGCAGTGTTAATACATCTTCTGTTGTATAGCCGCAATGAAACGCGTATTATGATTGATGAGGAAATATTATTTGGACTGCTGTTTTAGGGTCAAATAAGTATTAACCTTTATATTATATTTGACAGGCAGACAACCATCAAACTATTTCTCGCTCGCAAATTTCACTTTGAAGATATAAAATGACTGAAGGTAGTTCTAATAAAACTAGTTTGTCTAGTTTTCGTACTTAAAACCAAGTTTCGGAGACCCAAAACTTGGTTATTTAAAAATTCGAAACAGTGTATTGAAAGGATTTTAAGAGGCTCCTTTCGAGCACTTGACACATGTTATAGAATTTTTTAGTTTCCACGACATGCCGGTTTCCTCACGATGTTTTCCTTCAGCGTTTGAGAGTACTTGGTGCACGACCGGTTTCGAACCCACAACCTTAGGATCGGAAGGCGGTCAATAAATATAAAAAAAATAATCTTCTTCCAAAACCGTATTTACTGATATACAATTAAAAAAAACTGATAGCAACATGGTTTTATAAAAGCACCAAGGACATGAAAATTTGATTTCTGTGTCACAGGGCATCATCAGTATTATTACCCAAATTTTCTTGAAACTCCATCAAACTTTTCTAGCTATGTGTAAGTTAACCGGCAAGTTTTCAAACATCTGCTTAACCTGTAAATATTTACTTCGGGTCCGTGCGTTGTGGTCTTATGGTAGGCAAGCTTACTCGTAGTTTCATGTACCTGGAAATTCTAGTGTAGGGTTAAGATTGATGTGACTATTTTATGAAACAAAACAGTGGGGACCAAGCCATTAATTCTGCCTGTTCTTCTAAGCTTGGTCACGTGGAACTGGCGGGCGCCTAGATTCACCTTTTTTTTTGTTAGATTTTGTTTGAATCCGCAATTAGTTGTTGGACTATAGGCGGATGAGTGGATGGACAGATGGCAATTATTAGGGTCCAGACGCAGCAGTCTTTTCCCTCCTTTATGAATAGATTCACCTAGCTTTAAGACGTTTCAAAATGATCGTTGTGATTTAACTAAATAAGTCCTAAATTTGTCAAGGTGGAAATAATGAATTTTATTTGGTATGTTACCCTACCTACCTCTTTCCGGAATACTTTGACAAAATATCTGAAAAGCAACAGTTGTATTTTAAAGACTCAAATTTGTCCATGCCACTCCAATATTATATGCCTTTTTACGTATGCCGTTTGCATTTCAATATATTCAATATATTCCAAAGTCAAAAATAGTATACAAAGAATTTATAAGTTTGATTTTTTATTAAACAGAACCAGATTTTTTACCGTCTGCAAAAAGGATTCAGCTCTTTTTAGTTTGTTTAGACTTCATCTAATGAGCACTACCCTAATCTTCTATATCTTTTCATTACCCAAAGATTATCTGGTAGATAATGCTATCCAGCACTAAGCTCACCTGTGTACAGTATGTCTTATTTGTGTAAAAAATAATTTTCTACGTACCTATAGTTTACTTTTACCTAAAAAATTATGCTATTATTGCAAAGTCTGTACCTATTAAATATTATCTAAAACTGTGTATTACGGTCAAAGTAGGCATTAATAACATAGAATATTTCCTCCGACCCGTCTAGCTAGTGGACGATTGTCGCATGATTAACTGGACACGCTACCCTACCTACTGAACCCTTTCCTGCCCATCCGGTCACTGCAAATCTTTCTGTCCATTTGACGGTACGGAGATAAAATAGACTATTCAACAAATATAATTTAAAGATTGGGTAAAAAGATAAGATGGTATCTCTGCAGCGAACAAATTAGGGACAGACAAAAGACAGTGGGGCTGAGGTAAGGTACTTCCTTCATCTTATGCAGTCAAAAGGCGGGACTGAGGTGAGGTATTCCTGAAGGTGCGTCCGGTAAGCCTTATGCAAACGACATAAGAAACAAAATGCAATGATTCATATGCCTTCGTGGGCTGTACTGTATCAATGTTGGATTGAATTACTTTAGAATATTTGAATGTCAGCATGACTCAACTACAGTTGAGTAAAAAAAAACACTCTTCCTGTTCAATGTGATGTGTTTGATTCATTAATATATGCAATTGTCAAAAAATTAAATGAAGCTCGTAATTTCTGCGAATTTATAATTTGTATTTTATCTACACTTGCTTATGCAGTTCATAAGATTAAACTTTAAATTAATAGAAAAACTTGTAATTAACGAAGGTACTCACATATTCCTAGAGAAACTTTGACCTGCTAAGTCTACAGCGTGTTAAAATTTACCGAAAATTTCAGGGGCTAAATTACTCATCAATATGAATAAATTTTTCTAAGGAACCAACACTGTGAACGCGAAAAAAAACAGCTGTTTCATACATTTCAGCCTGGTAGGTATTGAAATTTTGCATGATACAGCTGTTTTTTTTTCACGTTCACAGTGTTGGTTCCTTTGAAAAAGTTATTCATATTGATGGGTACTTTATCCCCCTGAAGTTTTCGGGAGTGGTATTTTTACACCTTGCATAGTTATATAATTAGAGCCACTATACTATAAACCTTTTAGCACTTAACAAGCATTTAAATAATTATGATGATTTATACACAGCCGCGGGTCACTTTATACCCACGTTCTTGCTTAAGAGGCGCCATTATGCCTAGGGCAGGATTTAAATACCTATTACTGTAAACTTGTTCCGCAACTATATAAGTTTTTCAGCCTAGTTAATTTGTTGCCTGTTTTTCTAGGCCAGGGGTTCCCAAACTTATGTTGTCTACTGCCCACTTTGAGAATATTTTCTCCCATTTTTTCACCTACTTAAAAACCACTATAACTTCAAATTAAATTAATTATTGTGCTATACAAGCGGAGATTAAACATTCAATCTAAACGAGACTTTTACTATAACCCGCAAGAGTTAACTTGAGACCTGAGCGGTAGTACACAACGGCGCTCAGGTTCAAGTTAATTTCCCCCATTTTTTTTCTGGGTCTCTTGCCGCCCCCATTTAGGCCTGAAGCGTCCACAAGGGGGCGTTATCGCCCACTTTGGGAAAGGCTGTTCTAGGCTTTGGTCGCGTGGAACTGGCACCTACATTCACATACCTTTAAGACGTTTCAAAGTGATTCATGTGATTTTACTGTAAAAATACCTTTTGACTTTGACTTTGACCTGGACTAGAAATTACTGCAAAGCCTATTCTTAAGATGGTTGTTTTTACCGTGCCATTGGCATTGTGTAATTTATTTTCAAATGTAAAGTTCCATAGATGCATCAAATTGAAGCCGCTAGAATTGGGTAAACTTGGCGTTCAGTGTCGAGGTTTTTGGACCCGTAGTCATTGCTTTTATGTGTAATTTTGTGCTTTAATAGATCTTTAATAGAAATTTACATTTGATAATTAAAATTTATATTGATGAAATGAAATAAAATCAACAAATCCATGAAGAAAAGCAGTTTCGTAATGCAGTTCTTAAGTTTTTTCAGTTTTTCTGAAAGTTTGTTACGAAAACGCTCAAGTACACCTCGACTTTGACTTTTTACCTATGTTGACTTTTCGCTCGAGTAGCAGATGGACCAAATTTTTAGCTCTCGATTGTATAACTATGCTTATGGTGAAGACAAAAGCTAATGTAGCTCTCGCTCGCACGTTTCGACTTGTTGAAAGATATAAAATAACTTAACTCATTATCGAAAAATCGCAATAAACCGTTTCATGTGCCAAATTTTTCTTTATTTTCCACTCAAAAGTTTGCTTTACTAGTTTTTGTACTTATGCAAACTTTTGAGTTTTGAGTAAGAAAACTTGTAACGATCAAAATATTTTTTTTTACTAAACTGTGTGCAATGTGATTGCACACAAAATGGTTAATTGCGATTTTTCGAAAATAAGTTTAGTGATTTTATATCTTTCAACATGTCGAAACGTGAGAACCGTGATTCAGTCGAAAGCGTGGTTCTTTTACCGTTATCAGTTGACTTCATTGGCTGCAAAAATAAAAGCAGATATCTACTTACCAATGACGAACAGCAATCCATGTAGAAGAGATAGCCATAAAGCGGATTTGGCAGCCGCTTCCCCCATTACTGACGCCTCGCACGACGCGCGGATCACTGAAATGGGTTATAGCTTCAGTAATGACAAAAAGTATCCAATATTTTTATAAAAAGTAACTTCAGGAGTTTTTTAAACACACATAACAGCTTCACGACTTTGATCCCCGAGCAAGGTAAATTACCTCAGATGTCTTGATTGTTCATAAGACTTTATGTCTTTCGAAATGTTAAAATGTGCGAGCGACTGCAAAAAGCCCGAATTTTACTTAGTACAAACAGGAATCGAAACCCGTTTGCGCCCTCGGGGTCACTCTCAAAATAAACCACTCCGAATATTATCAGACCTAATTAACCTTCATGGATGTGATAAAACTACAATCATTGTGTAGTTGCCATGAGCATTACATTACAATACGTGGCAAAAAGCCAAAAGATTGCTATTCGAGCTCGTAACGGAAGGGGTCAAGCAGTAATGAACACTTTCCGAGGAAAGCTTTAACTATTCTACGAGACGAAAACAATGGAAGTCGTTTACTCCCGTGAATACCGTGAAGCCTTCAGCACCGGTTTCTGCGACATTTTTAAATCGCTAGAATTCTGGTTTCTTCTCTTGTCGTGTCACTAGTTTCTTTCGAAACAGTGTGGTGAAAAGATTTAAAGTGCGACTCATGAGGCTACTTTCGAGCACTTGACACATGTTATAGAACTTTTTAGGTTCTACGACATGCCGGTTTCCTCACGATGTTTTCCTTCACCGTTTGAGAGTACTGGCATTGTGCACATATTTTTTTTAACATAAAAACTGAATGGTGCACGACCGGTTTCGAACCCACGACCTTAGGATCAGAAGGCGGAGCTGCTACCACGAGACTACCAGTGCTCTATCAATCTCAATCTTATGGTAAAAGTATAACTTTTCAAAAAAATTACTGCCAATGCACTAAGAACATAAAACAGAAAAATACGCAATTTCATTTACTGTGATGTCATAACATTTTCCTGTTATTTTGATTTATAAGGTAAACTACTAAACCGATTTGGATAAAATTTCTATAATTTATCTGAAAGTTATTTATCCTCTCAAATGAAAAATATTAACAATGACGGAGTTATGCGGTAACAAATATATAAAAAACTCCTCAATTTTGAAGTCTGTCAAAGGTATCGTTCTTTGGGAAGCGCTCGTCCGCGGAAGAACTACCACCTTGCATATTTCAGCAGCGTTGCTTTATTTTGGTTTAAAAGGTGTGGTTGCCGGTGAAATTACAGGCCGGCTTAACATCTGCATGCTTTAAGTTGATGAACGCAGGGCAGTGCATCGTAATACAGGTTCATAGCGTGCGTGACTTGTGGGGCAATGCTTTGTCATAGGTGATGGTTACCACTCAGAGGCCATCATCAGAGGATCAGAGGGACATCTGCTTGTTCCATCAAAAAGAAGATTGAAAATAAATAAAAAATAGTAATTCAAGTCCCAGTTTTTAAATTTCAGACATTTGAAGTGGATTCTGGACAACCTACAGCGGCCGGGTAGGCCGTTCTCATCACGTCGAATGAATTTGAAGTGTACGATGATATTAAGTGTAGCTGAATATTGGCTCCGTAAATCATAGCCAGCCTAGTCCAACCCCGGTTTAAGTACCGTAATACTGACGTGTATAAATTCAACTCAATGGATGTACAAATAGGGTTCAAACTCATTTGATGTCGTGTACAAAGCTTAGCCCCCGCCCGGTGTAGCGTGAGGCCACACTCAATCTAACACGAGCTGTTATAGGAACGACCTAGCCGACTACACGTTTGTTAGTGTTATATCTACGAGCAACATATTAGGGCTGACACCCGATAAAGTATCTCTCGCTCTATTTTTCCTAGGAAAACGTGTTTCGATCAAAATTCTATTTATGCTGAACCTTTGCAATGTTATTTTCCGAAACTTGTTTGTTGGTGATTTTTCATAACAACATTCAGGGATTTTATGTCTTCAAATACTTTTTATTATACAACTAGCTGATGAAACAAGCAGATGGACCACCCGATGTTAAGTGGTAACCATCACCTATAACAAAGCATTGCCTCGTAAGTCACGCACAATAGGAACGTGCCCTACGATGCACTGCCCTGCGTCCATCAACTTGAGGCATACAGATGTTAAGCCTCATGTGCCTGTAACACACCGGCAACCACACTCTTCAAACCGAAACACAGCAACACTGCTTGGCGGCAGAAAAAGGCGTGTGGTGGTAGTACTTCTCCGGACGAGCCCTTCACAAAGAGCTCTACTACTCTAAAAAAATGTTGATAAGTGCTAGCGAGAAGTGGTTTGACGGTCTGCATCGTAAAGTCTATACTTCGTTAGTATTATTCTTCAGTTTCTTCGTTATTAGTCTTTATTTTTAAGTTTATATGGATCTATGATATCTGAATAAAATACATTTTAATTTAATTAAATTAATTAAATTAATATTATTCAATTATTAATTTAATTAGACAGCCTTCATAGCTCAGTTGGTAGTACCTCTGCCTTCTGCGCCGTAGGCCGTGGGTTCGATCCCCACCGAGAACAAACATTTGTGTGATGAACATAGATGTTTGTTCTCTGTCTGGGTGTTATATAATATTATAAGTATGTATTTACAAAAAAAAGATATATAAGTATTATATCAGCTATCTGGTTCCCATATCACAAGCTTTGGCTTAGTTTGGGGCGAGATAGTGCTGTGTGGAATATCCACCAATATATATATTTTTTAAATTTAAACAATTATTTTTCTCTATTCTTTTATAGTCGGTCACGCCAGGAACTGATGCTAAAGGCTGAGGGAGGGAGTAGTAGAGTGGCTTGAGTAATTACACTCTCATAATGACCTCTTTTTATCGGTAAAGAGTGTTTGTTAGATTTTAACTTAATCGCTTATTTAACACGTTTATCGAAGGATTATTTTGTGAGAGCAGCTATAAATAAGTCTTTTTTGAGAGCACTGGTGGTCTAGTGTAGCGGCCGTGGGCTCAAAACCGGCCGTGCACCAATGAGTTCTTTACAATGTCTTCTATTCTTCAATTTCAATTTTTTTTATCCATTGGCTATATAGGAGATTTTTAGTTGTATGAATTTAATATTTCCGTGTACATATAAATAATTAATTTTATGGCCTTATATTATTGTAAAGGAGCCTATTATGTTATTTAAAGCAATTTGTTGCATTGAAATTGCGCTCGGGTCAGTCATATTTTCGTCCCTACCGCGTCTCAACCGATTTGGCTACAACTTTTAAGGGGCTGACAACTATCAAACAACTTCTCGCTCGCACGTTTCGACATGTTGAAAGATATAAAATCACTAAACTCATTTTCGAAAAATCGCAGTCAACCATTTTGTGTGCAATCACATTGCAAACAGTATAGTAAAAATTTTATTTTGATCGATACATGTTTTGCTACTCAAAAGTTTGCTTTACTAGTTTTCGTACATAGGTAAACTTTTAAGTAGGAAAACTTGTAACGATCAAATTGCGATTTTTCGAAAATGAGTTTAATGATTTTATATCTTTCAACATGTCGAAACGTGCGAGCGAGAAGTTGCTTGATAGTTGTCAGCCCCTTAAGATAGCATAATAAGAAGCAGATTAGATAGTTGTCAACAAAAATAGATGAAGGTGTAGTTATGGACCCCGAAGATAGTATCATCATAGGCGTGCTTATGTAAACACGTTTTAATAATATGATCCTCATTATGTCGAAGCGTTGTAGGTGTATAGTACAGCTACGAAACATAAGTCGGCAGTGAATAAATAAAATAAATAATAAATATATAGTGGTGTACATTCCACACAGCGCTATCTAGCCCCAAACTAAGCCAAAGCTTGTAACATGGTTACCAGACAGCTGATTTATTATATAAATACTTTTTTTTGTAAATACATACTTATTATAACACCCAGACAGAGAACAAACACCTATGTTCATCACACAAATGTATTTTCTCGGTGAGAATCGAACCCACTGCCTTCAGCGCAAAAGGCAGAGCTACTACCAAATGAGCTGTGAAGGCTCTCGTAAATGTCGGTTTATAGAACTTTATTTTTATTTAATAACTCAAAGGAGGACTTGTAATAAGTCTAAATACAATTTTTAGTAAGTATATAAAATATAAGGTTAGTGGTAAGCTATTAGTAGGTGGGTATTTAATGTTAGAAACATTTTCTCAGATATTTATGGGCAATCCACACCGCACTATCTACTAAACTAAGAAAAGCTTGTACTATGGGAAATAGGTATCATAATATACCTACATTTACTTTTGTTTGTAAATTCATACTACTAATCTTATTAATATTATAAACGCGAAAGTTTGTAAGTATGGATTGATGGATGGATGGATGGATGGATGGCTGTTTGTTACTCTTTCACGTAAACACTACTGAATGCATTTTAATGAAACTTTACAATAATATAGCTTATACATCTGAATAACACATAGGCTACAATTTATAAAGATATTGTGTGACTAATCCTGCGCAGACGAAGTCGCGGGCACCAGCTTGTATATTATAACACCCAGACAGAGAACAAACATCTATGCTTATTACAAAAATGATTTTTCTCGATGCGGATCGATCCTACGACCTACCAACCTACAAACTGAGCTAGAAGGGCTGTCAAAAAGTGTCAAGTGATAGTGTTCCTTCCTCTATTTACACAGTTTTACAATAAATTATTCCTATTCTTTTTACCCGTACTTCCAATACAACTTTTTGAGTGAGAAACCGTTGCACACGGTGTATTGCAGAAACGAATTTCAATGACGTGAATTGACTGCGACATTGTAGTTGGCAGCACAACGGCAAGCAGTTTCGACTATATTGTGCGCAGCCTTTTCGAGCCTTCAAGCGATAATATGTACTATAGCAATTAGCATACAGTTTAAAATCCTACTCTCCTATGTCCTATGTTTGGGACGTTTGTGACTCAATCACATCCTAACTACTAAACTGATTGGGATGAAACTTAAAATATAGTTCATAATCTGGATTATTTTATTTAGATTAGGTTTTTTATTATGAAAAAATACCAGAAATGGAGTAGATAACACGAACGAAACTAATAAAGAGAAATCGTTATAATAATACTAATAATAATAAATATTGGTGGACATTCCACACAGCACTATCTCGCCCCAAACTAAGCCAAAGCTTGTGATATCGGAACCAGATAGCTGATATACTTACTAATTATATACTTTTTTTTTGTAAATACATACTTATTATATTATATAACACCCAGACAGAGAACAAACATCACACAAATGTTTGTTCTCGGTGGGGATCGAACCCACGGCCTATGGCGCAGAAGGCAGAGCTACTACCAACTGAGCTGTGAAGGCTGTCATAAGGCTGTTATGAATTTTAATGTTAGCACTCGCATGTTAGTCACTACTAACATGCGAGTGAAGCCGAGGGCAGCTTGTGCTATATAATTGAAACTGCTCAGCTGCCGCCATCTTGAATTTATTCAGTTGAAATCGCTTAGCGTTTGTTTCGTGGCCTCGTTTTACGGGTGTCGGTAATACGTACACATGTGATAAAAACACATGCTTTTATGGCCCGTAAACGAAATTGCCTTGTAATGTCACCCGACCACGGTGCCGGGTGATATTGAACGAGACGATAAGATAAGATAAGGTCGACCTTTACATAGGGTGTAAAAGGTCATCTATAGAAAAATAACGCAGGACCTTAAGACATGGCTCTTCATCGATTATCACCAAATACTGCGTAGCTTATCTTTCTAATGGAAACGTCTTTCAGGCTTTGTGGTGCGGATCAAAAAGTTTTCTCTATTACTGAGTTTAAATTTTGAATTCAATTGAATTTATAATCTGGTTACTGTTGAGGTAGACCATTTACGTAATTTTTTGGATCTGATTATCGTTATACAGACTGATAATCAGCTTAAACCTTAACATATGAAAAAGTGGTAAGACAATAATCACTAACTCAAAATAAAAAAAAATAACAAGATTTTTACACAGCACTAAACCAGGTTTAATTAATCATAAAAGATTTTAAAAATTTCAAAAGATTTTCATAAGATACGCTAAAAAACGGTTGTTTTAAACACCACTGGCGCTTACAGGATTATAAACCATGATATACCTGTTTTGTGCAGAAAAACATTGAAAGATCGTTGTCTACATTTTTAAAGTAAAAGATATACCAGGTCGAAAAAGCACTTCAATCTCACTATACAGTTATTTTTTGTGGCTACATCGCCATACCTGTAAAAGCAAGATGAAAAAGGTAAACATCAATGTTGTCAAAACTCGGAAATTTTTCATATATTTAAGTAAATAAGAGTAGTAGAGCTCTAAGAGTAGTAGAGCTCTTTGTGAAGGGCTCGTCCGGGGAAGTACTACCACCACGCCTTTTTCTGCCGCCAAGCAGCAACGCTGCGTTTCGGTTTGAAGAGTGTGGTTGCCGGTGTAATTACAGGCACTTGAGGCTTAACATCTGTATGCCTCAAGTTGATGGACGCAGGGCAGTGCATCGTAGGGCGCGTTCCTATCGTGCGTGACTTACGAGGCAATGCTTTGTTATAGGTGATGGTTGCCGCTTAACATCAGGTGGGCCATCTGCTTGTTCCATCAGCTAGTAGTATTAAAAAAAAAAAAAATACGGTGCCAACCGAAATATTGCTTTTAGTTCAATGCTGGCTGTTGCTCTCAACTTGGCAAACGATAAGTTTTTTCATAAAACTGTTGCATTATTGACTGACTTATATAATATTTTTATTGTTTTGTCTAGCCACCCATTCTGGCTATAGCTGGCTAAAATGTACAATGACTTTATAAGTTTTACAAGCTGATGCCCGCGAGTTCGTCTGCGCAGGATTAGTCACACAATATCTTTATAAATTGTAGCCTATGTGTTATTCTGATGTATAAGCTATATTATTGTAAAGTTTCATTAAAATCCATTCGGTAGTTTTTACGTGAAAGAGTAACAAACATCCATATTTACAAACTTTCGCGTTTATAATATTAGTAGGGTAGGAGGATTAGCTTTTTTTTTTAACATCTGGCGCTATGTAGATTATTTTGCAAGGTAAATGGCATTAGTTTGCGTAAAAATAAACATAACCATACATAAGCAAAACATTATAATATTTTTTTTGTAATCGTTCTATTTTGCATTTTTTTTTATCGATGTTTTACTCGCATTTAGGTACAGTATATTTACATTGAGCCAATGTAATCCCTCGTGGGTAGTTTTTTTTATACAACTTGCTGATGGAACAAGTAGATGGCCCACCTGATGTTAAGTGATAACCATCACCTATAACAAAGCATTGCCTCGCAAGTCACGCACGATAGGAACATGCCCTACGATGCACTGCCCTGCGTCCATCAACTTGAGGCATACAGATGTTAAGCCCATGTACTTGTAATTACACCAGCAACCACACTCTTCAAACCGAAACACAGCAACGCTGCTTGGCGACAGAAAAAGGCGCTGGATTCGATATGTTTTTTTTTACTGGTCAATATGACTTTTATTGACATTTCCATTGAGCATGTATTTATTTATAATACATTCGCCCACGATCGATTTGTAGAATAGGATCAAATTTTAAAATATTCTAAGCAAGGCTGGGCAAGGTCTCGGAGGAAAAAAGCGCTTTACTAGGATAGTGGTGAGGCATACGCTGAGTCAAGACACGACAAGTTATTTATTTCACTTAGAACTGTTTTGTATGTGAATTCGTGCTATTTTAGCACATACATTTCTTTTTAAGTCTAAGTCTAATTTTATAAAAACATATACAATTTTACTGTTTTTTCTTGCTAGGAACAGTTTTCACTAAAATAATTCGTTTCACAGACTGAAAACTTTTTATTCCCTTGCAGTTTCAAAAGTCCAAATACCAAAAGTAGACTGTTATTTTTATAATTATGGCCAGTTTTAGAGCGTAAAACAATTTGTCTTTCACAGACTGAAAACTTATTTATTCTCTTGCAGTTTTGAAAGTCCAACAAGCAATTCCAATCCAATTTAACTAAAACCTATCTTGAAGATCGACTCCACGAGCATGCATCCCGGAAACAAATGGAAATCAGATCAGATTGTTGAGATATGCAAAGACAGGAAGATCGATCGGTGTTGGCATTATCTGTGGCGTAGCGTAGAGCTTTCAATGAGAGACGTGGGGTAGCTTGGTTGCTATTGTGATTTGATGCCAATCTCTGCACGTTAAGGCTTCCCGATACAGTTTTAGGTGATATATTTATTCCATAGAAAATGTAATAAATAGTAATAAATATTTGAGGATTTAGATATTTGAACTAAACATAAATTTAATGAGATAAATATATAGTACTAATCCGCTAATCTAATCTTATGTAAGTAAATCAAATGTAGACTTGAGTGTGCACCCTTCACTGCATCTGCAAACTCTGCATACTCTGCAAATTCTGTAACGTGAAAAAAGGTGTATTAGACACAACAAAAATACCACAAAAAATATAAAATACTTAACAAGACTTCGACACGTGTTTCGCCTCTCTACGAAGCATCTTCAGGAAGAATTGACTTGCTGTGCACTGAATGACGTCACCTTGACGTGTTGTCTCGTCGAGCGCCGAGCAGAAAGACTTTCTGTTAAGTATTTTATATTTTTTGTGGTATTTTTGTTGTGTCTAATACACCTTTTTTCACGTTACAGAATTTGCAGAGTATGCAGAGTTTGCAGATGCAGTGAAGGGTGCACACTCAAGTCTACATTTGATTTACTTACATAAGATTAGATTAGCGGATTAGTACTATATATTTATCTCATTAAATTTATGTTTAACAATGGAATTCCGCAAAGTCACGCCTGAATCAATTAATTATCTTAATATTTGAACTATAAAAAATATACGTTGAAAAAAAAACCCAAAAATTTGCGTTTGTATTTTATTTCGGAGTCTTGTATAGCGCTTACAAAACGAGATTAAACGGAAAATATGAAGTAACTGAGCTGTTGTTTTCTCTTTTGTGGTCAGAAAATTACAATCTCTTCGTCATGCTGACGTCTAATATCCTAAAAATATATAGTGTTTTTTTCATGGTAAAAAAAAAACAACTTAACATGTAAAAATCCTCATGCGTTTTTTTAGAACAAGGCTGAAAGATAGCCTATGCCCAGCCTTAAGGCACGAACTGCACTGAAAATATTCTATAATTGATAATATGTGTAATTGTGTACCTAATATAATATATCTATGCGATTTCTAATTCTAATTAAAATTACTTACACAAGTTATCCTACCAAAAAGTTTGTTGTACTATCTTTCGTACTTTATACAAACTATGTGCGAAATGTAATATGGATGAACCTATGATTACCCCTCTTAGACATCACACTCGTGAAGCTGTTTTTTTTTCTATTAAATGCAAAATACGGAGTTTAAGTCAAACCCTTGTGTGATTATACTTTATCTTTAATAGT
Source organism: Chloroclysta siterata (assembly GCA_932294275.1). Taxonomy (NCBI): domain Eukaryota; kingdom Metazoa; phylum Arthropoda; class Insecta; order Lepidoptera; family Geometridae; genus Chloroclysta; species Chloroclysta siterata. The sequence goes on along the minus strand of OW028604.1, from coordinate 4,336,263 downwards.
TACACAAAACATTTTTTTGTCTTTTACGTTACTTTTATAACAACAAGTTATATAAAAAAAAACTAGATGACCTCTTAAAGTTTATTAAGCAAAATTAAATGGACCAAAAGTTACATCTTCACAGAAAACAACCCCCAGACGACACTAATTGGTAATCAGAAAAATATAAAAACATCAATTTCCTGACAAAAAGTAGCACAATCATTTGACAGCCCCAATTGACCCAATAAGCGAAAAAGATTTTCGACGAACATTTCGCCCCAATAAAGCTTTGATCACACGTAACTTTCAAAAGCTTAAAAGCGGATATACACATTGTTGCTGATCTCAGTGCGCGTTAATTGAAAATACATTACATTTAGACAAAAATGTACATGTAGACTGCTAGATCAATATTATTATCTAAGAAGAGATAGATAGATGGGCACTGATTGACCACATTTTATGCGTCTTTTTTTAATACTAAAAATCGAGCGAGATAGCAAGCTAATCAGATCAAACCACCATGCCTTTTTCTCAAGCAGCGTTGGTGCATTTCGGTTTGAAGGTTATGGTTGCTGGTGAAATTACAGGCACATGGGACTTAGCATTTGTATGCCTCAAGTTGGTGGACGCAGGGCAGTGCATTGTAGGGCATGTTCTTATAGTGCGTGACTTACGAGACAATGCTTTGTTATTAGGTGATGATTACCACATAACATCATGTACCATCTGTTTGTTCATGATGCGGGAGTACCGCTGGGTTTTTTAGTGGATATACCGGTAGCGGAAAAAACCGGGGAGTCCCACATGTCCCTCTCATCCTCAAATGCGTAACTAATTTTTCCAAGCGACAAAAAAAAGGTTACAAATTATATTTGTTCCAAGTTTTATCCAAATCGGTCTAATGGTTAGGGCGTGATTTACAGAAACGCTCATGTCAGCCTCATGTGCCTGTAATCTAACGACAACACCCTTCAAACTGAAACACAGCAAAGCTGCTTGGCGGAAATAGGCATGGTGGTAGTGCTTCCCCGGACGAGCCCTGCACAAAAAGCTCTACTTCTTTTAGAACACGTATCCATAGAGATATCTTTTACAACACATATCACACATATACATACGCTGTACGCTGTGTCACCAATCATTATTACAGAGCACAGACACAGATAACAAAGTAAAACATAAGAATGAGCCTTAGCACTCTCCCTGTCATAAAAGTGTCATGTTACGGAAAAAAGGAAATATTGTTTGTTTTGTTGTATCGTGCAACGGACGTTTTCTCTTACGAGTTGATTATTTATTTGCGTTATCGTTACCAAATGCGGCGGATTTTAAGGTTGTTTTTCAGAGTTCAGTTCACTGAATAGTTGTAGAGTATTCTTTTCACAAAGATTTAATATAGTCCCAAAAGTTATTACCCGAGTGGGATTTGAACCCACGACCTTCCCCTTGATACGGGGCCGCGCTAACCAACTGCGCCATCGGATTCTAATCGCACTCGACGAATAACTCAGGGACATGCTACTACGGTACTTATGCGACCGTGGTTCCATCTACAGGTCTGACATATAACTATCAAGAGTCCTGCTCGATAACCGAAGTTGCATTCAGTTGAATCGACGAGAGATGTCACCGTGCTTAATTTTTATTTTTATTTGTTTTTATAGTGTTTACTACACTTAAGGAAAATCACAAAGATTTAATATAGTCCCAAAAGTGTAGTAAACACTATAAAAACAAATAAAAATAAAAGAGTATTCTTTTGTTTTTCTATTCAATGTGTTGAATACCAACTTAAATATTATGGTTTTAGATAAATTGTATCTGAACATAACTTTATTCTGTGTCTATGGTTTAAGAATAGTCCTTTTCATCATTGTCTCTGTGTGATCAACTTACAGTCCATTTATTGAAATAAACATTTAAAAATCATCCTACTAATATTATTAACGCGAAAGTGTGTAAGTATGGATGGATGTTTATTACTCTTTCACGTAAAAACTACTGAATGGATTTTAATGAAACTTTACAATAATATAGCTTATACATCAGAATAACACATAAGCTACAGTTTATAAAGATCTTGTGTAACTAATCCTGCGTAGACGAAGTTGCAGGCATCTTTTGCTCTATTATTTATTTATTTATTTATAAACTTTCATACAATACAATGTAGTGCTAGAAGGACTAAATGCTAATAGCATTGTCTACCAGCCTTCCTGGGTGCAAAAAAATGGTGAGCCGTGTTTTTCAATCTCTCCATCTAGTACACAATATCAGAGATCTTTCGGCACGTAGTAATTACTCAAGATCTTCAAAAATATCTAAGGTGAGCGGCAAGTTTGTATTTTTGTGACACAATCACCAAAAAAGCTGTGGGGCCAGTTTTAATTACCTATGGTAAACTAAAAAAAATAAGCATGTATGTAAATTCTAAGAATCAATTACCTATCCAGTTTGTACAAGCACCCAATAAAGCTAACAATATCCGTTTACAAAGAAGCACTCGGCCGAAAATACTCTGATTATGCCGAGATGCCAATCAAGTTGGGGTTCGATTATTGCGGCAAAGTTCGCATATTGTGCCGGGGTTGGAACACATTGTTCTGACAACAATGCTTGTATTATTCTGTATAACTCTATCCAATGGAAAATCTGAGCTCATTGCGCCCGATATCTATAAATAAATGCTGAATATCCATTGGACAAAAAAAGCTGTTTATTAACTTGCTTAAAACAAAGAGATGTGTGGAAACTCGGTTGGTTGGAAACTGCCTTCTGCGCTGTTGGTCGTGGGTTCGATCCCCACTGAGAACAAACAGTTGTGTTATAAACATAGAGGTTTAGGTATATTATAAGTATTATTATCAGTTATCTGGTTTCCATATTACAAGCTTTGGCTTTGTTTGTGGCTAGATAGTGCTGTGTGGAATGTACACCAATATTTATTAATTTATTATATCAGCTACCTATCTTGTTTACACAGTACAAGCTTTCCTTAGTTGGAGGCTAGACCTGTGTGGTATGTCCACCAAAAAAAGAAACAAAACTAGTGATTTCGTATCGCAATTCGAACCCTATCATCATAATCTATGTGCATTTGTGAGAAACTTTTGCATAATCGTACCGTAATTTGAACCATACTTATTTCAACATAACGATATAAAGGTACGGCATTCTAAAAGTCCCTTGAACTTTCCTCAGGCACTCTTTTTCTCATTACTTATTTTAGTACCTCATTTCATTTAGGTATATCGCGTCACTGACTGCCTTCACATTACGTCTGTAATGCCTTGAGGCGTAGGCGTAGGCGTAGGCTAAGTTTTATAGACAAGATACAATATTTTTGTTTTTCGACAGGAACCAAGCCGTAAGTTTGTTGCCTGTTTTTTGAGGATGCGATTCTTTCTAGCTATGACGTTTCAAAGTCATCTTTGTAATTCAATTCATAAATATTAGTGTACTTTCCACACAGCACTATCTAGCCCCAAACAAAGCCAAAACTTGTAATATTTGAACCAGATAGCTGATATAATTCTTATTTTTTGTATGTACTTATATCTAATAAAACTAAGACAGAGAACAAACACCTACGTTCATCACACAAATGTTTGTTCTCGATGGGGATCGAACCCACGGCCTACGGCGCAGAAGACAGAGCTACGATCAACTGATCTGTGAAGGCTATCGAATATTCAATAGCTTCTGACTTTGATACAAAAAACAGAGATTAAGTAAATCAACTTTATTGTTGTTTATTTCAATTCAAGGCTTTCCAACTTCCACAATATTAGCGAGGAGTTTCAAAACGATTCCTCATTCGACAACAAATACCGAACAATAAATGACACATCGTAAATCAAGTAGATTTATCTCATGAAATATAAACTTTCTTATGATGGGTTAAGCTCTGATTTCACCATGCTGCCTTAGATTAACAAAGGATTAAAGGGCCGTTAAATATGTAAAAATTTACGCGTTTGACATCTAAGGTTAGATTTAACGGCCTGTTGATCCTATAATAGTAACAAACAGAGCATGGTGAAATCAGCTCTAAACCTGGATTCTTCAAATGAAATAATGGTTAAGAGACTAAAACGGAAAAGAACTTCTTCGTCCAACTGTGGGGTGCAGGCTTTTGTCTTTTGTGTTCTGACATAAGAAAGATCGGTCAATTAACAATCCAATGACACTTTTTTGTCCTAAAAATGTAGCATTGGATAACGTCGTGATATAGATCTGTGTGTGTATTATACACACGGCTACAAATCAGGCTACCTATATTGGACTTTGAATTATACGAGGTGTAGTGTCTAACATTATACTATGCGCGCTGACTGGGAAGGCAAGCGGTGGCGGGTAGCTATTAAACACGCAGTCGTCGTGTGGCACTCAATTCCAGCCAGCCGAACCAAGCAGACGTTAGCGTTATTATAACTATTGTGTGTATTATTTGGTACCCAAGCAACCTGTACAGTACAAGTGGCGACCCTGCCAGTGGTCAAAACCATTACAGTAAGTACCAAAAAAATACAAAAAAAAAAAAAAGTGTAAAAAGAGTAAATGACTCGGTTTTGTTCTGCAAACGAACGCTAGCTAATGCATTTTTATAGAACTTACTGAAATGAACTGCAGCAGATGAACACTTTAACACCTCTTATTTATTCGTAGAACACAGGTAAAACAATTTCACTTTTATTCTTCGCACTTGTTACAGATGTCAGTATGTTAGCCAGTCAAGTTTACTCCACCAAGTCTCTTTCCAGAATCCCACATTTTTACCATCTTCCCCTTTCCTTATTTTCTGTTCGGCTACCTACCAACGCAATCAATCCTACCCACCTATCGGACCAAAGCTGCGACTTGGCGGTCAATCGACTGACTAAAAGACAGGAAGATATAAAATTAATTATGCTACTACAATTTTAATCTAAAAAAACAAGCTTAATATTTACAAAATGAATTATAAAATTCGAGAAATCATTACATTCGGCCATCCGCCATCATGCGATCTCCTGACGCATGATCAAATAAATAAACTGAACGTACTAATCAATTAAGAATATTTATATTATTTTAATTTTAAAGAAGAACAAAAAAAAAAACTTATTTTTCATTGTAATAGCTTACATACAAATTCATTTTATTATTTTAGTCATTATCAACTTCAATTTCTTCATCAAATTAATTTTATTAAATAATTATAGGAAATACTCAAATAAATTGAATTTACGATTTTAACACAATTACATTTTCAGTAATTATAAAAACAACATGTGAATAACAAAAAAAACAATAACTCCCAGTGTTTCGCTACATTATAATACTAACAATATTACTTTAAATTATTAATCATTACATTTGGCATTTATTTAGTATCAGATCTGCTTGTATTATTTTGTTGCCGACCTGTTGTAGGCATATTTTTGTCATCATTATCCTCGCTTTCGGATGAAGTATTACTTTTGTTAGATATTAGTATCGTAGTCATGAGAAAGGTTAACATTGATCCAAGGTCAAATCCGATCAAAAGCAACTACGCTATCGTATTTACTTTTAGGAGTACTAAATCCAGTAAGTTCAGAAATTTTATATCGATCATTATATATACTTCTGTGATTTTAAAGAGGCCTATAAATTTTGATAAGAGCTTAGTTCTATTGTCTTTATTGTTAAAATTGTTTCTCTGTTTTTTTTTTTATTAGAAATAAATTAGAATATTATTATTATTTACTGTAACTGTAACGATGACATGGGTGTCGGAAGACCAGCGTTATAGTAGCGTATGCTGCTATTGCATTTATGCAGAGTGACTGCCAATTTATATCACTTGCCTACTTACTTGTATTGTCTTCTCTTGTATTTTTTTTTTATAAACTGCATTTACGCGTGGCATAAATAAATGATTCTGTTTTGTATTGTATTGTATTGTAAGATGACATTTTCCATTAACTACGTGATAAGCACCTTGGTGCAATTTTGATCGATTGATTTTCTTTACTCGGTTCAATACTACTGTAACCTTCCACATACACATCCCCTGAAAAGTTAGATCCCTACGCTATAACTTCAACTAACCCTGACAAAGGAACTTGGGTAGAATTTAATGTAGTCAAGTTTAAGCTATTTTCAATGTCGACGTTTGCGTTAAGAGCAGGACTTTTGTAGAAGAATAGTTTGCAATTGTCTTTGAACACAGACACAGAAGAAAACTCTATAAAGTTTTGCCCTATAAGCAATGCTGTTGTCACAAACTCATCAGTAACTACAAGAACTTCGATCGTCGCCTTAACATCATCGATTTCAATGTTCACAAAGCTCCTACAGACAGGTGTAACTACAGAGTTACCGAAACCTTTGATGATAGGCAATTGTGTGTATCTTTTTAAGAAGTTTAGGTCTTGAGCATCAGATTCACGAACTTCGATTTATTTGAAAAATTTACTGTTAGTATCACCAGTCGTATCACCAGAAATAGTCAAAGTTTTCCGTTCTTCAACGTCCGTACGCGAAACGCGGTATTATTGGTAGAAGTTTACAGTTTTTATTGTCGTGATCAACCCTTTGACACTTTTGGCATTTTACTTATGGCTTAGGGCATTTAAAGTAAGAGAGACCTGTTGCGCGACATTTAAAAAAAAGTCGCTAAATCATGGAGGTAATATCATAATGGAGAGTGCCATAAGATCCACAACCTTTTACAACTGTGTATCAAACAGTGATCATCTATCTTTGTACCTCCCACGCAGCCTAGCTACAAGTAAAAGAAAAGAAGATGTAAGTTCACTCACTCCAACTCACTCACTGTCTGTGTAAATAGTGTCCGTCAGTTGATGCAATGCTTTGATGTTCTAGTTGGAGTCGGTTGAAATATGCGGTGAAGCGAAATAAATAGTGAAAAATCAAAAGAATCATTATTGTTTAAGCAAAATATATTTGAAAAGGCTAAAGTATATCCCGTGCAGCTGTGTCTTGTGCATCAAGAAAAACAAAAGGAAAAAAAACAATAAAACAAAAGGAGGTTAAAGACCCGGAATTGTCATTTGATACGTAATATTCTTTTTCAATTTACAGACTGTAATTACATTTTATTAGCACTAGTCATATTTTCCAATATGATAACGATGTAAACCCATTAATAAAATATACCCATAAAATAAAATTTATTGTTTTGATCATCTGTTTTAGTGATTTACATACCCAGACTAATTTAGCTTTATATTTCACACCTTCTAGGCGTCTCGCGCCGGCTCAATTTTCGTGAAATTTTACATTATTATTTTTTTAGGTTCCCAAAATGCCCAGCATGAAGACGGGTGTGGATAAAAGCTGTTAGGCGTGAAAACTGGGAGTCCACAAAATTTTCCTATACATGGACGAAATGGCCATAAGAAAGTATCGAGTGGGATGGACATCGCTCTCACAGCCAGGTCAATATGGGAAATAATATTGACGATAATAGTGTTCCAGTATCTATATTGGTTTTGGGTTGTAGCAATAAAAGTCAGCAACCAGTTAAAATTAAAAAGTTGATTTCCAATTAAAACTCCTTTTTCATCCATCTCTTATTCCATCGATAGGTTAGTCAATGCAGTCCCTTCTCTAGTAACTCACACGAATACAATATCGACAACTGCACACTAACAAAAAAAACGGACACGCCAAAAACCGAAAGGCTCCGTGCAGTATGATACTTTGTCCAAGCGCTAAACTGTCGTTTGAAGTTGACGCCAAATCTCCTGCAGATTGAAGACTTTCGCTTTCGTTTAGAATGAGTGTGTGTAACAAGAGGTTCCTCCTCAGAAGTCATCGCACCGTCAGAGTCCATAGAAAGAGAAAAAAAATACTGTAGTTATCATATTCACCAGATAAAACTTATTTCTAAGTTTGTAACTTTTTTTTTTTAAATTTATATTCATGTTTTATTTATTTTTTTAATTTTTCATATGGTTTACTTGGCTTAGCATAACAGCTGTACATGTAATTTTGCGACGTACTTAGCCACTTACAGGTCCAGTGCTTAATTGCTAATATATATATATTTTTTTTTTGCACCATTGTACTAATTATTTGGTTAGTTTTGAACTTACTAATAGCGCACCTGGCTAAACTCTGGCATACATAGCCTGCTAATAGCGCACATGGCTAAACTCTGGCATACATAGCCTGCTAATAGCGCACATGGCTAAACTCTGGCATACATAGCCTGTACCTGCATACATAGCATGTATCTACTACCTACCTATATATCTATAAATTTTAACTTTATAGATATTTAATTTAGTACACTTTGCTTCAGAGACTCGCATCAGAGGGTAGGCTTGATCATCGATATTTATAATTTTACGACAGTTTATCAGGTGACAACGGCAAGTATAGTTAATTTCTGCTTGATATAGGTAAGCCAATTTTTATTGCTATTGGAATATTGATAATAGCAGTAATGTGAAATAGAATAATAAAAAAAATATATAATAGTAGGTAGGTAATCCACGAATTGAAAGGTGCTAACACTACCGGATAGTCTCTGTTCAGTACAGACCAGTTCGTGTGAGGAACAATTCAAAATGCGAATATAAAATAAGATAAAAATATAAAATAACCTTCAATGTTTAAATTATCGGATAATATAAAAATTAGTAAGATTTCACCTACTTTATTCTAAAATTTGCTCGATATGTATTCAACTTGAATGTTCATGGCCTTGACAATTTTTAAAAACCGAATAGTGCTAGTACGGCCGTATCGGGGCAATCTCGACCGATACATGCTAACAAAATGTTTCATACCGTTACACTTAAGTCGAATTTAATAACCTTTTACTCGAAATAAAAATATCATGATGTGGATGAAATAAATTTTAATCACAGCTACAGTTACCAAGTAGGTAATTATTTGGCAAATATCAGTGCATTATGTACGTAGCAAAATTGTTAGCATTATCTGTACAACATTTTTTTTACTGTGGCATAGGTACATAGACCCACTTAGTTCCTCACCTTGCTTATAAAAAAAAATTGTTATGGCATACATAGCCCCCTGAACTCACTTGGTCCATTACAGCATACCCTACTTATTGTTATGGCATACATAGCCCCTGAACTCACTTGGTCCATCACAGCATACCCTACTTATTGTTATGGCATACATAGCCCCTGAACTCATTTGGTCCATCACTACTTCAATCGTAAAATATTCTTTCAATTAGCTATGCTAAGGTGGCAAAAGTTTCACCAGTAATAATTCTATCAAGTAACTGCGGTAAACATTTTGATGAAAGACATCAATAAGTTTCAAACTTAATACTTCCGAGTGAAACAGCATGAATTTTATTCCTAGTATTCGTTAGACTCCACATTGTTAAAAAAAAATATAATTTTAGCAAAAATTGTTATCACAAAAACTTTTGTGACGGTATTAACAAAAATATTTTCATAGATATGGTACAGAAAAGCAACTCATGATCACACACAGTCACTTGCACGTTTAGTAGATTGGTATTCTTTGTCGATTTCTATCAGCTTTTGCTAGAAAATCTATCCAGACTTTTGTAAATTTTATGTTTAATGGGTAGGCACAAGTACCAACAGCTCCATAAACCGAATAGTGCTAGCATGGCCAGATAGTCTCGGGGCAATGCCGACTGGACCACGCCAACAAAGATTCAGTAGAAATAAAGCCGCTAAGTACCTATGCTTTCAACTGAACAAAACTGGCACGATCGGATAGTCTCGGGTCAATCCCGACCGATACATGCTAGTGAAATCTGTATCTCCATTATACTTAAATGGAATAAAATATTGTACCAATCTTCCAAGCGGCAATAAAATAATATTATGTGGGCAGAATAGGTAACATTTTACATACCTTGGTTCAATCGCACTTCTGAGATGAAATGAACTGCAGCAGATGAACACTTTAACACCTCTTATTTATTCGTAGAACACAGGTAAAACAATTTCACTTTTATTCTTCGCACTTGTTACAGATGTCAGTATGTTAGCCAGTCAAGTTTACTCCACCAAGTCTCTTTCCAGAATCCCACATTTTTACCATCTTCCCCTTTCCTTATTTTCTGTTCGGCTACCTACCAACGCAATCAATCCTACCCACCTATCGGACCAAAGCTGCGACTTGGCGGTCAATCGACTGACTAAAAGACAGGAAGATATAAAATTAATTATGCTACTACAATTTTAATCTAAAAAAACAAGCTTAATATTTACAAAATGAATTATAAAATTCGAGAAATCATTACATTACGTACCTAGTTACGAAACACCTGAGTTGGCAGGTAGTAACCTTTTTTCGGCTGGGTTAACTTTCATAACATTCGTTTATGAAGTAAGATAAAACAACATCAATTTATGTACAAGTAGCAAGTACTACCCACTTGTTCGGGTAAAATATTTAACAAAATTTAAATCAATACGCTACAGACTTTTTGATGTTCGTACTTTATGGGACAATGCTGGTTTTTATCACTGATTGTACCTACAAACAGGCCTGTCGCCGTTGCGTTTGCAGAAAGTAAACTTTAGTACTCACATACAAAAAACAGTGTAACATCAAGTTAATTGTTGACAAATAGATAAATACTCTATACTAATAAACCAGTTACAGAAATACTCAGATATATTCTGTTTATTGAAAAAAATGAATTGCACAAGTAAATAACTACCTACACTAATACACTGAGTAAAATGTGTGAATGTTACCTAAGTGAGCGAATTTACTTTTGCTAATTTGCTAATAGTTCTAGAAAGTAATATTTGTGCCTATTTTAATGTCGAGAACTAGGAACTTATAAGGTTCCACTGGAGAGGTAGTTTGATATAACAAACGATAGTACCTATAAAATTGCTGTTACAATTGATAGTTTAATAAAATTTTGGACGGTATCAGAACAAAAAGGTAGTTTGGAGAAATCTAAACGTTACCTAAATGTTGTTATATACAAGAGATAGTTTGACAAAATGTTGAACGGTATCAGAATCAAGAGGTAGTTTGGAGAAATCTGAACGGTACCTAAATGTTGTTAAAATTGATAGTTTGACAAAATGTTGAACGGTATCAGAATCAAGAGGTAGTTTGCAGAAATCTGAACGGTACCTAAATGTTGTTAAAATTGATAGTTTAACAAAATGTTGAACGGTATCAGAATCAAGAGGTAGTTTGGAGAAATCTGAACGGTACCTAAATGTTGTTATAATTGATAGTTTGACAAAAGGTTGAACGGTATCAGATTTATGTTTTCAAGAGACAGTTTGGAGAAATATGAACGGTACTTAAAAGTTGTTAAAGCAAATGATAGTTTAAGAAAACGTTGAATAAGTAGTATCTGAATTAAAAAGTTTAAAGGGTAGTTTGGAAAAATCTGAACGGTACCTAAACGTTATTATAAAATGACAGTTTCAGAATACGTTGAATAGTATCTGAATTATTAATTTTAAAGGGTAGTTTGGAAAATCCGAACGGTACCTAAAGTTCTTACAAAATTACAGTTTGTGAATACGTTGAATAGTATCTGAATTATGAATTTTAAAGGTTAGTTTGGAAAAACAGAATGGTACCTAAAGTTTTAACAAAATGACAGTTTGAGAATACGTTGAAAAGCATCAGAATTATGTTTTCTAAACGGTAGTTTTGATAAATCTGACCAGTACCTAAAAGGGAATTACTATCTTTAAGTAGCCCAATTAGAAATGATATGATATGATAAATATTGGTGGACATTCCACACAGTTCTATCACTAAATGATGACAGAAAATGAACATGTATCAAAAACCCCCATTAGAGCCTTTACCTACTTATCTCCATTATAGTCTAGATTGTTGGAGTGAGTCAGCTTTAGAAGTTGGAAGAAATGTAAAAGGGCGCTTCAGCTGTATCTGATCGGAATGTATATTACTGAGTCAGCGGACAACGATGTTTTGGCATGGGTGGAATCACGGTACAATAAGCTCGGTACATATACCTACCGACCTCATAATATTTGCGGGTACGCATATAAGTAACAGCTGAGTCGGGTGTTGCAATACCTAACCAAGCCAGACAAGTATTTTTCAAGAAAGACATTTTGAAATGTATTTAAATGTACCAACAATTATGAGGATAAATCATTAAAGGTATTTAGTAACCAGTATCACACAGAAAAAAAAACGTTATGAACAAAGTCGTAACTTTGTTGCCTGTTCTTCTAGACTTTGCGTGGATCTGACGTACTGACTGATTCACATAGCTTTCAAAGTAATTTTTTGATATTGAGTTTGAAAAAAAAGTACCTGTGCTATGAAGAAACCAATGGTGGTTTTAATATAGGTAATATCTCTTAGGAGTATGAAATCATAACATTGTGTTGTACACCATAGCTTGGATTTAACAGAGGTCAATAAACGACTGTTGCTATGTTGGTAATATTTTGGTACATGATCTTTGAACACTACAAAAAGAGTTGGGGATTAATGCGAAGTGTCGAAAAATTAAAAAAAAAAAACATTATGTTGGTTAGTGAAACTAAAACATTATAGCATCCTAAATCAGGTCATTGACCCTTACAGACAGTTTTACTAAACGTAAAATAGTGCATGGTAGGGTGTGTTCCTATCGTGCGTGGCTTGCGTGGCGGTGCTTTGTTGTGGGTAGTGTTCTCACTTGAAAGCAGGTGGGCCGTCTGTTTGTCTGGTCACAAGGAAAAAAAAAATACTTAACTGGCTCACCCGTTGTTAATAATGATTTTGTTAATATCAAGAAACGAATTGAATTTAATTTACCTTGCAAAACGTGATACTTTATTAAATGGGGAGTCAGTAAACCTTGCCGATTCTAATATTTTCTTTGGACTTAAAGTTGATGCAATATTGCAGTAAGTACACACATTGAAATACTTTCTGGTAGACTGTAGCAGATAGTACAATAAGATGGTTGCTAACTTGCTGATGATGCTAACAGCTATTTATTTTATTTACTTCTATGGTATACCTAATAATGATGTTACGTAAACTTTCTCTGGGAGTCAGCAGTTGCCATATATATATATATGCAAACCGTATTGTTTTTTCAATATACATGCCATAAATGCCTTTTAGTTTTAGAAAATGGAACTTTGTTACTCTTATATAAGTGGTTTATTAAAACATAGATAGCTTTACGGAAAAGATAATATTAACAATAGAAACATTAAAAATAATGATACTCCTAGATTTATGCTAAATTCACATTTACGAAAAAACTAAAAGATATTATAACTATTAGATATTACTAGACGAAAGTGTTACATATTTACAAAAGCAGGAAAGGGGAGCCATCTAAAAAATTTAGTACCAACTACAATTGTGGAGAGTTTGATGCAGGTTTTCCATGAACTGATAGCTTTAACTAAACTTTACTTATAGGTGTGCTATTGCTTCACTAGCAATATCTAACATTACCTATGAAGGCAAAGGTAATGTTTGTTAATGAGTCTCTTGTCAGCTGTGCGAACTCAGAATGTAAAAACCTTGACCAGACCGATAGAACTATCCCACTACCAAGAGTATGCTGATATTTCGTTATGACGTCATAAGAAGATGTGCTACAGAGAGTTAAATTGGAATCGGTAACTAGTTAAAAAAGGTATAAAGGTAAAGGAAAGTCGAAGGTCTGAAGAAAATGGAAGGACTGTTTGGATGAAAATGATACAAGTAGATATATAGATGGAGAGATTTATTTAGTATAGTTTCATGGTTGTGAGATGCGACCCGCTACAATATTGTAATAGCATTTCTACTAGGCTACTATATTCTGAAATTAAATGAGGTTTAAAAATGAGGTTTAAACTTATGCGATTGGGCTATTAGTAACTTGTAACTTATTAATTGGGCACTTCGTTATCACTGCCACTAATAGTTAAAACTAAGTGAATTGTATGAATATATCTTGAAGCTAGTACAACTGCTAATGAATATTGCTGACTGTGATTCTTAACGAATTATGAACTAGATGTGTTTTATAAAGTTTATATTACCTACTTCATAAGTTCCTAAATTAATATTTTGTTTTTGTAAAAGGTAGATGTAGTGTCTAACATTATACTATGCGCGCTGACTGGGAAGGCAAGCGGTGGCGGGTAGCTATTAAACACGCAGTCGTCGTGTGGCACTCAATTCCAGCCAGCCGAACCAAGCAGACGTTAGCGTTATTATAACTATTGTGTGTATTATTTGGTACCCAAGCAACCTGTACAGTACACGAGGTGTTCCAATACTTGTGTTTAAAAACTTCAGGGGGTTAAAGTACCCATGCAAATGTACCGTACCAAAATGTATGAAACAGCTGTTTTTTTTTCGCGGTCACAGTTTTGGTTCCTTAGAAAAAGTTATTCATATTGATGGGTACTTTAGCCTCCTGAAGTTTTTAAACACAAGTATTGGAACACTTTGAATTCTGCGAAACTTGAACAGAAATTTGAAAACCTGATCCTTCTCACAATGCGATATGTTGTTGTTATTTCGCTAGATCGTCCCTTTCCTACTTAAACTAAGCCATGTGTAATCAATTAATGTATTGACTATTGAGTAGGACTATGGTAACATGGATCTGGCACCTAGATTTACCCAGTTTTAAGTTTCAAAGCGATCCTTGCGATTCAATTGAATAACCTTAAGTAACCTTTTGACTTTAATTTGAAGCGTGTAATGACATAGTATGTAGTTTGATGTATAGCCAACTGTACAATGGAACTCGTAGCCTCCAATTCCATAACCACACAAGTGAACAAATAGACAAACATTGTTGTCTCACTGGGATCCTCTTCTCGTATTCCCAAAAAGAACCCTAACTAGACAAATTCTCAGAATCAAAACACCGCCTTAGCTATTTCCCTCCGATGAAGTTAGTGTTCAGCAGAACATTTATCCCATTTCCCCATTTCAATAAAGTTGTTTCAGGATGTAAAAAAATAAAAGGAACCCCGCTCGAGACTCATTTCTATTCAAACCTATTCACACGTTGCGTTTATGGGGTAAACTTTGTCGGAGCTGTGTGAAAGCAGCTTACATTAGCCTACAGTGTTTTCATACGGTCTAAAATGTATTTAAACCAACAAGGCGCATTTCTTTGGTCGTAGAACCGAGAGCCGCTGGGGATTTTAGGTTCTCTAAGGGTGACTACGAACCGGAAGAAGACGATTAGGTTGCGAACCAATACAAAGATGATATAAAGATGTCATTGTAAATGGCGAGAAGCCGGTAGGATGAAAGGAGAGGGCTCAATTCGTTATCTTAAAATGTATGAATGAAACTTCTATATTGTACTGAAAACCTTACAAACAAACAAAGGAAAAAATGAAAATGTATGGATGAGGTATAGAGGTATGTCCGACATATCTGATTATTCCGGCCTTTAGGCTGATTATTAATTTTTTTATCATACTATCCAACTAGTTGATGGACCAAGTAGATGACCCACCTGATGTTAAGTGGTAACCATCATCTATAACAAAGCATTTCCTCGTAAGTCACGCCCGTTAGGAACGTGGCCTATGACGCACTGCCTTGCGTTCATCAACTCGAGGCATACAGATGTTATGCCTCATGTGCCTGTAATTTCACCGGCGACCACACTTTTCAAACCGAAACACAGCAACGCTGCTTGGCGGCATAAAAAGGCATGGTGGTAGTACTTCCCCGAATGAGCCCTTCACAGAAAGCTATACTAATCATCAAAAACCTACCTATTTAACCTACATAATTTATAGACCAAAAAAACATAAGCAACTTAGTAAATGAAATTGGTAGGTACATAATTCGTGTACCTTAAACATCTAGCACATAAGTTGATGATGATGATAATGATTGTAATACTCTTTCAAGGGGCGCGCTTTTTAATTAATAATCCATCCATCATATTGGCTGGTACAAAACCATCACACCCATGGGAGCCTATTTATTATTTATGTAATAAAATGAAATAGGCTAAAAACTGCGATCTCTATGCACGGTAGACATTCTCTCAGTATGGAATACCAAGTACTGTTAAACGACTACTCGCTTGGATTAAAGGGATCTTTATTAAGGTACTAAGTTAGTACCAAGAGGATCTGATATATTGACATATTTACCGGCGTGGCCTGAAAAATATAATTATTATATCTCTAATTTTATGTTTTACTTAATTGAGACCAAGTTCATTGTAATCGAAATGTCAAAACTTCAAAGGTTTTTTATTATATCCCTTAAGTGCCAGTATTATGCCAGAGGGTTTAGGTATATATGAAAGAAATATAATATGTGATCAAATGAACTTCTGTGAAGTTCGATCAATATTATATGAGTTCACTTCATTAAGGTTTATGTACCCACCCAGCCCAATCCCGTAGGTGAACAATATACATGAGTATGTCTTTGCATTTGTCTGATCTCTAAAAGAATGAAGGCACACTCGGTTGGTGGTGTAACCAGCCAGTAGGTGAATGTCGATTTGGTTATAAAACTTTTTGGTTTTAAAAAAACTTTAAAAAGTGCATAGCTACCGAGTAAGTTAAAAGTACTAATCTAGTATCTGATTGGTGGGAAGGTATAACCTGTCGTTGGATTACATGTAAGCAATTTAATTTCAAAGCAATCATCATTATAAATCCAAGTGGGGTTTGAACCCACGACCTTCCCAAGGAGCTGCGCTAGCCACCTGCGCCATGGACTATAATCATACCCGAATAACCCAGGGATATGCTACTACGGTACTTATACGACCGTGACTCCATCTGCTGATCTGACATATTACTATCAAGAGTCCTGCTCGAGAATCGAATTTCTTTGTCGTTGAATTGTTTTGGTCTTTGGTTGTTTTGGTTTTTGGTATTAATTAGATGAGTCTCAAAAATTCAATAAGAAGGATACAAGATATTTATTTGCAGAAATAACTGTTACATAAGTTCTTAAACATTTTCTATAGAGAATTTCACGAGACAACAACGTCTAATTGAACAGTAGGACGCGCAATTGTGATAAATTATTCATTATTCATAATTCATTTATTCGTTTGTAAACACAGGTTATGTACATAAAATATATTATGTAAATAATAGATAAAAGTAGATGGTAGTCGTAGGCAAGAATTGATCTCTGTGTTCTTACCTGGCGGCATACAAAAATAGCTGGTAAAATAAAACTGTGATATCCCTAAAAATTAATAAAAAAAAATACAATATTATAAGTATATATATTTTTTAATCAGCGCAACAACGATACTGTGATAACGGCTCCAATGTTATGGTGTATTTTTTTAATATCGTGTCGCCGTCTGCCAATAATTACTATTTGTAGGTCATTTTTTTTATTAAACAATTCTTATTATTTCGTTTGTGTTTATTAGCGTTTTCTAGCTGATATTCTGAAGTTCGCTGTTTTTTAGGAATAAATATTGCCGTAAGTTTGTTGCCTGTTCTTCTAGGCTTTGGTCGCACCTGCATTCGCCTAGATTTAAGACGTTTCAAAGTGATCCTTGTGATTTTATTGAATTAATACCTTTTGACTTTGACATTATTGAAAAAGAGCCCTATAAAAAAACTGTAGTCTATTTTTGTTTGTTGGCTTGAACATGTGAAAATAGCACCTATATTTACCTTGTTTATTAAATGTTTCTCAATAATTTTGTAAGAATTCCTAACCTAACATAAGGCTTATTTTGACTCACCTGAAAAATTCTGGTGATAAAAAACGGGCTTTCAGAGAATTGGAATTTAGATTTCCTCAATATCTCTCAAGGTATCTAAGAAGATCGTGGGCACGTTCGAAAAGTCTTTTTTGTACAGTTAGCTGCATAATTTAGATGTATACATTTGTTTTCTCTTCGAACTTTCAATCTTTAAAATGGTATTAGTAAAATGCTGTCAAATTCTTAAGCATCAAATATGAATCTTTGAGTATTTGCCCCGTACATTTATTGTAATGCTGTGACGCCATTCTAAAAGTTACGAATTGACTATATAATTATCATTAATACAACAATTATTTGATAACGTCCTAAAAAATAATAATACAGGCTTATTTCTGCTCTGTTAATGAAAAGTTTAATAAAATGTAGTGCTTCAAATAAAATTAAATGACAGATTAAATTTTATCTTCACAATTCACTAGGTCGTATTTAAGTGCCAATAAAGTGAGTAATTCAATAGTTAAAAGGGTGATATCTTTATCAGATTTAATGAAATTAATTAAATAGGTGATAAGTTTTAATCGTCCCGCCTGAAAGTGCTATTCCATTGTAGTGAAATACAAATATCACGAAAGCTTTTGCGCTATGCCTGTGCTCTCAAAAGGTAAAAAAATTGAAACATAAGAAAAACAGTTAGTATTGTAACAGCGCTATGGGATTGCAACCTGTCACGGAATATCAACAGCCTGTTCCTGTTTGTTGCCTGTTCTTCTAGGCTTTGGTCGCGTGGAACTGGCACCTAGAGTCACGTAGCTTTAAGACGTTTCAAAGTGATCCTCGTGATTTTATTGAATAAATACCTTCCGACTTTGACAACTACTTCAAATTGTGGGTATGTGCTATTGTAATATTTAGATATAGCTCTAACTACACCTCTATGACGCCCTCAAAGAACCTGGAGTGATACTTTGTACTAAGAGTACATCTACCGTACATGGGGGTCGAAGTCGTGAATATGTTTCTGAGCTTTATTACTTCGTAATAGTGCTACTCATGGCCGTGGTCATTTTTGGGTTCCGTACCCAAAGGGTAGAACGGGACCCTATTACTAAGACTCCGCTGTCCGTCCGTCTGTCTGTCTGTATGTCCGACTGTCACCAGGATGTATCTCATGAACCGTGATAGTTAGACAGTTGAATTTTTAGAGATGATGTATTTCTGTTGCCGCTATGACAACAAATACTAAAAATCAGAATAAAATAAAAATTTAAGGGGGCTTCGTGGTACGGAATCCTTCATGCGCGAGTCCAACTTGCACTTGGCCGGTTTTATTTGACCCGTAACGTTTCATTATTGCTATTGGCAAATCAGCTGCATTCGTGGATTGTTTAACTGTCAAACAAACCAGTATTTCAGCTTAGCATGAAAACGTCCCTTCTGGCAATAAAAGCTTTTTTGGCCGTAGACAAAGTTAACAGCAAAAGTCCCAACTTTGCGCAGGTAATGCTGAGGGCAAACAGCCCTTTGTCCTCAATTTCTAAATCAAACAGAGCATTGAGCAAACAATGCCTGAGACATGCTTTGTTGTTGTAAATTGGTCACTTGTGTCGCAATTCACGTGGGTAATCCTAAGATCTGAGGCTTACATTGAATAAACAGTTAGATAGCTTTCAAATTTCTAGATTTAGTTTCAGATATTCGCAATATAATACTAATATAATTTGACAGCCTTCACAGCTCAGTTGGTAGTAGCTCTGCCTTATGTGCCCTAGGCCGTGGGTTCGATCCCCACCGAGAACAAATATTTGTGTGCTGAACATAGATGTTTGTTCTCTGTCTGGGTGTTATTATATAATATTATAAGTAAATATATATTTACAAAAAAAAGTATATAAGTAGTATATCAGCTATCTGGTTCCCATGTCACAAGCTTTGGCTTAGTTTGGGGCGAGATAGTGCTGTGTGGAATGTCCCCCCAAATATTTATTTTATATAGTGGTAGAAACTGTATGGATCTGAGTGTTGGGCAACCAAAGTGACGGATGAGAGAAGAGTGCATGCAGCAGAAATGCGAATGTTGAGATGGATGTGCGGTGTGACAAGGATGGATAAAATAAGGAATGAGTTTATTAGAGGAAGTTTGAAAGTAGTGCCTGTGATGGATAAGTTGAGGAGCAATAAGTTAGCGTGGTATGGGCATGTCATGAGGAGGGAAGAAATTCATAATACGAGAAGAGTGTTGGAAATGGATCTGGATGGTTTTAGAAAGAGAGGCAGAGGAGAGGCAGGCAAAGAAAACTTGGATGGATGGTGTGAAAGACGACATGAGTAAGAAAGCAGTGAGCACTGAGATGACGAATGATAAAGGAGAGTGGTAGAAGAAAACCTGTTGTGCCGACCCCACGCAGCGTGGGTTATGGGCAGGAAGATGATGATTAATATAGTGTAGAACACGTAATAAAATAAAATTTTACAAAATTATCTTTTTTAGTTTAAGCACGCCAACCTCTTATTCTTCAGCTGTCAAGGTTGGCTGGCAGACAATGCTGTGTAGCATTAAGCTTTCCTTTTGTACATACTTTGTTTGGTGCAATGAAGAATTAAATAATAAATATTTCAATTATATAAAAGAAATTAAAGTTAAAGAAGAAATTGAAGATGTAATGGTTTTAATAGTGGAATATAATAAAATAAAAGTGTTCTATTCTCCAATTTTAATAGACCATTCCTTAACACCAGCAGTATCTCCTTAAGACACGTCAAACAACAGAAATATTACCCCTCTAGTATGGAAAGATTTACCTAGTGGATCCGTGCTTACTTCGATCATGAGTTTCGTTTCACGTTGCTAGTGATGGATGAATGAATAATTACAGAATGCCAAATTGAAAACTGCGGATTCTTTTTCTACCTTCTTAAATACTGTCTAAGTATTGCTTGATGTCATTCTTCTACATATTCCTCTGGAGGTATGAACAGTGGCATAGCTAGGTAGACAAGGGCCCCGGTGCATAGAGAAAGAATTTTGTGAGCAGGCTCAAGGTTTTCTAGCTTCCGGAGCTGGCTGACCCTCTCTTTTCAAAGCTTAGATTAGAAGGCCCCCTGAACTCCGGGCCCCTGGTGCACTGCACGACCTGGCCCTACGATAGCTACGCCACTCGCTATGAATGTAGTGCTAATAGACCCTATGTTGGTATGTCCGGTACAGCAAATTGAATAAAAGGTTTACCTGACTGACGGACATTCGTTGTTAACCCGAACTCGGCCCACAAATGTCTGACAATAGACTCGTTTGCGGAGACGAGGTGATTTGTGCCGGTGATTGTGAGTTGACGGTCAGATGTGGATGTTGACAGGATAAATGGTATCATTTAGAAATAAGGTGGTTAACACACTAACCTTTTCAACTTCGCACGCGCCGTATTTGCACGTGGTTTGGTAAAAGTGTCATAACCGACGAACGAAACAGCCAAATCTCAATCCACTAGACTCCATACCACTACTAGAAATTTGTTGTAACTGCCTTAAAAAACATGTAGGTTTGTATGTATTTTCATGTAGGTACAGTCAGCATCAGAAGTTAACGATCTTTTTTAGAATTTTGAAACTTTTATAGGCTTTTTTATTTTAAAACGCATACCTTCAACGATCATAAATGTTTTTTGATGCCGATTGTACATTTGTACCGCAGTTGTGAAAAGGTATATCATACATCTGTGCAGAGTCCATGTGATACGTGAACCTAACAACTATGTATGTGCCTAAACTAAACCATGTGTAAGCAATAAATGTAATGAGTATAATTTGCCGACCACGTGACCCCGCGGTCGTGTGTTTACGCCTAACATCTGAATGACTTCCAAACAAATATAAAACATTCGTTTGGCTGAAATGGGTTAATTGAAAGTCAATGAGGTGGAACGGTTTTCCTTGAACGATTTTAAGATGGGAGTTTTGACCTCTTTGGGTTGGTAAATAAACTCATTAGAATCGGTATCTCACGCAAACTTTACTCAGACGCTGATGGAGCAAGTCTGTGGAAATATTTCACACGTTGCTTTTTCAGATATAAAACTTATTTATGGTCCGTCTTATTTTTATATTACGTAAAAGAAAAGAAAAAACCTTACGACTTTCACAGACACGGTCGAACTCCTCTCAGATGTATTAAGAGTAGTAGAGCTCTTTGTGAAGGGCTTGTCCGGGGAAGTACTACCACCACGCCTTTTCTGCCGCCAAGCAGCGGTGCTGTGTTTCGGTTTGAAGAGTGTGGTTGCCGGTGTGATGGTACATGAGGCTTAACATCTGTATGCCTCAAGTTGATGGACGCAGGGCAGTGCATCGTAAGGCATGTTCCAACTGTCGTGACATACGAGGCAATGCTTTGCTAGTGATGGTTACCACTTAACATCAGGTGGGCCATCTGCTTGTTCCATCAGCTAGTTGTATAAAAAAAGATTGTTTAATGTAAAAACTTAAGCTTCATAAAATAATCTGATAATCTAATAATCTATCTATCTATGACCATGATGACAGGAAGGGAATTTTAAATTGAAATTTAAAATTGCGTAGGCTAATTTCAGCCCTCATGGTAACATTTAAAGAACGGTTTTGATGTCTACAGATTCAATTTGTACTTCCTGAAAAATTTTAAAAACCTTTTACAGAGGCACGTAATCGTTTCCGAGCAACTTAAAACCAAAATTAAATCATTTCAATACGAATAATTAATTTATTATTCCACTAAACTGATTTATTCAATCCATTATATTAAAATTTAAAACTGGTATTAGCAGAGGGCTTGGTTAAATTAAATTTGTGGGAATAAAATAGCTCTCTCGCAAACAACGGACTCTGGACTTAGATTGGGTTGGAGACCACAATATTATTTAGACAAACGCAATCATTGGTCCACAATGATTGGGGGAATATTGATTAGTTCGTGTGATTGCCACTTCTACGTAGGTAGACCGATTTGTAAGGCCTACATAACATAATGATCAAAATATATATAACGAGTAGGTTTATGTAAGTACCTACTATTATTACACAGTCTTCACAGCTTAGTTAGTAGTAGCTCTGCCTTCTGCCCCGTAGGCCGTGGGTTCGATCCCCACCGAGAACAAACATTTGTGTGATGAACATAGATGTTTGTTCTCTGTCTGGGTGTTATTATATATTATTATAAGTATGTAATTTAAAAAAAACTGTAGGTATATGTATTATATCAGCTATCTGGTTCCCATATTACAAGCTTTGGATTAGTTTGGGGCTAGATAGTGCTGTGTGGAAAATCCACCAATATTTATAATATTTATTTATTATTTATTCGGTTGCTTGATTTTTATAGAGTACCAACTTATCTACTCTTTTTATATGCATCTACTGTAGCTGTACATACACATATTTTGAATGCCACATTAAAATTTTATTTTAGAATTTTAGGAAAACTTACATGTAAGAACATGATTGAATAAAAAAAAAACAACAAAAAGAATATAAAAAAGAAATTGGCATAGACAATGTCATTGTGATATAACTTTCATAAATCATGGTAAATATCTCGTTTGAATGAGTGGCCCCATTTTTGTCGACACAATGCTATTAACTTACATATTCTGTTCTAATTTTATTATAACCCAGTGTGGTTAGAAAAAATGTAGCTACATTCTTGATACACTTTGTGCAGTTTAGATACGAATTTCTCTGGGGAGTCGTTCGACCTATACGCAATGTAGGATGGCAATTCGAGAAACTAGATCTGTAGACCGCAGCTGTGGACGTTACTTCATGTATCCAAGAAGCTGTGACCATCATGACGGCTGTATAGATAGTAATACATCGGTAATTGCGATTTTAAGCCCTGTTTTAATGAAGTTATAACTCTTTTTTGAATACGCGACGACGGAACGGTAGAACAAGCAAATGTAGCGCCACCTGCCCGATTTTTTTTTAGCAAATCATAGCCTCGTATATACACGATAAGAACGTACCCTACTATGCACTGATCTGCGTTCATCAAATTGAGGCATACAGATGTTAAACTTCATATGCCTGTAATCACAGGCAACCACACCCTTCAATCTGAAAAACAGCACGCTCTTCCCCAGACGAGCTTTCACAAAGAGTGATCGAATAATCGTGTAGAAAGAGCAAATGTACTTTATACAACATGACTTAATGTGACTGTGTTTCAAGCCTAACGATATCCCACTTGGTCGTCCCTTCCTCATGCCTTACCAAATACCAAAGTAGCACAGGGAATGACCTAACGAGTGCCATAGAAGATAAAATTAAAATGATAACATTATATCAAAATATATTTAAGTTGTAGTATGTTCAGTTATAGTTCAGTTCAGTTTTATTTGAACAGAAATCGTCTCATATTTTTGTAGCTCTCTCTCTCTTGTCATGTCACTTAGTTTCTTTCGAAACAGTGTGGTTAAAGGATTTTAAGTGCGCCTCAATAGGCTCTTTTCGAGCACTTGACACATGTTATAGAACATTTTAGGTTCTACGCCGGTTTACTCAAGATGTTTTCCTTCACCGTTTGATAGTACTTGGCATTGTGCACATACATTTTTAAACAGAAAAACTCATTGGTGCGGTTTCGAACCCACGACCTTAGGAACGGAAGGCAGGGCCGCTACCACCAGTGCTCTCATGACACGGAAGACACGGAAGAAAAAGTGTCACTGTTATATTACGGATACAGCTTTTTAAGAATAGAACGTACAAGTTTGTACGGTAACTTGTTCCGTACAGTGTGTACTATCTAGAGAATAAAATTCAGTTTCTTGTGTTAGGACCGACAACCGACTGGTTTCGTTAATATGTTTTATATCTCAAATCTTGTGGAGGCTTGCTCATGGAAATTTATCGTAGTTTAATATTTCCCCGTCACGAGCAATGATGGCAAGACGAAGCGTACACGTGTAAACAACGTGGGAAGGGGAGGGCTCAAAATAGTTCTTCCTGCAAATGTATTGGGGAAGCCAATGGTTCTTCAAGCTTGTCATAACACTGTCATAATCCAAAGTTTAATTATTTAACTCCTATAACAGTTTGCCAAAATGGATACAGTAAAAATAATATATAATAAGTTTTTATTTATTCTTCTGGCTGATGACAAGAAGATGGCCCGCTTGATGTTAATTATATATAGAAAGAAAGAAAAGAAAGGAAGGAAATCCTAATTTGGTTACCTACCAATGTTATCCAACCGGAATAATGAAAATGATACTCTGACACCCATGGAAGATTTAATGCACGGACAATAATAATAATAATAAATAGTAATAATATTTATTTCCAAAAAAGTTACAGATAGGTACCGGTTTCTGAAAGCCCGATCAAAACTAATCGTATGTCAAATCACTTGCTATCTTTATCAAATTCGATGTAATATCTGAAATGGCGAGTAACTTGACATTTGAGTTTTGATCGAGCTTTCGGAAACCGGCCGTAAGTGGCTGTAATATTAATGATTTGTTGATCAACGACTCGACAGAAAAAGAAGACTCAATTGTACACGTAACTGTAAAATTACCGATTTCCTCAAGATTCAAAGACAGTAAAAACTCCTTGTAATTCAAATTCTATCTTTGGACCGCATCTAACTAAATAACTTGCCTGAAGGGGCAGAGGTCTATTAATGAACGAGGCCTATAGGGAGCGAGAGCTGACAGTAATTTATTCTAGCTCGATTTAGTCGCAAAATGTTCTAGTAAACCGTGCGCCTTGGGAGTGACGCAACGACCCGGAGTCCAGAGACCAGAATTTCATAAATATATATAAATACTAGCTGACCCGGCAAACGTTGTTTTGTCATATACTTACTACAATAACTTAACTAACTTTATTAATAACTTATTAATAAAATAAGGGTTGGTGATAGAAGGGAAAAAATTAGGGTTGTATGTATTTTTTAATGCCACATTATAAAAAATTAAAAAAATTATCCAAAAAACAAAAAATAAAATTTTAGGGGAGGACAACTCTTATCACTTAGGGTTATAAAAAAGGATAGTAGCTGATTCTCAGACCTACTGAATATGCATATAAAATTTCATAAAAATCGGTCAAGCCGTTTCGGAGGAGTATGGTAACTAACATTGTGACACGAGAATTTTATATATAATATACTAGCGGCCTGTCCCAGCTTCGCATGGGTGGTCATTAATTTTTAAACATTTAGGATAAACTTAGACCGTGGGTTCGAGCCTCGCGTCTACTTATTTCATACATTTGCACGCGCTTCTCCTTGAGTGAGTGAAATCGCAACCCGCGCGTGACCCGTGGACCCGTTAACATTTTTAATTTCGTCATATCTTTTGAATGGAATGTCCGATTTGAAAAATTTAAGAAGTAATCGATAGGTATTGAAACCGTCTTAATTATGAAATGATTTATTTCGTTAAGGATTAATACCAAGGTACAAATAAAGACCCTTTTCTAGCGGAGGCATTTCAATTAATTTTTTATAATAAAATAACACTTATTGTGACATAACTATAATAGTTATACATATGCTGTCGCGACATTTTTTGTAGATGATGACGTGTTTTACAAAATCGTAGTACATTATTTTGTTCTATCTTCAATAGTTTTCGCAGCGCACGCGATGTAAGGTTTTTGTTTTCCACCTTGGGTTACATTATTAATGTTTTAGTAAGGATCCCTGATTTTTTTGAAAATATAATATAGCCTATGTTACTCAAGGATAATGTAGTATTCTAATGGTGAAAGAATTTTTGAAATCGGACCAGTAGTTTTTGAGCCTATTCGTTACATACAAAAATACAAAAATACAAATGTTACCTCTTTATAATATTAGTGTAGATAGTGTAGATGAAAATTCTACACAGGAATATCTAGCCCCAAACTAAACAAGCTTGTGCTATGGGAGTAAGATAACTGGTTTAATACTAATATACTTTTTTGAGACCTGAAGATCAAAGTCGTGAAACTTTTTCTGAAAACTGAAACAGTTACACAACTTTGATCCCCAGGCACGTTAGATATCCCATAAGAATATCTTAGTACCAGATACTAATTTAAGATTATTTAAGGATGTTTTAGGGTCTGATTGGTAGGTCCAAGTATTACATTTGCATGTCCACATTTTGCAAAAGTTGGTATTCCATACGTGACAGGTTGCAAGCGCATCGCCACTGTTAGAATACTAACTGGTATCCTGACGATGTGTTCCTTAACCAATTAAAAGCACACTCAGGTAGTGCGCACATAAATTTTTCGAAGAGAAAAATTATTGGTGCATGACTAGATTCGAACGCATGACCATACGAACAGAAGGTGGGGCCACTCCCAATAGACCATCGGTGCTCCAGTGCACTGGAAACTTTTTCTATTTTAGATAAATACTAGCTACCGCCCACAAAAATACAGATCTATCAATCTGTGTTACTGTACTAGTGTGGTTGCCGGTGTAATTACAGGCACATCAGGCTTAACATCTGTATGCCTCGATTTGATGGACGCAGGGCAGTGCATCGTAGGGCACGTTCCTATCGTGCGTGACTTACGAGGAAATGCTTTGTTATAGGTGATGGTTATCAATTAACATCAGGTGGGCCATCTGCTTGTTCCATCAGCTAGTTAAAAAAAACTCGTACTGTTGTACTGTATAAGAATCTGTTATAGTCTTTTCAAATGGTAAACAAAAAAATAAAAACAAATGACTACTGTCCTTATTTACTCTATAAACTGTTTACATAAGTTAATTTACATAAGTACAAATTTATTCATTCATGGTCTGCATTACACCTTCTGCTGGGCGTCGATTCTCTAAACAACAAACTCACGGAGACTCTCACTTAGTGGATCCTCGCTCACTTCTATAAAGAGCTTCCCCTCACTCACGTTGGCATTTCCACTCGCCAAAACACTTACGTGGGTGGCGCTAGTGATGAGTAAATATATAATACCCCGTTCACACTCAGCTCATGTCCGTGAAAATGTTCAGAGACATGAACATTTTCACGGACGCGTTGCCCGTGTTGCGTGAACACACATTGCCGGCGACGCTGCCGCAGACATATGGACGGCAACATTTCCGTCCACGCGAATGACAGCGCGAATATCTAAATGTAAACACAGTATAACAGAATGCCAAATCGGAAACTCACTGCGGATTCCGCCATCACTTGGGTGAATGTTGTTGACGGAATAACACTACTGAAATGAATATCTAGTTATATCAGTGACAAGTGAGACGGGTTTTGTCTACCAAAAAAGAAAAACGTTAGATCGTACCTTATTTTACTTAAGCTACCATTCCTTTGAGAACTTGAATAAATATTGATTTTATTTTTCTTTAATTCTCTTTTATCTTTATACAGGGCGTTAAAATACTAGTACCAAAAACTTTAGAGGGCTAAAGTACCCATCAATATGAATAACTTTTTCTAAAAAACCAACACTGTGAACGCGAAAAAAAACAGCTGTTTCATGCAAAAGTTCAATACCTACCTGGCTAAAATGTAAGAAAGTGCTGTTTTTTTTCGCGTTCACAGTGTTGGTTCCTTAGAAAAAGTTATTCATATTGATGGGTAGTTTAGCCGCCTGAAGTTTTCGGTAGCAGTATTTTAAAACCTTGAATACAGAGCTTACAGTTTGAGGTAAAGCTGTTATATGATACAAACATTTTAAAAACATTTTAAATATCTCTAATACTATAAGACTCCAAGTCCTGACTGACTGACTGACTGACTGACATATAGACAACGCACAGCCTAAACCGCTGGTCCTAGAGACTTGAAATTTGAGGAGTACGTAGGTCTTATGGCGTAGAGGTGTACTAAGAAGGGATTTTTGGAAATTCAACCCCTAAGGGTGTAAAAAGGGATGAAAACGTTTGTATGAAAAATAGTATTCCTTGAACCTACAAACTTGAAACTTGGAGAACATATACCTCAAAGCAAAAAATTGGAAAGGCATTTTTAGTTTTTTAAAACTACCCTTAATAAGTGTGCAAAGGGATGTAAAAGTTTGTATCGGAGTTTTTTGACCGATGGTCCTAGAGACTTGAAATTTGAAGAGTACATAGGTCTTATGACGTAGAGGTGTACTAAGAAGGGGTTTTTGGAAATTCAACCCCTAAGGGTGTAAAAAGGGATGAAAGCGTTTGTATGAAAAATTGTATTCCTTGAACCTACAAACTTGAAACTTGGAGTACATATACTTCAAAGCAAAAAAATAGGAAAGGCATTTTTAGTTTTGTAAAACTACCCTTAATAAATGTGCAAAGGGATGTAAAAGTTTGTATCGGAGTTTTTTGACCGATGGTCCTAGAGACTTGAAATTTGAAGAGTACATAGGTCTTATGACGGAGGTGTACTAAGAAGGGGTTTTTGAAAATTCAACCCCTAAGGGTGTAAAAAGGGATGAAAGCGTTTGTATGAAAAATTGTATTCCTTGAACCTACAAACTTGAAACTTGGAGTACATATACTTCAAAGCAAAAAAATAGGAAAGGCATTTTTAGTTTTGTAAAACTACCCTTAATAAATGTGCAAAGGGATGTAAAAGTTTGTAAGGGAGTTTTTTGACCGATGGTCCTAGAGACTTGAAATTTGAAGAGTACATAGGTCTTATGACGTAGAGGTGTACTAAGAAAGGGTTTTTGCAAATTCAACCCCTAAGGGTGTAAAAAGGGATGAAAGCGTTTGTATGAAAAATTGTATTCCTTGAACCTACAAACTTGAAACTTGGAGTACATATACTTCAAAGCAAAAAAATAGGAAAGGCGTTATTAGTTTTTTTAAACTACCCTTAATAAGTGTGCAAAGGGATGTAAAAGTTTGTATGGGAGTTTTTGACCGATGGTCCTAGAGACTTGAAATTTGAAGAGTACATAGGTCTTATGACGTAGAGGTGTACTAAGAAGGGGGTTTTGGAAATTCAACCCCAAGGGGTGTAAAAGGGTTGTAAACGTTTGCATGAAAAATAGTATACCTTGAACCTACAAACTTGAAACTTGGAGTATATGAACTTTTAGGCAAAAAAATAGGGAAAGGCTTTTTTAATTTTTTAAAACTACCCATAATAAGCGTGCAAAGGGATGTCAAAGTTTGTATGGGAGTTTTTTAACGCATAGTGCGATTGATTTCAAACTTGAAGTAAATATACTCCACAATAAATAATTTAAAATCACGTTTTCAATATTTTAAAACTACCCCTGCAAAGTTTCAAGGTTTGTATGGGAGATTTTTAACTGTAACTGTGTAATTAACTTCAAACTAAAAGAAAATGTGTTCTGTGGATAAATAACATAAAGACGTTACTCTCCTTCGTTGCGCTCGAGTAAAAAGAATACCTACAACGAGGCGTCAATGTTCTAAAAACGGGAATCTTGAGTTGGTACGAAGAGATCTGAGGGTACCTATCTACCGTGCCTGTGGATCAATGTCGTGAAGCTGTTTCGTTTCGTTTGCTTTTGGGGTAGAAACTAGGAACAAATAAGTACATATTTTCCGTGTAAGGTTATCTTTGTTGTATTTGTCATGTTTGTGCTAAACTCAGTATCTATACCTACCTAATATAGGTAATGTACGCCTATAGGTATCTCTTATACCTACGTAGGTATTTAAAATCCTACCCTAATAATAGTACGTATTTAAAATCCTACCCTAATAATATACAAATCAATGAGAAAGTTACGATGTTTGGATGTTTGTGGTTCAATCACGGTTCACCACTTCAACGCGTGCGAAGCCGCGGGAAGCCACTAGTCAGAAATAAATCTAAACTGAATGTTAGTAGAAGTAAAGAGATGTATTTTTTATACATGCTTATGGAACAAACAGATGACCCACCTGATGTTAAGTGGTAACCAACACCTATATAAAGCATAGCGTCGCAAGTCATTCACGATATTCACGTGCACGATACACTGCCCTTCGTCCATTAGCTTGAGGCATACAGTTCGGACGTAAAAGTCAAAAAGTATTCAGTCTATAACTTTAAAAGGACCATTTAAATTACTTAAAAAGTAAGATAATGCAAAGATAAAGATACAGGCAACCAAATTTTTTTTGTTAAATCCAGTCTCTGGGTATAATCTCCACCGTTTTTAACCCGCGTCTTTGTCTATTTGTGGCCTTGTAGATTCTAAACGAATGCTTCAGATTTCAATGCGTTGTTTTGCTTTTTTGTAAGCACCTCTCACGCACTCACTGTTGTTAACTATAGTTATCTCTCACTCTCACTCGTGAGAGGTATTGATTATCGCCACAATTGATGATTTTATACTCCGAGCATTGAATAATGATTTATTTGGGGATGCGATTGACCAAAACTTTACTACTTTTGCACGGCCAGGTCAGAAGGGCGTTGCCAAGGGAGGGCAGGGAGGGGCAGCTGCCAACCCCCTCTAGAGGTTAAAAAATAGTAGCCAACTGCAAAGAAACCAAAGTCCTAAAGCCTACGTTGGAACCATTCTTATTACAATCGCCATAGAGGCAAAGACTCGCGCTACAAGCTTTAAAGCTTCATGCTCTTGACTGTACCTACAATTCATATTTTTCTCATCCTCCATAATATTAACTTGTCCTCTCCCCTCCCCCCTAGGCCATGGGCTGGTGACTCCCTTGCTGGTCATATAGCTCAAATAACTATCAACTATTAGGGGAATAAAGATTCACGAATGGCGACCGTCGAAACGTAGACGCCCTTATACACAATGGACCGACGAAATTGTGAGGATCGCGGGAAGTCGGTTTTTTTATACAACTTGCTGATGGAACAAGCAGAACAGACAAACAAGCAGAGACCTGATGTTAAATGGTAACCATCACCTATAACAAAGCATTGCCTCGCATTTCGGTTTAAAGATCTTTATTATTAAATAACTCATAGAAGGACTTTACAGTCCACTTATAATGAGTCTTAATACAATTTCTAGTAGGTAGTTAAAAGATAAGGTTGGTAGTCAGCTAGTAGGTAGGTGCTTTTCACGCATGATATAAACGTGCACTACGATGCACTGCTGCTCAAATGTTAAGCTTCATGTGCCTGTAATTTCACCGGCAGCCACCCTCTTCAATCACAACACAGCAACGCTGCTTAGTGGCAGAAATAGGCATGGTGATAGTACTTCCCCGGACGAGCACTTCACAAAGAGCTTGTCTACTCTCAAAATGAATGAGGGCTCAGAATCGTTCTTCCTGGAAATGTTTATTTTATATAGTAGGGGGTATGTGTAGCAGTGGCCTTCACAGGCTGATGATGATGTTATACACAAAATAAATAAATAAATATATGTGGACATTCCACTCAGCACTTTCTCGCCCCAAACTAAGCCAAAGCTTGTGATATGGGAACCAGATAGCTACTAATTATATACTTTTTTTTTAAATACATACTTATAATATTATCAAACACCTATACATATTAGGTACATTGTAACAAGGATCATACAAAAGAGCGGTAGAAACCAAGCCGTAAGTTTGTTGCCTGTTCTTCTAGTTCTGGTCGCGTGGAACTGGCACCTAGAGTTACCTAGCTTTAAGAAGTTTCAAAGTGATCCTTGTGATTTTATTGAATAAATACATTTAGACTTTGACTTTAATTTTGACTTTGACAGAGAACAAACATCATAAATAGTATATCAGCTATTTGGTTCCCATATCACAAGCTTTGGCTTAGTTTGGGGCGAGATAGTGCTGTGTGGAATGTCTAACAATATTTATTTATTTATTTTGTGTGTATAACATCATCATCAGCCTGTTCATCACACAAATGTTTGTTCTCAGTGGGTATCGAACCCACGGCTTACACCACGGCCTGAAGCAGAGCAGAGGCTGAGCTACTACCAACTGAGCTGTGAAAAACACGACAGAAGACGGGTTATTAAAAATATTGAAGAGCAATTCCTGTCGTTCATACAAGCAAGCCTGATTGATTGCCGTGCGTTTGAACGGGATGGAAATATTTGATTGATGTGTGTTTTAGCCTCTGATGTTTTACATACACAGTAGGTGTGTGGTTTTTCATCATCTTTGAGTCTTCTCAACGAAGCGAAAATCTTTTATGTTTATTTTATTAAAAAAAAAAGCAGCGGAAAAGGCGTGAGCAAAAAAAAATGTAAGATAAGTTATGGGCTAAAGAAAATAAAAAAAAAATGGAAATTATAGTTGAGGTTTTTTTTTTTTTTATACAACCAGCTGATGGAACAAGCAGATGGCCCACCTGATGTTAAGTGGTAACCATCACCTATAACAAAGCATTGCCTCGTAAGTCACGCACGATAGGAACGTGCCCTACGATGCACTGCCCTGCGTCCATCAGCTTGAGGCATACAGATGTTAAGCCTCATGTGCCTGTAATTACACCGGCAACCACACTCTTCAAACCGAAACACAGCATTGCTGCTTGGCGGCAGAAAAAGGTGTGGTGGTAGTACTTCCCCGGACGAGCTCTTCACAAAGAGCTCTACTACTCTTACTCTTGAGGTCTTACCAACTGTCATCAAGGAGGTTCGCTTATTATAAATGAAAAAGATTGGATGATTTGATTTGCTTATATAAATTACCAAAAGATGCTTACCTATATTATTTCTTTGTCGACAACGAGTAGTGACTGAACAAAATTTAAGCAATTTTTATATTTATTTACCACTACTTCAGGATTAGTCCCACAATATCTTTATAAATTGTAGCCTATGTGTTATTCTGATGTATAAGCTATATTATTGTAAAGTTTCATTAAAATCCATTCAGTAATTTTTACGTGAATGAGCATTCATCCATCCATCAATACTTACAAACTTTCGCGTTTATAATATTAGTAGGATTTATCCAATCATAAACATTTTTTATTTTTTATTTTTATTTTATTCGGAAAACAAACAGTATTTAATCTAGGATATAACAACTTAAATAAACTAAATACCAATTATATGTTTTCGCATATACCTCTATATAACTAAAAAAAGAAAGATGCTTATTGACAAATCTAAAATAAAAAATAAAAACAGAAAAAACCAAAACCAAAACATAAAAGTAAATAGATATAAAAAAAAAATGATTAAAATTATTTAACAACAATGATAAAATAGGTAGGTACACATAGTCATGCCTAACCAAGCAGCCTAGGCACCGATTCCGACTATTGGCTGACGAGAACGCGCTTAAAAGAAGACGGTTTTGAATTGAATAGATCTAACTCAGGGAAGCCAACCAGTTCATTATAAGAATTGGCCGATCTAATAAAAAAGGAGTTTTGCATAATCACAAGCATTTATTTATTGTTCCATGTTGCTCAAATAGGGTCATTCACGCCCTTACGGCTACATTAATTTGAACGAAAAATAGATAATATAATTATTGGACGAACCTGCTGTGCTTTTACTGTTTCAACCTTATTACATACTGTCAATAAAGCTATTATTATTTGTTTAATTCATGACTGGAAATAATATAATAGCTACTTTTTATCCGCTTCATACGCGAAAAAATTAGAAGGCGGAAGTTAGCTCTATGACATACAATCTTCCGAATTATAAGATCCATTGCAATTGAAGATCCAGTCCAAATAAATGTTATAAAAATTGCCGTGCTCCAGTTCACGTTGACCTTTAGAGGGGAGAATGATTGCTGTCACTATATTTAGAACTTTATTACAACTTCTTAGGTCATGTTTTCGAAGACCGGATGAATCCGAATAAATATGAAAAGGCATCGGAGTAGACTTGAGTTTTATTTATTGGCATTATTGATGTTATAACATCGTTATTGTGAAAAACTGGCGGTATTGTGCTGAGATATTTTTATTTTTGTATGAGTTTTGAGATTGGATCATGCAACGTACTTAAAAGGGGAATTTCTTAGCGAATAACGATGTTCGGAAAACTAGAGCGTTTGTGCGTTTTTTTTTTGTTATTTCGCTCTAACTACATCAAAATGCTCACATATAAAGATAAACTCTATATACAAGGTGGTCCATAAGTTGTGTATATAAACTTCAGGGGGCTAAAGTACCCATCGATATGAACAACTTTTTCTAAGGAACCAACACTGTGAACGCGTAAAAAAAACACCTGTTTCATACAAAAGTTCAATACCTACCAGGCTAAAATGTATGAAACAGCTGTTTTTTTTTTCGCGTTCACAGTGTTGGTTCCTTAGAAAAAGTTGTTCATATTGATGGGTACTTAAGCCCCCTGAAGTTTATATACACAACTTATGGAACACCTTGTATATACATACATAAATGCTCTATATTGATTGACTAACTCTCTACTTAGAAAATCGGGATTCGCTTCTATAACAAAAGTTACTGTCTAAAAATTTGAAACTTGCGTCTGCGGTAGCGATCCGTTCTGTACAATAATTTTGTTAGTGCTTGTTCACATAAGCGGCGCGCGGCGGGCGGAGCGTCCTATCTGCGCCGCGTTTGTCTCGAGTTTTTTTCCCTGATTTCGACTGTTATCTACTGTACGCTGCGGGTGATTCTCTCAAAATAGATAGTTATATCACAATCAATAAATATCTAAAAAAAAATTCTCCCTGGATCACGTTTGAATCAAAAACATCGACGAACGCGCGTTCATCGTTGCTACTATAATTGATATACTCGTACACACGAAAACAATTCAAGATACACACAGAAAAAAAATGCTTACTACTAGTAAATTAAAGCGAGCGTGTGTAGCCTGAAGCGTACGTAGTGTGCAAATACTCTAATACTAGCAAATGAGTACTTATTTGCTTATAAAAAGCTCCGTCAAAATAATGTAGTTCGAATTAGTGTGCCCTACTACTGTAACTCGTGGCCTAATTAATAAGGAGCATTAACACAAAATTCAAAGCCACACCCAAATGCTAATACATTTAGCAAGTTTAATTTAATTGTGTTAATGGAAGAAAGCGGTGACAGTACATCCAATGGCAAAAGTGGTTAGAAAGATTTAATGAATGATCCGTATCTAAATCTCAGGCACTTGACAGCAAGACTTGACGTTCCAAGCGTATTTTATCTCTGTTTTAATTTGCATTTGTTTTGTGTGTGATTGTACCAACATAATCTCTATAATTAGGACGTGCCGTCACGAATTTTGTTTAGGTTTTTACCAACTGTACTGAATCACGACCCAATTACCTACATATTTCTTCCTTCAAATCTGAACTACGATTAACTAAGTTTAAAGATGTTAAAATTCCTCTACAGGCTCATGACTGCAATCTGCATGCACGGTTATTCCTTAAATTATGTTTTTTATACATTTTATTTTTAGGGCCAAACAATTTGAATGTAAGTAGCAGAAATAAACGGTTCTGCTTGGACACTAAATAAACTAGTAGTGTCAGGAATAACGCTTAAAACACATTAGGCTTGTTACTGAAAAATAACCGCGACTAATTGGAAAACTTTTGTCGTGTTTACAGTACAAATTCCCGACTTCCATCACGCGATACGACAATATATTATAACAACTTTTTGTCATCATGATTCATCCAAAACTAAGTTTAATTTATAAAATACGATCATAGTAATATTTACCATTATTTATCCATTGTCACTCCTCCGTACCGTATTGCAGCATCTTCGTCCCGAACTTTACGACACCAACTTTTAGACGGTGGACATCAAAACTTTAAAGTCGATAAAAGTACTGGAAAAGTTTGGTTATGTAAATCAATTAAGTTGTTAGGAACGCGGGTGAAGGGGGGGGCGTGTTGGCGCGAGTTGGCGAGAGTTGTCACGTGGGCGGACGGGCTCGGGCGTGAGGGTCGGAAGGCGCCGCGGCGGTGACTGCGACTCGCCTCCCGATCCCCCCACTCGCTCCCCACTCCTCAGCCGCGCAAGCGCCCACCATTCGCTCGCCACGCTCCAGCGCTGAAACCGCGCTGCCATCACCGCAAATTTTTCCCATCCGAGTAAATTGCGAAACCACCGACCGCTGAAGGTACAAAATGCGCCGGGGGATTTGCCGGCAATGTAATCACCCAAGAACAACAAGGCGGGATAACGAGCCAGCCTTTCTTCGACGCTAGTTACTCACCCTTAACTCGATCTTATAATCGAGATTCGCGCGTTTTGACGAAAATCTTGAGGTATTTTTTCGTGGATTACCGCCATGAAGCTGCTAAAAAGGAAACTCGAAATAAGTGCTTCATTTTCCCTCTTCATTTTAAAAATCGCTGATTTACTTTCTAAAGTTCTACTAATGAGTAATGAACTATCACGTTCCAGAAACCGCTAATGTTAAATAAATAGTACCAGTAAAATTAAATAACAGTCGTATTCGTTTACCAATTATAATGGTATTTACAAACAGAATGGTGTTGCAGTTTAAATTAATAACACAAAATAAACAGCCGTATGAGCACACGTTTTCAATTAATTTTCTTTCCACAACTCCATCGGTACGCACCTTGGTTTCAACCCCTTTTATCTAGATTAAAAATTCTACAGCAGACTAGACGGTAGGTTAGGTACATAACTAGATGCAACATGTATTATTTACGTATGCTACAAAAACTGGTCCACACGTAAGACCTTGTTTCATTTGACATAATAATTGAGTTTTTTATGAATAATCTTTATCTTGATGACATCCCTCACAGCTTAGTTGGTTGTAGCTCTGCCGTCTACGCTGTAGGCCGTGGGTTCGATCCCCATCGAGAACAAACATAAACAAATTTTGTTTACGCATTCAAAAGAATAAATTCAGTACTCGATAGTAACAAGCATTAAGCATTTTTGTTCGATGCTCAATTTTATATTCGTTTCAATTCGTTACTCTACTAACTAGTTTCCTGTCGATGTTATCCTTTGCCCATTGAGAGCACTGGCATTGCGTACATACAGATTTTGGAAAGAAAAAATATTGGTGCAGGACGGGATTCGAATCCACGACCTTACGATCAGAAGGCGGGGTCACTCCCACTAGACCAACGGTGCTCTGCTTGTCCTTTTTATTATGGTTCGCATTTATCTGAGGGCAGCAGGCATACGCCATTCAGAGGATTTAGGTTACATTTCACGAGCTTTATTAGACTAGACCGTTTATGAACCTACGCACACGACGTCTTTCTGACGCGCGTTTTTAGCGCGTTCGCCTAACTTTAAGATTAGTAGAGCTCTTTAGTAGCTAGTGCGGGGTCCATTGCATATTTTGATTCTTGTTAAAATGAAGTCTCGAATAAATAATTTTGTATTTGTATTTTGTATCTTTGTGTGTGGCTCGTCCGGGGAAGTACTATCGCCCCGCATTTTTCTGCCGCCAAGCAGCGTTGCTGTGTTTCTGTGGCCATCTGCTTGTTCCATCAGCTAGTTGTATATAAAAAAACTTGTTTTTGATTGAAATACCGCTGAATGGTGTTCCGAAAGTTCATTTCTCCACAACGAACGGTCAAAAGCTTACAAGCTCGATAAAGTGTAATTGAAATGGCCTGAGAGCACCGGTGGTCTAGTCGGACTGACCCCGCCTTCCGATCGTAAGGTTGCAGGTTCGAATCCGGTAGTGCACCAATGGATTTTTCCTATCGAAAAATTTATGTGTGCAATGCCAGTGCTCTTAAACGGTGAAGGAAAACATCGTGAGGAAACCAGTTAGTATTCTAACAGCGGCGATGGGCTTGCAACCTGTCACGTATGGAATACCAACTACTGCAAAATGTGGGTATGTGGCAAATGTAATGTTTGGACGTACCTCTGACTACCCCCCTTAGACATTCTCAAAGAATCTGGAGTTAGTATTTGGTACTAAGAGATTTGAGGGGATATCTACCGTGCCTGGGGATGAAAGTCGTGAAGCTGTTTCAGTTTTTCAGAAATGGCCTTACAGTTGGTAGTAGCTTTGCTTTCTGTAGGTTGTGGGATACGATTCCCATTGATAACAAATATTTGTGTGATGCACATATAGATGTTTGTTCTGTGTCTGGGTATTATTGTGTTCAAGTATATATTTACAAAAAAAGCATTTATATTTTCTATGAGTTGCCTGATTCACAAAGTATGTATTTATCTTTGCTGAGTTTTAGGCTATACGATGCTGTGCGAAAAGGTCAACTAGTGTTTTGTTTTATTTTATTTATTGGTGAATTGGCTAATTGGCCTAATAATAAATTTTAGGGGACTGTTCAAGGGTTCCTCCCTTA
Source organism: Chloroclysta siterata (assembly GCA_932294275.1). NCBI lineage: Eukaryota > Metazoa > Arthropoda > Insecta > Lepidoptera > Geometridae > Chloroclysta > Chloroclysta siterata. The sequence goes on along the minus strand of OW028604.1, from coordinate 4,297,522 downwards.
ACTATGAATTTCTGCATAAACCTTCGAATTTCGACTTTTTGATGTGTGCGAGCTCCCTCACAAGTCCCTTACCCGAGCTTGGGTCGCTTTTACCAATACAATGCTTAACTAGATGGATAAGGAGTGAGTATATCCATTGTCAAATTAACAATAATAATGATGATAAATTGGATATTATATTTTGGACAATAAGCTTTAAGCGTTATTATAAGCAGTAAACATTATATGCAGTTATGACAGCCTTAACAGCTTTGGTAGTGGCTCTGCCTTCTGCGCCGTAGGCCGTGGGTTCGATCCCCACCGAGAACAAACATTTGTGTAATGAACTTAGATGTTTGTTCTCTGTCTGGGTGTTATATAATATTATAAGTATGTATTTACAAAAAAAAAGTATATAAGTAGTATATCAGCTATCTGGTTCCCATATCACAAGCTTTGGCTTAGTTTGGGGCGAGATGGTGCTGTTTGGAATGTCCACCAATATTTATTTATATTTATTTATTATATATTTTATAAGTATGTATTTACAAAAAATAATAATGTAAATGTATTACATCAGCTATCTAGTTCCCATATTACAAGCGTTGGCTTAGTTTGGGGCTAGATAGCGCTGTGTATACAAAAAGGTAAAAACAATTTTATCATGATCATAATAATGTTTGATCTGTAGAAGAGCCAAGGTCACCGACATGCAAAATGAGGAAGTTAAAGTGGCAATGAACAGGCCATATAGCTCATAGAACCGACAATCTCTGAGGCAGGGTTTTGGGTAAAGTCCAATAGCACCTTTTATTCGTTTTAACAATAAAAATAATAATTTACTACTGGACATAGGACTCCTCTATACATTTTCCCCATAATCTTGCGTCAGCGGTTGTCGGTCGGTTATTTATCTACACTAAAGGAAATTATGAAGATTTATAGTTTCAGTTTTTTTATAGTATCCAAAAAGTTTTTAACTGAGTGGCGTTTGAAACCACGACCTTTCTCCTTGATACGGGGCTGCGATAACCACCTGTGCCATGGGACTCTAAACACACTCGACGAATAACTCAGGGACATGCTACTACGGTACTTATTCGACCGTGGTTCCATCTACAGGTCTGACATATAACTATCAAGAGTCCTGTTCGATACCCGAAGTTGCATTCAGTTGAATTTGTTGGTTGCATTTCAGGCATGACGTCAGCAAGCAAAAACTCTTGGTAGCATTTCGTCCTCTGTTTAATTTTGACAGAACATTTCGCCGTCCCCGGGGAACAAAATGATAACTACCATTATCTTAGTTTTAGTGTTATGCCATATTTGAGATCTCAGGGTGCCAATACATCTGCTCAATTTTTTTCGTAGCTTACATACAATTATTCACGGAATTACAAAATATTACAATACTATTCGAGAATTCTACCCATGCCTGAAGTTACAAGAACAAAGTTGTATTATAATAATATCAAAATGTTTTCACACCTGTTAGTATGACAAAGAGTCATAAAATTATGTTCTCGTAAAAAAATATTCGTCCAGATAATGACAATCGCAGTTATCATTTTATTCTCGTCAAAGCTCGTCCACACGTTTTGTATAAAATATTGTTAGTGTATATGAGTCTTACGCAGCTAAACATAAATCATATTGCCATATTCTTCATTAGCTTAGGTTTGATCAAATTTATAGGCTGTTTTATTACGCTTATAAGTACTTACCTATTTTGGTATTTATTTTGGTATAGGTATTTGTTTCATTAATGAACGGTTATTATTTTCAAAACAAGAACAGTTGGAAAAAAGTAACAACCCGATTACTACTACAAATGAAGCAAGTCCCGGTTCTAATCTCGGTAAGGAAAAATAAGTTACTTTTATTACCTACAATAATCAATATCTACACTATAAATAACAATTAATATCTACACCTACCTTCTACATTAAAAAGTTTGTTTGTATGTATTTATGTAGGCAGTTATGTTTTATGTACTAACCTACCTCGCGACAAAAATGCTAATTAAATTGAATCTTTGCCTAGTACCTAGGTAGCCTTATTTCAGACGAAGAGCATAGTTTAGGACTTACCTACCTGCCTGCAGTAGGTACTTTTAAGTAGTCCTACCTACCAATCTAAAAGACAGATTGTTTACGCTTATATTATTTTTAATTTAATCTGTATGTTCAATTGTTTTTTAATTAATTGTCAGCTAAACCGTTTTGATAATGGGTTGTCATTAATTTATTTAAATTTTGCATTATGCACCCTCTGTTAGTTATTTTATCAAAACGATTATTATTTTCAGAACAAATACAATGAGAAAATAACAACGTTGCTACTACTTCCAATGAAGCAGTTATTCCTAAAACTTATGAATATATTTTACTAGAGACTAAAAATGAAATTTATTGTGAGGAGGTGAACGAAAATGAAGATTTCTTGCCAGATGTATCTGACTATCAGAAACCTAGAAAGAATGATATATTTACAGCGAAGCACAAGTTCATCAAGTATTGGAGGAAACTCAGATTACATACTTAGCAGCAACTCAGAATATAGTAAGAGCACCATCAGTATTAATAAAATACAAATATGATTTTGATGCTGAATATTCTCAATTTAATACAGAACCAACCTGTCAGAAGAATAAGAAGCAAGCGGGGTACCAGACAGTTAGCAAGCCCTAGTCTACTAGTATTCTCTTATCTGTGCCTAGTCCTGCCCATGTGTTCGAATTGCAAGGGTTATACAATGAGCCTCTTCCAATAAGTAATGCTTTATATGATAATCTTATGAGTCTCTGTAAGACAGGAGATATTCCAAGCTTCTATCATGCTTTTTACGAGTTCCTGACTCATTTCACTAGCCCTGAAAGCAATGATGGTGACACGGAAGAAGATGAAGACAAATTAACCTCCTTTATTATAAATATGTATACTCTAACATGATTAAGAAATATTAAGACTGTTTTTTAGTAATATGTGATTATAATAAATAATATCTAAGGCTGATTTTATTCAGTACCAAAATATAAGGAAGACCAATAAGGTATTTAAGAAAATTACTGTTGTTTTGTTTTTAAGTTGTTTTATTTAAATGAAGAACTGTGTATTTTAAAAATAAGAAAAAGACGAATGTTTCTATGTGATTTCATGCCTGATTTTTAATAGTTTACATAAAAAATCGAAGCTAATCAAGAAGTTGAAAGTTTCTCAACGTAGCTGACCGTTTGTTTCGGTTTATAGGATAATTATGGTTGATTTTTTAATGTTATTTTATTTTTAAGGCAAGGTAGCCCTGTTCTAATATAATGAAATCATTTGGAAGTGGTTTCTTAGCTAAAAAGCACTCGAAAACTTATTTAAAAGAATAAAGCAATAGTTGATTACTATTAGCATAGTTTTCTATAATAGCACTTAATAAAAAAAAGTTAGACAATTGTACACGAGAATAAGATTATATTAAACTATTATCATCATCACTTCCACCCTAATAAAACGTAGAATAAAATGATAGGAGTGTAGTGCAATATTAGGATTTGGATAGAAAATACATGGAATAAAATGATAATTGACATTATACAACTTGGACGATGACCGATTTTGACTAACTTCTTATTTTTAAAATATCTCCATTTTGGCGTATCTTACTCACGTGTCATTAAAACAATTCGAATGCATAAAAAATAAGCATTGCTATAAGCTAACAATCATCTGTCTACGTCCAGTATTTACAAAGTTATCAACGAAAACATGTTTTTTATTTTTCCTGAAAAGTTGTGTTTTTGTAGTTATCATTTTGTTCTCCGGGGACGGCGATTTGTCTTGTGCAGGGAAGGGAGTGTTAGGATGTGGGTGGCTTCAGAAGGAGAGGCAGGCCAAAGAAACGATGGATGTAAGGTGTGTAAGTTGACAAGAGTAAGAAAAGAGAGAGAAGAGAGAAGAAAAGAGAGGGAACAGCGAGATAAGCCAAGTATATTTTCATTCAAAAAGAAATTAAAGGAACATGTTTTAAAAAAATATTGCCATAATACAAGCATACTGTCAATTACCTACTTATATTTCGATAGTTACTTTTATGTATATCACTGTTACGTCACTGGACTCAAACCAGTACACTGTGTACACACATTCTGTAATATTATGTATTATTCTCTGTAAGTGAACTCTGTTCTTTGAGAAATAAATATCTTTAACCATAGATATTGTTAGTACGGTACTTAAACGATCTTGGCTACATCTATAAGTCTGACATAACTGAGTATAACTATAACGGGGAAGGTCGTGAGTTCAAATCCCGCTCGGATAATAACTTAAGGGATGTTATTATATTCTGTACCTACTTTGACATATACTTCTATAATTATGAATAAAATGACCATTGACGATTGAGTTTGTTTTTTTTTTAACAAAAATGTTATAGGTACCTATTGGCTGCATATAAAATTTTTGTTAAAAAAAAACTAAGTAGGTACTTCTACTACTAACATAGAAAGATGGGTAGTTCTACCGACCTCCTTACTTTTTAACATTCTCAACTTATTACTGGGTAGGTTATTATAATTTTCTCTGTAAATAAACTAGTAGCTCGCCCCGATCTGAGATCTCGTGATGCGACCCAAGAACGCACCAAAACTAGTAAAGTAAAGTAAAGTAAAGTAAAAGTTTATTTGGAACTAAGGTACAAGATAAAACTTAAAACAAGTGTAGCGATACTGACTGCAGAAGTATAAAACTGTGTCGCAGCCAGTAACGCCCTCCTCTTGGCAGGTGGTTTCCTATTTTAAAACATAAATAAAAAGTAAGTTGACACAAAAAAATTACGGAAGCATCGTTCACATGCAGGTGTAAAGCATTGTGGTGTGAGGGTGTGTTTGTTTGTATGTGGATGTAAGTGTAGTGTGTTGAGTGATTGTGAGTTTTGGTCCTCCTGAGAACACCAGTCTCTTAAGAGTCTGGGCAACAGGAGATACCGTGTATGGTGGATTTGGGTGTGTTAAGGAGGTGTGTAAGAGTGATTGGATGAATGTGTCTTAGGTGCTAAAAAAAGCTGTAAGCTAAAAAAAGAGCCACCTAGTGTAAACGCCCCCTTAGTCTTACTCTGTCACACTTTCCATTTCCAGCTTTGAATATTTGCCATTTGAATATATTTTTTGAATAGATTTTAATGACAAAGCCACTTTGCTCCCTAATGCATTAATTCATCCCCCTAGGCGCTATTTTACGCTCTGCGGCTTATTCATGAACTTCTGAGTTTATACTCGCGAGTCTGATATTCAGTTAATTGTAAGCACAATAAGTTGAAGATAATAACTTTGTGGCTACGAGAGAGTTCAGTTCGAGGTTATTTATCTTAATGAAAGTCGAACTGAGAGATGTCAACACCTCCCCTCACCAGAAATAACAGCTAGCAACAATAGTTAAAAACTAACCTTTTTTGCTAGATTATGAGCTGATTTCACCATGATCTGTTAGATTAACAAAGGATTAAAGGTCCGTTAAATAAAATATATATAAATAAATATTGTTGGAACTAAATAAATAAATAAATATTGGTGGACTTTTCACACAGCACTATCTAGCCCCAAATTAAGCCAAAGCTTGTAATATGGGAACCAGATAGCTGATTTAATACATATATACTTTTTTTAGTAAAAACATACTTATAATATAATAACACCCAGACAGAGAACAAACATCTATGTTCATCACACAAATATTTGTTCTCAGTGGGGATCGAACCCACGGCGCTCTATCAAAATGTACGCGTTTGACATCTAAGGTTATTTAACGGCCTGTTAATCCTTGATTAGTTACTAACAGAGCATGGTGAACTCAGCTCTAAGAGCAGAAAAATGCTAGGCAAGCTAAGTAGCTTCGAATTGCAGATTGCATTGAATATTTAGTGATACGCAAAACACATTTGTTTGGTTTTATATAACCTACACCCAGACATAGAACAAACATCTATGTAAATCAAGCAAATGTTTGTTCTCAGTGAGGATCAAACGTACAGCGTAAAAGGCACAGAGCTACTACCAACTAAGCTGTGAAATAACTGTACCAATATCTAAAGAACCTTTCTATAGATTCGACAGCCTTCACAGCTCAGTTGGTCTACTACCAACTGACCTGTGAAGGCTCTGCCTCCTGCGCCGTAGGCCGTAGGTTCGATCCCCACCGAGAACAAATATTTGTGTGATGAACATAGGTGTTTGTTCTCTGTCTGGGTGTTATATAATATTATAAGTATGTATTTTTACAAAAAAAAAGTTATATATTATGTAGTATATCAGCTAGGCCAAAGAAAAGATGGATGGACTGTGTGAAAGATGACATGAGTAAGAAAGGAGTGAGCACCGAGATGACGAATGATAGAGGAGAGTGGAAGAAGAAAACCTGTTGTTCCGACCCCACTTAGCGTGGGATAAGGGCAGGAAATTGATGATCAGCTATCTGGTTCCCATATCACAAGCTTTGGCTTAGTTTGGGGCGAGATAGTGCTGTGTGGAATGTCCACCAATATTTATTATTATTATTATTAGATGGCCTTCCATCTACGAGAATCCTTATTCTTCAGAAATTTCACACACGTACCAGCTTGTCCTCAAGAGACACAGAATTTAAACTTAAAGAAAAAGTCATTACATCGGACACATAAATAAAAGTTCTCCCCTGTTCTGGCTTACTGGTAGTGAGATATCGCGGGCCGTAAAAAATAAAGTGTGATAAAAAGGAGGTCGCATGGCAAACATTTAAAAAGGTATAGAGATAGATGACCCAATTTATCAGGTGATCTGTAGTGACCCAATCTGAATTTGGAATATAACTTGCCATACCCATCAAATGCGCTTTCAAAAATGATCACAACCAATTCTTACGAGTGACATAAGCTGAGTTTGTATTAAGGTACATATACGTACAAACTGACTTGCCCCTTTGATTATTAAGTCGAATGTTTGACTGATAGAAGCAAGGAGAACCTGCCTAAAGATAGAAAACAATTAATATAAGAAGAAAAAATAGATTTGTCCACAATAATTAATTATTAAAAAAAATATATTCATAATAGATTCCTAGATGGCGCTGTACCCATAGGTAACTAAAGCACAAACGATGGTTCACTTTTTTAAGAATAATTATGAAATGCATTTCCTGTTTGAATCTTTACCTACCGCCATCTATGACGCATCATGGAAACTATTTGTTTTTTAATGTGTCTTTTCTCGTCTCATTACAAAAGAGAAATCGATGGCAGCCAGCACTTTACATTCAAAATTGGAATGCTTTATATAAAAAAAAAAATTTGAAATGTCAAAAAATCAATATGTTGCCAGCACGCCAGAACTTTACATTCAAAATTGGAACGTCCATATCCTTTTCAATACGTCTCATCTCAAGGCGATGAATAGTACAAATATTTTTAGGAGAGAGAGCTTGTCACGTGCCCCAAAGGCCCAGGGAATGTCGACGCGTGCCTGACTCGATATGAAATGCTTTTGATGATCTACGGATAGATGGAAGTGACTAAGAATCTAAACGTACTAGAATCTTTACAGCTCAGTTGGTAGTAGCTCTGCTTTCGGTGCTGTACGACGTTCATTCCCCACCGAGAACAAACATATTGTGTGGGTAACCTTAGATTGATTTTTATTTCTTATGACACCATTCATTAATTCAGGTGCTATTCATGTTTGATGCAGAAATATAGAAAAATACGGGAGTGCTCTCTATCGGTAAAGGAAAACGTCGTGGGGAAACCAGTTAGCAGCTCCCAGCGGCGATGGGCTTGTAACCTGTCATGTATAGAATACCAACCACTGCAAAATGTGTGTAAGTGCCTGGCACTAAGTGGTCCGAGGGGATATCTACCGTGCCTATGGATCAAAGTCGTGAAGCTGTTTCAGAAATATAGAGGTAGATTTGATGATACAAATATAGGATCTAATAAACAACCTATTCATTCCACGTCAAATACAATTAACAACCATAAATTAATTTCAATATATCCAATTAAGGTCGTCATCACATTGATTTACACTGATAACTGTAATTCATGAGATTATTTTATCCCTAGGGAAAATAGTCCGTGATAGACCACTGTGCGATACTTTCAGTGTGAGCTATTAAGTTGCACGTCTACCATTTGAAGGGTATAGGGGCAATTCGTCCCTCGTATTCTTGATGTATCAACTTTTTTGGTTGCATTTCGGGCATGACGTCAGCAAGCAAAAATTCGAAAACAACGAAATGCTTCCTAAGCATTTCATCCCTCCGTTTAATTTTAACAGAACATTTGTCTTGGACAGGGAAGGGAGTGGATGTGGATGGCTTCAGGAGAGGCAGGCCAAAGAAATGATGGATGTACTGTGTGAAAGATGACATGAGTAAGAAAGGAGTGAACAGCGAGATGACGAATGATAGACGAGAGTGGAAGAAGAAAACCTGTTGTGCCGACCCCACTTAGCGTGGGATAACGGCAAGAAGGAGATGAGAAAAAATTCTAAGCACTTCGAACGGCAATTACTGATTGGCATTAATAGCACCCTTTATATTGATGATACCTGTTGTGTATGTGAAAGTACCAAATAATGATATTATCCATACTACACACAAACAGACATAGAACACACATGTTACTGTCTCGAGCGCACCGCGCTAGTTGCACGAGAGCCTTGGGCGAAAGTGGGCATGTCAAAATAAAGTGCGTGCCGAGCCTTTGTAATACCTACTATAACTACTATACACAAATAGCATACAATACAATTCTTTTACCAAAGCGCCTATTTTTCGAAAAATAAATGTGTTTGTGTAGACAAATTAGTACCTACTGTTTTTAGTTGTAATAGTATTAAATATAAGGTTCTTTGAAAACTAAATTACCTTACTTTTACAGTCTTCGAACTGATAATGAGATTTACTTTGAGCTATCTTATAATTATTTTTCTTTCTTAAATTGTTACGTAATTATCTTTGGAAATGTATGTTGAAAGTTGATTCATTTGATACCAACGTTTATTTATTTTACCAAAACGGCATCAGCCAATTAAATCAATTAAAATTAAAAATAGAAACAAAGAGATATACAAACAACAAAGGAAAAAGGAAAAAAACAATGTCAGAAATGAAAAACAGAAGGTATTTAAAATATAACAATAAAAGGGATAATAAAAACAAGAAAAAAAATACAAAATACTAAAAACTAAACGTACCTTAAAAAAGCGATTCATATCCAAACCAAGAGATGTAACCAAGAGTTTTTATTTTTTGTACAACTAGCTGATGGAACAAGCAGATGGTCCACCTGATGTTAAGTGGTAACCATCACCTTTAATAAAGCACTGCCTCGTAGGTCACGCAAAATAGAAACGTGCCCTACGATGCACTGCCCTGCGTCCATCAACTTGAGGCATACAGATGTTAAGCCTCATGTGCCTTTAATTACCCCGGCAACCTCACTCTTCAAACCGAAACACAGCAACGCCGCTTGGCGGCAGAAAAACGCGTGGTGGTAGTACTTCCCCGGACGACCCCTTCACAAAGAGCTCTACTACCTCTTCTGCTACTATCGCTTGTCTTTAAGTGATACTTGACTTTGACAGCCTTCATAGATCATTTGATAGCTCTGATAACTGTACTGTAGTAGGCCTAGGGCTCGATCAAAATAAGAACAGACATTTGTATAATGAACATAGATGTATGTATTCTGTCTCAGCTATCTGGTACCCATAGATTTGCTTCATTGCTTAGTTCAGTTAGTAAGCTTTGTGGAAAGCCTACAAATATTTAATTGCTAAAATTTTGGGCTAGATGTTCCTTTGTGAACTGTCCACCAGTATTTATTTATTTGATAAGTTTGGTGCTAAATAGTGCTGTGTGGTATGTCCACCGATATTTATTTATTATCTACACTAATCTACACTAATATTATAAAGAGGTAAACTTTGTATTTTTGTATTTTTGTATGTAACGAATAGGCTCAAAAACTACTGGTCCGATTTCAAAAATTCTTTCACCATTAGAATGCTACATTATCCCTGAGTAACATAGGCTATATTATATTTTCAAAATAATCAGGGATCCTTACTAAAACTTCAATAATGTAACCCAAGGTGGAAAACAAAAAACCTTACATCGCGTGCGCTGCGAAAACTATTGAAGATAGAACAAAATAATGTACTACGATTTTGTAGAACACGTTATCATCTACAAAAAATGTCGCGACAGCATATGTCTAACTATTATAGTTATGTCACAATAAGTGTTCTTTTATTATAAAAAATTAATTGAAATGCCTCCGCTAGAAAAGGGTCTTTATTTGTACCTTGGTATTAATCCTTATCCAAATAAATCATTTCATAATTAAGACGGTTTCAATACCTATAGATTACTTCTTAAATTTTTCAAATCGGACATTCCAATCAAAAGATATGACGAAATTAAAAATGTTAACGGGTCCACGGGTCTCGCGCGGGGTGCGATTTCACTCACTCAAGGAGAAGCGCGTGCAAATGTATGAAATAAGTAGACGCGAGGCTCGAACCCAGTTTAAGTTTATCCTAAAATGTTAAAAAAATTTATGACCACCCATGCGAAGCTGGGACAGGCCGCTAGTTATTTATATATATGAATGGAAAAAAACCCTCCCATCCGGGTCTCTTCTAGTGAAACTTTCTAAATCAATCGCCCAGGTATTACGGGTGGCTGTCACGGAACACATTCAAGCGTGCGATTTTAAGGGAGTCTTTCAGACTCAGAGAAGGGTCATTCAGCTTTGGATATATTTTGTTATTTTATACCGAAAGGTATTTCAAAGTGGAACTCCGGCGTTTGGAAGGTGGATATAAATTTATTGTTAACATTTTGCAGTAATGCGGAATGAAACGTTTTTTGTGACACGGAATCCTGGAAGTCAGAGCTGAAAACAGTGTTTTAGCAGGAATGCAATTTCTTCCGTTCTCCGGCGTCCGTTTTTCCGAATGCATATAATTTGGATGTTTTTAAGAGAAGAGTGAATAGGTATTTTATAGGTAAACGTGGCACATCGTCGACCGCATCATCATTTAACATCAGGTGAGATTGCGGTCAAACGTTTTTTTACCTATAATGTAAGTAGAGTAGTAGAGTTCTTTGTGAAGGGCTCGTCCGGGGAAGTACTACCACCACGCCTTTTTCTGCCGCCAAGCAACGTTGCTGTGTTTCGGTTTGAAGAGTGTGGTTGCCGGTGTAATTACAGGCACATGAGGCTTAACAACTGTATGCCTCAAGCTGATGGACGCAGGGCAGTGCATCGTCTTTAGATTCTTAAGGTAGCGATTTCAAAACCGGTCTTTTTAAACTTTTTTAAACAGAAATACTCATTGGTGTATACAAATGAGTATTTCTGTTCAAAAAAGTATGTGCACAGTGCCGGTAGTCTCAAACGGCGAAGGAAAAAATTGTAAGGAAACTGGAACTTTTAGGTTCTACGCAGTAGACATGCAGTTGAACCTAAAAAGTTCTACAAATTGTATCAAGTGCTCGAAAAGAACCTCTTGAGGCGCACTTAAAAACCCATTTCTTATTTTTTTCATATCGCGTCACTAGTAGTTGCTTTCGAAAAAGTGTGGTAAAAAGAATTTAAGTGCGCCTCAAAGAGATCCCTTTCTAGCACTCGATACATGTTTAATAACTTATTAGGTTCAATCTCACTTAAACTTCTCAGGTCAATGATGATGATGATAGAAATATGTGCTAAACAAATTTCAGTAAAGCGTGAATATTTTGTTATTTCTAGTTTCCAAGTGAAATTGCGGTGCTTTGAAGTATGAATAAGCTTTTACCATTTCTATTCCAATGCATTATGCAAATCAAGTTTATTGTACTGAATTCACTATTTGAGAGCATTTTCTTTAAATTTAGCAAAAATATAAAACTGAATCCTGAACACTTAAATAAATAAATATTCGTGGACTTTCCACACAGCACAACTATGCAAAGCTTGTTATATGGGGATCAGACAGCGGATAATTAATATAATACTTATATTTTTTTAGTAATGTGCATATTTATATAATAACATCCAAACAGACTGACAGAACTCGAATAACGTTTAAAGCATTATTTAAAGATAAAAGTTATGAATGACGTACGAAAAAATATTGTAAATTTACACAGGGTAGCAATGTGTTTGAAAAGAAAGAAAAAAAGAAAGACATACATTTATTTTGGACAAAACACATAAACACATCTGAAGCACGAACAGATTTTAAAGAGTAGTAGAGCTGTTTGTATGTGGCTCGTCCGGGGAAGTACTACCACCACGCCTTTTTCTGCCGCCAAGCAGCAACGCTGTGTTTCGGTTTGAAGAGTGTGGTTGCCGGTGTAATTACAGGCACATGAGGCTTAACATCTGTATGCCTCAAGTTGATGGACGCAGGGCAGTGCATCGTAGGGCACGTTCCTATTGTGCGTGACTTACGAGGCAATGCTTTGTTATAGGTGATAGTTACCACTTCATATCAGGTGGGCAATCTGCTTGTTCCATCACCTAGTTGAATAAAAAAAAGAGATAAATTAAACAGTTTGGTTACTCTATCAACAAATCTTAGGCTCAAATTAGGTAGAGGTTTTGGTTTGGAATTATAGTTTAAAGTAGCGAGAAGGTTGCTTTGGTAGTTACCCTTGAAAAATGAAAGGTAAGCTTGTTAAAGGTACTAAGCTTATTTAAAATAATATAAGTTTCTACATCTAAGACAGATATCTTAGTACTCAAAGAGAACCAAGTAAATAAAACCGGCCAAGTGCGAGTCGGGTTCTGTAACATTATCTATAAAAACGGCAAAAAAAAACACGTTTGTTGTATGGGAGCCCGCTTAAATATTTATTTTATCCTGTTTTTAGTATTTGTTGTTATAGAGGCAATAAAAATACATCATCTGTGAAAATTACAACTATCACGGTCATACCTGGTGACAGACGGACAGACACACAGACAGTCAGTAATAGGGTTTTATCATATTTTACCCTTTGGATACGGAACCAGCTTTGTTATAGGTGATGGTTACCACTTAACATCAGGTGGGCCATCTGCTTGTTCCATCAGCTGGTTGTATAAAAAAAAAAACCTAAAAACGGTCTTCTTCTTCTTCTTATCCTGTCACGAGTTCTTTCGAAACAGTGTGGTGTCAGGATTTAAAATGTCAAAAATGCTCCTTTCGAGCACTTGACACATGTTTTTTTTAACTTTTTTGGTTCTGCGGTTGCCGGTTTCCTCACGATGTTTTTTCACCGTTTATGGTGATGAATTTATCAGACGTGAACACAAAATATAATAAAGAATTTAAACAATTCATCATTTAAGAGTTCTCAGCACGCCTGACACGCTTATCGCGGCTCGATACAACAATCGGGCTCGCAAAATCAGAAAATCAAAACAAAAAAAATACAGGATACTGGTGGAACTATATTTGTTGTTTCTCTATGCTATCCATCCTCAGTTTACCAGAGTAATTGGTGTAATCTTAAGGGTCATAAAGAATTTGTACCTAAAATAAGGGCCCTATTTCACTGAGAGACCACGGTTGCGCAACCCAGTCGCGATACCAACAAGATGTAAACAGATGGCTGGTCACATAACTTTGCGATCATCCATCAATACAATCCATCATAAACACCAGTTGTAATCTAACTTTCTTAGCAACTGCAGCTAAAATGTAACCGCATAGCCGTCATATTTACTTATTACAAACAGAAACTGATTGAAACTGATTTCAACAAAGTTATGTGACTTTGAAAGGTACCTCCTGCTGTTCACTTGGTAGCAGAACCAATTTAGTCGTGTATGGGCGTGTTGTACCTCATATATAAGAGGTGATCCTATGTAGGTTATAATAACAGGTCCAGGAGAAATAATAGCTGGGATAACGCACGTCTTGTAGGCACGTGTAGTTTTTTATTGGCTCCTCTCCAAAGTTTGTCTGGAAAAGATCGCCTTTTATCGATAAGGGGGTGTCCATTCATTACGTGAGGCGTTTAGGGGGGGAGGAGGGGGTTGAGCAGAACCTCATCTGATCTCACGTGAGGGAGAGGGAGAGGGGGGGTCTCGGTAAATATCACGTCATTTTTTTTCCCTCGAGTAACAGTGTAAAATTGCGAGAAAATTGTGTATTTTGATACGGAAAAATCTAAAATATTAGTCTTATACAAAAACTATTAAGAAAAGATGTTTTTTTTTATTAATCCAACGCAGTCAAGCACTCATTAATTTAATCATATAAAGAGTACTGATTTTGAAAAATCTCACGTGAGATTTGGGGTTGGGGAGGGGTGTCGAGCAAAATCTCACGACATCTCACCAAGGGGTAAGGGGAGGTCGAAAAATCGTCAAAATCACCTCACGTATTTATGGATGCCCCCTAAGACCGCCTAGTGTACATTTCTTTAGTTGGTATATTATTTATTGCCAATATTTACAATTACCTTTTTATTTACAATTAAATGATTTACTTATTTTGTACGTTTGTAAGGTGTACAATAAAGAGTTTTCATTCATTCGTTCATATGCGCACCCATCATGCATATGCATCGACGCTTGCGCAGAATGTACCAGTGGCACGCTGGTTGCGCAACCACTAAAATGTATAGTGAACTTAGCTAGGGATCATAACACTATAGTCTTCCGAAAAATGCGAGGCATTTGCAAGATGATGATTATATCGAGGCGATGGATACGACAAACAAGGGTCTTATTTATGACGGTCCGCTTACAATAAAGTACCCGAAATCTGTAAGAACATTGTCATAGTAAATTTTAACAAGTTTATCTTATGAGATCGATGCTCAGATTTTATGGAGATAAGTTCTGGTGTTTACTACTGGGCCTGGCCTTGTTTTACGAATTTCTTTTAGGTTGATAAGCAAATTGATCAGGGAATCTGTCAAGCAAAGCCATATTTACAATTAAATTTAAATTCAATTATTAAATATAGTCTATAGTATTTTGGTTATAGCTCTGCCTTCTGCGCTGTAGGTTTTTTATACTATTTCTGATGGAACAAGCATCTGCTTGTTACCATCTGGTAACCATCACCTATAACAAAGCATTACATCGTAAGTCACGCACGATAGGAACGTGCCCTACAATGCACTGCCCTGCGTCCATCAACTTGAGGCATACAGATGTTAAGCTTCATGTGCCTGTAATTATACCGGCAACCACATTCTTCAAAGCGAAACACAGCAACGTTTCTTGGTGGCAGAAAAAGGCGTGGTAGTATTTTCCCGGATGAACCCTTCACAAACAGCTCTACTACTCGTAGGAAAGGTTGTAGGTTCAATTCACTATCTAACTCCCCAATTTTCTCATACAAAGTTCATGCGAGACGCAAGGTCAACGAGTTATTGAACGAGATATGACGTCATCTCCATCGTGAGATAATCTCGCTCGAAGTGAGCATAAGGCCCCTGGTACCGGGTGAGAGGCCAAGATTTTTTTTCTTATTTTTTCATAACTTGTATACCTTGGCCTCTCACCCGGTACCAGGTTATCGTTCAGTTCCTGCACCCTGAGTTCCTGTTGAGTTGAGGGACACCCTGTATATAACAATTTGTATTACATGTAAATAGGTAAAAAGTCTAGTAATCAAAAAATAACTACTAAGTCGCAACTCTAATAGATAGAGGCTCACATTAATAGGTATCTAAATAATAAAAGAAGTTGCTAGCAAGCTAGTCAAATAAAGTGAAAGTATGTTCATAGAAATTAGATTCTGAAGTTAATAAATTGAAACGAATTCATTAAAAAGACAGACTAGCCTCATTATAATAATAAAACTTGTTAGATTATAGAGATTGAAAAAGAGATAGAATCCAATTTGAATTCTAATTTATCAAGACAAGTTGGACTAAGTTTACTAACATCATTACTTTGAAAAAGACTGGCAAGCTAGGACGATGATCTGCGAAATATATTAGACAAACTCGGGATAAAAAGTATAAGAAACTTTTATTTTTTATTTTTTTATACAACTAGTTGATGAAATAAGCAGATGGCCCACCTGATGCTAAGTGGTAACCATCACCTATAACAAAGCATTGCCTCATAAGTTACGCACAATAGGAACGTGCCCTACGATGCACTGCCCTGCGTCCATCAACTTGAGGTATACAGATGTTAAGCCTCATGTGCCTGTAATTACACCGGCAACCACACTCTTCAAACCGAAACACAGCAACCCTGCTTGGCGGCAGAAAAAGGCGTGGTGGTAGCACTTCCCCGGACGAGACCTTCACAAAGAGCTACGGGGTTACGACCTACAGGCAAGCAGTAAGTCGCTACTGCTAGCAGTAAGTGAGACGCTAATTGGGGTCTTATTTTATTTTTTATTTTTTAATAGCTAGACGTTTGCCATCTCACCTGATGGAAAGTGAATGAAGTGAGTGTCTTTAGTCGTTTCGCACCACAAGTTAAACCACTGCGGTGCGAAAAACCCAAGCACTGTTTCTGAATGGGTTCTTTCGCACCGCGGTGCGAATAGGCCAAACCTTTTTTTGTATTAGTCAATTCATATCGCAGAGAGTAACAATGCAGTTTTCTTTTTGAATGGTTGAATTCTGACTAAAATAATGTATTTTAGTTACACATCTCATATAGTAAAGTCAGGCACAAAACAACAGGACAAGCAAAACAACAATAGTAATATATTTATTTTCCTAATCAAATTTATTCGTAAGTATTCTAAAGTAAAAGTGCGCCAGTGAAGCCGTGGGTAAGAGCTAGTATAATATATAAATACTTCTAAGCATTACCCTTAAAAGTAAACATAGGAATACCCATCGTGCATGGCATTCTATTGAAAACATATTCTTGGGCCCGTTACCCAAAAGATACCTATTCAGTAACTTGGCCGACTTTTACTTATTATAAATTTTCTCACAAGTCCACACTTCATAATTTATGCAATCTCTTAGTCGAGGTCTATCTCTTACCCTTAGAAAGTCTCTGACCCAATTAGGAAGGAATAAAACAATTTGTAAAGATACATTTGTGTCGTAAAGTTTTCAAGTTGAAATGTTCTTTTTAAAAAAGGTTTTGGTGGGAATTTTTGAGCTCTTAAGGCGAAGATGAGAGGTAATGTGACTCTCGCTCGCACGTTTCGACATGTTGAAAGATATAAATTCACTAAACTCATTTTCGAAAAATCGCAATCAACCTTTTCATTTCATTTTGATCGATACATGTTTTCCTACTCAAAAGTTTACTTTACTAGTTTTCGTACATAAGCAAACTTTTAAGTAGGAAAACTTGTATCGATGAAAATTAAATTTTTATTAAACTGTGTGCAATGTGATTGTACAAATTGGTTGATTGCGATTTTTCGAAAATGAGTTTAGTGATTTTATATCTTTCAACATGTTGAAACGTGCGAGCGAGAAGTTGTCAGCCCCTTAGGCTAAGGCCAAACCGATGCCTATAATTTGCGTCTTTGGAGAAGTGCACGCTCGATAATCAGTTTTGTGAGATGGTTTTGTAGGTTTCCACACAAGCGTACGTGCTTGTAAGAAATTAATAAATATTGCTGAACTTTCCGCACAGTACTATCTAGCCCCAAACTAAGCAAAGCTTTTAATATGGGCACCAGATAGCTGATAAAATAATACTTATATACTTTTTTTGTTAATACGTACTCTCTTCTTGTCGTGTCACTAGTTTCTATCGAAACAGTGTGGTGAAAGGATTTTAAGTGCGCCTTTTTTAGAGGCTCCTTTCGAGCACTTGACACATGTTATAGAACTTTTTAGGTTCTACGACATGCCGGTTTCCTCACGATATTTTCCTCCACCGTTTGAGAGTACTGGCATTGTACATATACATTATTGAACAGAAAAACTCATTGGAGCACGACCGGTTTCGAACTCACGACCTTAGGATTGGAAAGCGGGGCCGCTACCACTAGACCACTAGTGCTCTCGCGTACTTATTATAGTACTTATAACAAACGGACAGAGATGTTGTTTATCACACAAATTGTTTGTTATCGGTGGTGATCGAACCCACGGCCTACAGCGCCAAAGGCAGAGCTACTACCAACTGAGCTATGGAGGCTGTCACGTTTGCAGTGGCGGGCACGATGACGATATCTTATTTTTTGGACTCTTACTACTTTTTTGGACTCTATGCATCAGATACGCCATACCCTCTACAACCATGGAAACCACAACCTAGAACACAACTACGCTACTGGACGGCATCGCAGAACATCCTGGGATCTGAGGTGGAGTATACCATACAAACACAAAAAAACGATAAAACACCTGGGGACGATGGCATTACTAACGAAACATTAAAATCTTTATCAGAATGTCTGCAAAGACCCCTACAGATTTTATTTAATAATATATTGAATACAGGAACAACACCCGAACAGTGGTCAAGATCAACAATTACACTCATACACAAAAAAGGGGATAAAAAAGACCTTGGTAACTAACCGACCAATAAGCCTAATATCAAATATATACAAAATATTTTCAAAAATAATTCTACAGAAAATAGCAAAGACGCTAGATGAAAGCCAACCGCGCGAACAGGCAGGTTTTCGAAAACACTATGCAACGCTAGACCACATCCAAGTAGTCACACAAATCATACAAAAAGCCAGCGAGTATGGAAACACTGTCTATATGTGTTTCATCGACTTTAAAAAAGCTTTTGATAGTCTTGAGTACAATGCGATATGGGAAACACTATTAGAACAAGGCGTAGACGATGCGTATATTGACTTACTGTATAGCATCTACTCAAAAAGCTGCGCAAAAATAAGATTGGAAAGAGAAGGAGAAGAGTTCCCAATTAAGAAAGGTGTGCGACAGGGCGATCCTTTGTCACCCAAAGTATTCACTGCCGTCCTAGAAACAGTATTTAGAAACCTTAACTGGCAGAGCAAAGGTTTAAAAATTGACGGAGAGCGATTGAGCCACCTGCGCTTTGCAGATGATATAGTAGTTTTTGCCGAAACCACAACTGATCTGGAGACTATGCTAAACGAACTCACAAATGAAAGCAAGATAGTAGGCCTCTCACTTAACACATCAAAAACTAAGATTCTAAGCAACGGAGAAAAACAAGAGGTCATAGTAGACGGTGGGAAAATAGAATTCGTGAACGAATACATATACCTAGGCCAGTCTGTCTCTTTCAAAAACTGTACAGAGAAGGAAGTGCATAGGCGGATCGCAATATCATGGCAAAAATACTGGAGCCTAAAGGAGATCATGAAGAATAAGCAAACAAATATGAAAATCAAGAAGAAAGTATACGAAGTCATCATTTTACCGAGCTTAACATATGGCTGTCAAACGTGGTCCCTCACCAAATGCGAAGATAATAAATTAGCGGTGTGTCAGAGGAAGATGGAACGAAGTATGCTAGGAATAAAACTGTCTGACAAAATCAAGAACAAAACAATAAGAGACCAAACAAAGCTAAGTGACATTGTAAATAAAATCAAAATACTGAAATGGAACTGGGCAGGTCATATCTGCCGAATGGAAAACACAAGATGGACAAAAAGAATACTAGAATGGATCCCACGCGACACTAAAAGGAAAAGAGGTCGGCCAAAAATACGGTGGGATGACATATTCTACAAGACAAGCGGACCAGACTGGATGAGGCAGGCTAGAGATAGAGAGCTATGGCGAGAGATGGGGGAGGCCTACGCCCGAGAGGCGACTTTTACAATTAATAACATAACCTAACGTTTATTTTGCTACTAATTATTTTTATTTATTATGAATTGTATTAATGCATTATTTTAAAATATTAATCTATTAAGAATTGAATTATTGTGAATTTTATTTTAATTGAAATATTGTAATAGAATAAAGGCTATTTTTATTTTTATTTTATTTTATTTTATTTTATTACTATCAACAAATAACCGGTCCGTATCAGAAGGCCAATCTGGCATAACGCCCTTGTGGGATAAACGACATAAAAATAAAATGACCTACTAGCAAAACATCTGGAAATTATTTCGTCATATGGATTGATTGCCTTCGAAAATCGCCAGTAAGTAATTATTTCTCTCTTACAATCCTCTCCATCCAATGGTTGTCTGGAACAGATTGCTTTCAGAAATAAAACCGACATAATACAGTTAAAATTATGTATTTCTGTTGCCGCTATAGCAGCAAATACTAAAAAACAGAATAAAATAAATAGTTCTCGCATACAACAAACGTGATTTTTTTGCCGTTTTTATAGATAATGGTACGGATCCCTTCGTGTCCGACTCTCACTTGGCTGGTTTTTTGTAAACAGCCTCAAAGCGAAGTCTGTCTAACAATTTAAAATTGTTCAAATACTTTATCCAAACTACAAAGTAAATCGATGGGTCTACGTCTCGTAAGACGGCCTTGTAAGAATTGTTAAACCTTTTCAAATTCTTGAGATCCTTTTAGTCTTAAGAGATTATGTAGCAAAGTAGCTTATTTTATAAAATATATATTTTTTGCTACATCTCGACCGTCACCAAAACAAACTCTGTTTTACTCACAACACTAAATAAAAAAATAAACAGCTCTAGGACTTTGAACCTCAGGCACGGTAAACACTAAAACAAGGCAAGGCTAAGGTATTTTACTACCAAGCACCAATTCAAGATAATGTCTAAGGGAGTAGTCAGTGGTACTGTAACGTCCGTTTTTTTTACTGAAAACCATTAATATAGAAGATATAAAATTTCATAGATTTTTCAACTTACGCGCCATTGTATTTTGAATCCTCCTTTCATTAAGATAGTTTTATTACCATAAGAACTCATCCGTGAACCTTGGCGCCTTAAACAGAAAATTCGTTATGTGTCGCGCTTCGCGCGACACATAACGAGTTTGTCATAATTTTGTTGTGTACGAAACAGCTGATAGGCTGGTGTTGCCGTGTTACACGAGCGAGCGTCGAATATTGATCGTATCGATAATTAGATATGTTCTCTCAAGTTAAAGGGTAATACTAAGTAATCCACTGCATTTTGTTCACGATCCTCTGTGGAAACTCAAGTCAGGCAGATATATCGTTTTTATTCATTCAAATCATTTTTTCCCTCGGTCGATCGATTATCGATCATCCGATTTGAGCGAATTACTGTTCAGTTGCTGGCAAGCCTAATTGAAAAAGTAGAGTGTAGAAAAATCTATGGTATGTTGTTTTTTTTAGATAGTGAACTTTCATTTCGAACGATTATATCGAGTCGATTAATCGCGTTTTGTTATTTTTCAGTTTTATTGGATAGATACAGTTTTAACTTGTTTTGGATTCCTCGGGATCATTCCTGGAGGATTATAGGGATTTTTAATTTGATTCATTAAGACCGAATTGACGTAATCTTGTTCGTTTGTTTCATCGGGTATCTCGATTGTCCGAATTATAGAATCGGTCATGTACGATCGAGTTGAGTAGATGAATGGTCGATGTGTGTCTATGGCGCAGACATGACACGACAAATGATAACTGATATTTTTTGAGAGATGGTGGATATATTCGAATCGTCAGAGAATAGTATTTAATTCTCTGTTATTTACTAAATAAATAACCCGTCGTCGATTACGAGACGCACGAGACTTAATTGTCCGACAACGCGCCGTCGTTGTGTTATATTCAGTGATCATACTTCAAGGCCTGGTGAGTTCCGAAGAGAGATTGTGATATTTGGATTTTTCTCTCGTGTTTCTGTGAGTCAGTTCTAATTCAAGTTTTATGTTTGGTCGATCAGAAAAGGCTGTACCCTGGAGCTGAATTCCTGCCCAGTCGTGTGTCGGCGCATTTCGGTGCCAACCTCAGATACCTCAGACGCCGGCAGTTGCCTTTCGCCAAGCTGCTTCGGGATTGAAGTGGTTGCTCCCGCCAAGTTCTTACTATCTTCGTGGTAGACTACACATAGTTACCTCGTAGCTACATTCATTCTGAGGACCCATTTAATATTCCCCAAAAGGTTAGTCAGAGGCAATTCCGATGCCCGCGTGAAATTCGTCGACGTTCTACCTCGCCTGGTTGCGGTATATCATTCGTATAAGAGCCATCGATTCAGATAAATACTAGAGAGTAAGTTTTAGCCTAGCTCTGACCAAACGCTTCACCAATCCATATCATATTTTGTATTTTACTGTGTACACACACTATAATTATAAGTTTTGTGTTCCCCCAGGTATTTAGGATTTCAGAACACTAATATTAATGTTAACATCATATGCATAATCTTTTCATAACAAGAATTGTACATAAAAACACTTAGGCAATAAAAATAAAGCTTGTATTATTTTTAGTAAATATAGTTGTGTTTATTTACCCTAGATTACCCCTAGGTTATAGGAAAATATGTTACAGTACGTCCAGATATTACACATGGCCTATACCCACATTTTGCGATCATTTGTTGGTCAGATCAAAACGATCTTTATTCAGTACAATCACAAGGATTACTTTGAAACGTCTTATATACTAGGTGAATCTATCACCAGTTCTATGAGAGGTATTCTATGAGATGTGTTACAAGCCCATCACCACTGATTCTTCTTTTTCTTGTCGAGTCACTGGTTTCTTAAGAAACTGCTAGAATACTAACTGATATCTTCATGATATTTTCCTTCATCGATTGAGAGCACTGACACTGCGTACGTAATGTTTTTGAAAAGAAAATTAAATTGTTGCACACTCAAACCTACGAACTTACGATCAGACGGACTGGTCACTTCTAGACTACCAGTGCTCGAGTTACTGAGTACAAATTGAAGTAAAACAGCAGTTTTAAGAATAGTAGAGCTCTTTGTGAAGGGCTCGTCCGGGGAAGTACTACCACCACGCCTTTTTCTGCCGCCAAGCAGCAATGCTGTGTTTCTGTTTGAAGAATGTGGTTGCCGGTGTAATTACAGGCACATGAGGCTTATCATCTTCCCGTCCGGGAGTCCCGTCCCAAGGTGGTCGAGACCAACATATTGCTGTAGCTTTAGAGATATTAAGGGCTGCCTTCACAACGATCACTAATCGTGTCTAGCGACCTACTAATCTCATTTATTAAGCTGAACACTATTAACGATTAACGTCTTGCACAAGTAACTCCAAGCCACTAAAATGATTAGCGAACTGATAGACAATGGAAATGATAATTTCGCTTATTCTAAATGATATTTTCAATACCTTTGTGCGGACACTTGAAAACAAATTTTAATTATTTGTTATATTCATTTTATTGCTTTTATTCAGCCGCTTTTATGCAGCTTTTTGACAGCCTTCACAGCTCAGTTGGTAGTAGCTCTGCCTTCTGCGCCGTAGGCTGTGGGTTCGATTCCCACCGAGAACAAACATTTGTGTGATGAACATAGATGTTTGTTCTCTGTCTGGGTGTTATATGATATTATAAGTATGTATTTACAAAAAAAAAAGTATATAATTAGTATATTAGCTATCTGGTTCCCATATCACAAGCTTTGGCTTAGTTTGGGGCTAGATAGTGCTGTGTGGAATGTCCACCAATATTTATTTATTTATGTATTTATTTTAACATTCATGTCGTGAAGCACTGTAACTAGATTTGCTGCGATCCATTTTGATACGTGGTGCCAAAAGTATGAAAATAAGTCTCATGTTCATTGGGTACATGAGACAATGGGACGTAACACCTATAAATCTCAAATATGGATGCACTGCAAAGCTACATAAAGCAAGTTCTTGGTGAAAGATTCAGCTTCGATACATTATCTTATTAAAAAAAACTTTTCAACCTCGATTTTTTCTTATAGATTCACATATCTTGAAATTTTAAGGGCGAAGGGTAACATAGCTATTTAAATGTATGACGTCATCAGCTAAAGCCCTCAAAGACGGTCGTTGCCTTAGGAAATCAAAACTTTACAATAGCCTACACAAATGGGATTATTCGACCGATAGTCATGGGCCGTATTACCATATTATAAGTCATGGGATACCCTGACCAATAAAGCTGGGTTTATGTCTATCTAGCCAGAGAGATAGTGAGGATTTTATTATGTCATACTACAAATAAAAACTGATACAATATTTACCAAGTTCAGTAAGCGACAAAAGTAGATGATGATTTCTGGTTTAAAAGTTTTATGTAAAACTAATAATTCAAGTTTTATCAAATCCGTCTGGGGTAGTGACTATTTGCAAACCGAAATTGCAATTTTTTTGCGAAACCCAGAAAGCAGCACCCAATAGCTGAAACAGTTAATAATATACTTTAGAGCTGACTGTTCCTACTACGACCAGTAAACTGAGTAAATTATTTATACCGAAGTGCTATTAAAAAAAAACAGAAGTTTAAGGAATGTAATAGAGTGCAGCAATTAGTACGTTAAATATAATTTGATTGTATATTTTTAATGCCTCGGCCAAAATAATGAAAGAGGGGTCTGAGTACATTCAATAATGGCACTTAAACAATGGACGTTAAGCCGTCAGTCTCTCTGGCTTATATGTCATTTTTTAATGTTACTGCTGATGTAACAAGCATTTGGCTCACCTGATGGTAGGGGTAACTATCACCTATAACAAAGCATTGCCTTGCAAGTCAAGCACGATAGGAACGTGCCCTACAATGCACTGCGCACATCATTTGCCTGTAATTTCACTAGCAACCATACTCGTCAATTCAAACAAAATACAGCGATGCAACAATAAATAAATAAATGCTTTTTGGCGGCAGATATAGGCATGGTAGTACTAACCCTTCATAAGAGCCCTACTCTTAAAAATCTTATCACAAAGTTGGTCAATTTCCTTTAAACTGCCCAGTGATATGACATAGGAAAGTCACTGCTATCTCCCACACTACATACAAGTAATACCGCTCAGTTGGGCTCGAAGACGGAACTATGCATACTAAATGAGATTAATTTTATGGTATTCAAACATCGTTAAATACTCTAGTCGCCTGTTTCTCATGAATAATGGAACGAAACTGAATATAATGTATTAAAATTGACCTCTTACTAGCAATACAATTTATCTTCCAGGAAATGCTAATCTGATTGTTAATAAAATCACCACCGTCATCATAATCAGACTGAAAAAGTCCACTGCTGGATGAAGGGATTTATAAATTTCCAGAAAGAACGATTCTGGGCCATCTCCATCCACCGACTTTCCGCGATTCTTACAATGTCGTCAGTCCATCAAATTTACATGTATACCACCAAGCCTTTTTCTGCCGCCAAGCAGCGTTGCTGTGTTTCAGTTTGAAGAGTGTGGTTGCCGGTGTAATTACAGGCGCATGAGGCTTAAAATCTGTATGCCTCAAGTTGATGCACGCAGGGCAGTGCATCTTAGGGCACGTTCCTATCCTGCGCGACTTACGAGGCAATGCTTTGTTATAGGTGATGGTAACCACTTAACATCATGTGTACTATCTGCTTGTTCCATCAACTAGTTGTATAAAAAAATACATTCATACTAATACTCTGAAGATAAATATATATATATATTTATCTTCAGACATTGTACGCACCACCGCCTAGGCCCAAACTCAGCAATGTTTGTACCATAGAAACCAGATAAGTAATAGAATACATATGTATATTGTCTTTGTGTAATTGTGTAAATTACACCAAGCCAGACACAGAATAAACATGTACTACTCTGTCAAGAAAGTACTGGGGAACGAACACAAAATGTTAGTTATTCATCCAAATTTATTTTATCGCCTTATAGTGAAAAAGTGGGCTGGAGCCGAAAAGAGGAGCAGAGATATCTGGTGAATAAGGTTGAAGCTCGATGGTATTTGTTGAGTTTTTTGACAAAAATTCGTTCACAATGATGGCCTTGTGCGAAAGCGCATTAGATTGGTGCAAAATCCAAGAATTTAAATTCCAAAAATCTGGCCTTTTCTCAAAATCTGGCACTCATAAACACGTGTTTTTCACGATTCGAGTCGATTCACCGTAAGCCTTCTGTAACATTTTCAGGGACTCCAAACACGAAATTCCATTGGCGATGCAAAATTTAAGACAAACTCTTTGTTCGTTGTTTTTTTACATTGTGAAATTCGCAATACACACTAGATATGATCTTACTAAAAACAGCACTATATTTAATCTATATAACAGATGCAACTCAAACTCCGCGCCAAAATGGAAAACAGTTGTGCCAATCTACCAACAACAACAAAAATAATAACTAAGAACTATAAAGAAATTATCCATTCCCGATACTTTTTTGACAGAATGTATATGCCCAAATATTTTTCCTTGTTAACGATCAAATCTTTAATTTACAACGCATCAGGCAGATTAACGGATACAAAAAAATATCTAACTTCTATGTTTGTGGCTCAATCATGCTTTAAACAATGCAAATAATATAATTTTGCTTCTTAGCTAATAGTAATTCCCTGAGCAAACCTTTTCTCAAAAAGCAATTTTACGTCATAGCACAGCTAATCATCATTCCTACTACCTTCACTATCCACCACGATCACCAAAGAAAATAAAACATCTTAAAATATGACAAAGTAGTCTGAAAAGCGTACTCGTAAAATCGAAGTACGAAGTAGAGTGTGTCATTCTTTCAGACACCTTATCGAGCTGTCTGCTTCTACTCATTTTATTGTTATTGTCGGTTCTGTATTGATGTTGGAAGTATTGAAGTGCGCGAAATGCTAAGTGCTTTTATGTGTATTGTATGTAATACAGGTTCTTACGAACCTACGTCAGGCACCAGTATTTACATTTTCAGCATCTCATAATCTTTCTTTTTTTAATTTATTTTAAGGGCTTTGTCGCTGGGCGACCACACTGCCCTATAACAAAACATAAAAAAAATATACATCTCGTATCAAAACTTCCTAATTAACCCTAATTCTGCCAACCTACAGGGGACAAGCCAAGATGCTATTAATAATACCAAATCTTGTTTCTTAATAAGATTTAAATTTACGTCAACTAGAATGTCTGAAACTCATTTTTCGCTCCGTTTATGGCACCTGTCCGTCATTAGACCGACAATCTTGCCAGTGTCAAGTGAATTGTATTTAATACTTTATAGTCAAGCCAGTCCATAGTCAAGTTGGCCGTCATTTGTCAAGAAGAAAATGGTGGCTTCTTCAAAACATTCGAAATATTTTCGGACAAATCAGGATATACACTTTCATTCCAAATGTTTACACTTTGTGCTAAGACCTTAGTACTCTTCATTCCATTTATGGCACCTGTCCGTCATTTGACAGACAATCTTGCCAGTGGTATGTGGTATAGTTTAAATACTTTTTAGGTAAGACAGTCCATTGACAGATAAAACTGTTAGACCCATTGTGACGCTAAAGAGGGGAGCAACATCAGTTAAAAAAAATGATTTATTTCACAAATAGGACATACATTTACATTTACAATTAATTACAGGACTGTATTAGGTTTATCACCTGTGTTGTGTCGTAAATTTGTGACGTGCAGAACCTACACTAAGATTAAAAAAGATTGTGTCGCAGGCTCTGCGTGCCCTTCAATTGTTACAACAACGTAGTCGAAAAATAAAATAGATGGTGCTCAATGTCAGTAGGTCACAGAGTCAACATACCCAATGAGAGCCAATGTTTACTTTTCGGGGTCAGCAGTTTTTTTGCAAGGACTGTACATGATAAACTATATCGGAACGGAGATAACATTAGACAGAGACAAAATTAAACATAGTTGATACAATAATAAAACATTAAACAAACATTATTATTTTATTATGACAACATCACGCGCGTGACATTATATTGAATCCAACCTCGAGACGAACCGGTACGATGGAAGGTCGACGACCCATTATCCACTCTGCCTGCAGGTAGAAATAAATATTACATGAATACCATCTTGATAGGTTTCAATGGATTTGAATTTCTGCCAACTCTTTATCACTAGAGTTACATTACACATCTAGAGTGCTACATTTAGCTACAAGAATGTCGCCTGAAAAGCTTCCACTGTCAAATTAGCTGAGTGGCCGTTGAAATAACGAGAGGAAGAAGCGTGTTGAATATTAAACGTGTTTATAATACCTTTGGAGAAAATGTAAGAGGAGTTTCATTTCAGCGTAACTCGGAGTTTTTATCTAAATAATTAGAGCTGCAACTTTGCTACGTTGGATGCTACGGCGTAGCTTCTGCTGCTACGTCGTAGTGCTGAGCTACGACAAATATATCACTGCATTTTTCAAAAGGTGTATTTTATATTGCCGTAAGGTTTATCACGAGCCAATATCGGCTGTAGGCTTATCGACTTATTTTTATAAAATAAACTTAAACAGCTATGAAAAATACTGAATAAAGGATAGGCCACAATTCAGAGCAAAACGCCAACTGAGACCAAGTTAAGCATACGAATGTATAATAATTTTCTAGAATGTTCCCCGAATTGGAATAGAATGCCATTCTTTTGGAAAATTTCACAAGAATACGTTTCATTTTCCAAATGCAACATTTGACTCGAGGCCAAGGAAAACAGGCGTCACCGTCTGCTCGCTTCATTGTCTATCTGACCTTAATCCGACATTTTTTTGCTGCGCGTTTGCAGCAATGAGTGTGGACATACGGGGACTTAATTACAGCGAAAGCTCATTATTTAAATTCGAGAAGAACAACAAAGCTGAACCCCTATGAGAGGTAATGGTGAGCAGTGAAAAAATCCGAATAAATTTGATGAAAAAATAGCGATGATCCATTGATGTTGAGCGGTTACATTTACCTATAAAAATAGCATTACCTGATATGGCGCATCCAGGTGAGGAAGTGGAAGGTGTATTTCATGTGGAATTGTACTGCTTCCATTACTCTGAGACATACGTCGTCATAAGACAATGTCTCCTGTGCCTATGATAACATGAAATGCAAGCGTCACTGCTTTGGAAAAATTAAGAGTAGTAGAAGCTCTACCACCATGCTGCTTGGCGGCAAAAATATACCACTAAGCAACGTTGCTGTGTTTTGGCTTGAAGGGTGTGGTTGCCGGTGTAATTACAAGCACATGAGGCTTAACATCTGTATGCTTCAAGTTGATGGACGCAGGGCAGTGCATCGTACTTTCCCATCATGCGTAACTTACGAAACACTACTTAGTAAGGTACTACTAAACATCAGGAGAGCCATCTGTTTATTCCATCATCATAAAAAAATGTATGGATTTAGGCAGCGTTTATCATAGCTATGTTTCAATTTACACCTTGCGACCGAAAACAGATAAAGACTAACGGCCTTACTACAAAAAATCTGTCAAAGGATAAACTATGCTTAAACTATTTCCATCTCTTTCCAATGCGTAATGGCAAACAGAGACAGCGCAAATTTTAAGCATTATTTAAATTTAAACACCATTTTATGGTATGAATGGTTCTAGAAGAACCATAGCAAACTGGCGACATTATACAAGTCAGGCAGCAGATCGGAGGATGGAGACTATTCAGGCCTGTTCTTTAAGGCTGTGAATAATAAATAAATCGCGTTTTTGAACGGGATTTCATACCCTGTGTTTTCTATTGTACCTACGTGACAATAGGCCCCGCAGCTCGGCTGACACCTGACGTGTGCCGTGACGAAGGAGATTATTGGCACTGTAAATCAAACAGATTGGACGCGTTCGTTTACCAGTATATCACTTGGGCCTTTTCGCGTTTAGCTCTGAGGTCGAAAGTGGCAATTTTTCGGACACTGCCTTCATACATTCGACCTTTGAGCCTTGATCGTGTTTATAAATCACGTTGGTGGTTTAAGGCGAAGACTTTAAAATGTTACCTTCATTATTTCATATTAATTTGGGGAATCTTCGTTTTTAGAAGAAGCCTTCCAAAGTTACCTACTGAATTTGTCTTTTGTCGATAATATTTATTGATCAAAGAGAGTCCATTGATTTAGAAGGACGAGTAAGTTAATTTAAAATGTAGTGAACTTGTTCTTTGTTTTGATGACTTCAAGATATCCCGTTTAAAATCATACCGTCTAAAACATACAAACATACAACATACTTAAATGCCAGTTGGCATAAATTTAGGTTTTTTTCATATTATCTTATATAACTTAACGTTATAGAGAGAGATGACGTTATAGATATTAGTTAGATAGATTAATTTTTATCTTAGATTATGAAGTACCGCGAATGTTTGTGTGTGCATTAAAAAAACGTATTTCCTTTCCTATTTATCTCCAGCATTAGAAAAAATCTATTTATAATCTCAAATTAACAAGATAAGAATTCTAATAATAATATTTCAAGTATTTCATAAATAAATACCACCGAGTATTTTCCTTGTTTTCTTTTCAGCAGATATTTTTCGTAAAAATAATACTGAGTTTCGGCAGTAACCATCATTTGATAGATATTAAGGAGACTTGAAAACGTTTGAGCGTTTCCTTTGGCCTTTTGGGGTCGCACATTTGCTTCAAATTGGGTCCTAGTTTTCTTTTCAAGGCCATAATGACCCACTTAAGGCCGCTTTTAAAATCTTTTGAATACTTTAAGCGCAGTTCAAAACCGCCTCTGTTCCTCTTTACAATTAAGTGGGTGATAACATTTTAAAATGTTTTTGGTAACTTTCTTTGATTGGCATCGCGTCAAACTTTAAGCGATTTATTTCTGAAATACATTAACATTTTAATTTAATAAAAAGTATATTACAACTTAATACCAGTCAGTATTAACAAAATTTATAACGAATTTACAAAATTTTACATGAAATTTAGCGTCCCAAGAAAGCTGTATTGCCACGCTGAATATCTAATACGTTGAGCTAGATACATCAGCCTCAGGTCACGTGCCGCTTCGACTGGATAGACGCCCAGATATAACTTTTCTTAGGCAATTCTAGTATTTCGACCCAAAGACGAGACAAATTAAATAGACCGGACTAACGTACCGTGACGATCCTAAATTATTGGGAACAATTTAGTTCCTCTTAAAGTTACCCGTCCCGGATAAATGGACTGTATATGAGATGTTGTGGATAATTTTTTTTAGAACCTTATAAAAATTGTTTTTTTATAATCTATGCTCTGAAATAATGACATTGACAAATGAACAAGAAACGACGCCAGTGTTACTAATCAGAATAATAAATTCATTGGTAATCAAAATCATTACAAGGGATTCGTTTTCTGGCATTTTGGGAAGCAACATAGCTTTTTCATTTTAATTGTTTTTCTTGTGTTATTTTGAGTTGTGTTGTGTAATTTAGGTGGTATTTTAACCAACATTACTTGAGGTCTTAGCACAAAGTGTAAACATTTGGAATGAAAGTGTATTAAGTGATATCCTGATTTGACCGAAAATGTTTCCAATGTTTTGAAGAAAACCGCCACCATTTTCTTCAAAACAAATGACGGCCGACTTGACTATGGACTGACTTGACTAAAAAGTATTTATTCAATACAAATCACTTGATACTGGCAAGATTGTCTGTCGAATGACAGACAGGAGCCATAAATGGAGAGAAGAAGAAGAAGAAATCATTACAAGACAGGCTTTAAGTGGTACAATGTGCTTAATTAAAAAATAATAATTATATAAATCATAATATGACATACTAGTAAAATTGGAATACATTCATTAATAATTATAAAAAATAAATTCGGATAACATTATGATAGATTAGTAAATAAATTCATACGTAAAATATTTTTTTTTCTTGCCTAAGAGATCCTCACACTGTGGAATGCCCTCTCGACCAGCCATGATTTTAATTTAATTTTAAAGGAGGATAGGCTAGTTGCGTTAATGATGTGATGATTACATAACTTAGGTCCCAGTAGGTATATGTGTAAGCCTGTCAGACTTAGCAAGGCTATGGGTCACCGCAGATAGCTTGCCAGAACCGCGCGTGTTATTATCTTGCTAATGGAACAAGCAGATGGCCCTGATGTTAAGTGGTAACCATCCTGTGGTTGGACCATTGACCACCTTAGACACCCTTAAATAATCATGAGATTCTGAGTCACGACGAAACTCCACAGCTTGATCCCTTCATCCCTGTTCTACCATCGGCCCACTAAACGTACGGAAATGAGAAATACTACTGCCCGCACCAAGAGCTTTGCTTCAACATTCATCATGCGTACGACCAAAGAATGGAATTCCTTGCCGTCCGTTTTTCCGAATGCCTATAAATTTGGATGTTTTCAAGAAAAGAGTGAAAGGTGATTTCTAGGTAAACGTGCCACATCGTCGACCGCATCTTCACTTAACATCAGGTGAGATAGCGGTCAAACGTAAGAGTAGTAGAGCTCTTTGTGAAGGGCTCGTCCGGGGAAGTACTACCACCACGCCTTTTTCTGCCGCCAAGCAGCAACGCTGTGTTTCGGTTTGAAGAGTGTGGTTGCCGGTGTAATTACAGGCACATGAGGCTTAACATCTGTATGCCTCAAGTTGATGGACGCAGGGCAGTGCATCGTAGGGCACGTCCCTATCGTGCGTGACTTACGAGGCAGTGCTTTGTTATAGGTGATGGTTACCACTTAACATCAGGTGGGCCATCTGCTTGTTCCGTCAGCTAATTGTATAAAAAAAAAAAGAAACGTTTTACCTATAAGTTGTAAAAACATTTTTTTTATAAAGTTGTTTTTTTAAAAGAAATTTGACGGGATCTACCGTGCCTGAGGATGAAAGTCGTGGAGCTGTTTTAGTTACAGCAAATTTATACGCCATTACTGAAATGAATAGTAAAATAACACCATGAAACGCAATGTTGCAACGTAATTGGTCCATTCGTGCTCGCTATCTTATTTATGTATGCCTAGTAATTTGGGCTCCCTGGATAATTATGCTTTGTACGTACGGCATATGAAGAATCCTTTGTTTTCTGTGAAAACGTTGCCGTATTTGAACTTGTGAAAGATGAACATGCATTTTATGCACAGAAGTACACGTTGACTGTCCGTCCGTGCATTACATGTAATGCATTTTTGCTCTGGCTGTGACGGCCGGGCATTACATGTAATGCATTCGCCATAGGCAACTAAACCGCGTTTTCTGGGCTGGACGTGTAAGCTAGAGCTTTGATTTTCTAGGGACGTATGAACATTGAATTGGACCATTGGAACCATTGGACGTACCAGGTACTTCCCCAAAAATAGGCGGGACAGTCAACGTGTATATTATGTGTAATTTTAATTAAACACCACTGTGTAAAAAAAATATTTAAAATTATAATAAAGATTTTTATAATATAATAACTCAGGGATATGCAACTAGGGTGCTTCAAGGGGAAGATTGTGGGTTCAAATCCCATTATCTATCTATGTGATTTCCTTAGGTGTAGAAAACACAATAATACTAATAAAGAAATAGAATTATCATAATAATAAAAAAAAAAAACAAATGATGCTGAAAACTTAATGTACGGCTGTGATAATATTTATGTGACTAAGATTTTTATAGATATTTTAGAGAAACGCGAGAGTAAAAGTATAGGAACGTGATGTTATTGTTTCAATAATATTTGTTGATGGAACAAGCAGATGGTCTACCTGATGTTAAGTGGTAACCACCACCTATAAAGCATTGACTCACAAGGCACGCACGATATGTACATGACCTGAGTCCATCAACTTGAGGCGTAATGATGTTAAACTCATATGCCTGTAATTTCACCGGAAACCATACTCTTCAAACCGAATCACAACATTGCTGCTTGCTGACAGAAATAAGTATGGTGGGAGTAACGTGATATGACGGTCTCGTGTTTTAGTTGACCCGGATCTTATGGAGTACAATCAAAGCCTGTGGGGTGGGTGTGTGCAATGTATACAGTCGGAGTGTCCAAGATAGACAATTAAGCGAATACAGTTGTCATTGAAACGCTTGTGGCGTAGCTTGCTTGGCCATTTTCCAGCTGACACTCTAAGTTAAGCAACGTTCTGCGTGACCACAACTTGGATGGGTGACCGGTAGTGACTCTTACATCTGAGCACTTGCAAGCTACCAAGGGCATGTCTATCCTAGCACTAGCTATCGTTGAGCCATGACGGAGGTCGTAGGGCTGCCTCAAAAGCACAAGCTTCAAGTGACGTTTTTTTAACCACCCAAAGACCCACTACTTATTTAAAATAAAACTTAAATGAAAATTCTGTGGCAAATAGATTAAATTAGTGTCCAAAGCACATAAAAAATATTGTTGGTTATTCCACACATCACTATACAGCCCCAAACTAAGCAACGCTTGCACTATGATAAACTTAATAATATTATATAAAATTTTATTTTATATATTTTTCTATATATTCTTATAATAATCCAATGAACATCAAACTCACGGCCTATGGTGCAGAAGGCAGAGCTTCAACTAAGTTGTTACGGCTCTCAATATGAATAAGATAAGATAAGATAATTCATTTATTTACTCTGCGCAAAAGGTACCTATATACATGCCATGACATATATTAGGGGTACAATTTAATACGTTAAACCCGATATGCGAGAGACTGGTGCCTGAGATAGGTTTTAAAAGAAAAACCTGTAATACAGAATGTTTTGTATCTTAGCTAATCTGACCAATACGGCCTAATTATAATACGTTATAATCATTTCCTATTTTCCCATGACTTGTGCCAGTGAAAACAGTCAGTACAGAGGCCCGAGTTTACCAAGATACATTTGGTTTGCTTGGCTTGGAGTGACAGCAGTTTCTCATTAAACACAGGAAGCAAGTATCCAAGCTATCAACAAAGGGATTATATTTTTAAGGTTAGGTTTGGGCAACTTTGCTAAAATGTTGACTAAACATATATATACCTTAGAAAAAAATTTACGACTTTGATCCCCAGGTATGGTAAATATCGACAAACTTTCTTTGAGGATGTCAAAGGTTACCAAATACCACGTTTGATACATTTTGCATTAGTTTGGTGTTCCGTACGGTGTAATTACAGGCACATGAGGCTTAAATCTGTATGCCTCAAGTTGATGGACGCAGGCCAGTGCATCGTAGGGCACGTTCCTATCGTGCGTGACTTACGAGGCAATGCTTTGTTATAGGTGATGGTTACCACTTAACATCAGGTGGGCCATCTGCTTGTTCCATCAGCTAGTTGTATAAAAAAAAAGTGACAGGTTCTTAGCTTAATGCTTCTGTTAGATTACAAACTGACATAGAATGTAGACAGAGTAAATTAAATATTACGAAATTTTGAAAGAACATGAAAAGTGATCAATTTGTTGAGAAAATAAATAAAAACTATGCTTTTAACTTTTAAATCTAAAAAAAAATGTTTTTTTTTCAATAAATATATTATTGGTATTGATTTAGTTTTTTGCGTCGGAAGTTGTGGATCCGATCCTCACCAATGACCAACATACTCGTAGATGCTGGTTCTGTGTCTTGATATTATAAATATTCTGTATGTATTTACAAAAAAAGATTACCTACTCGTTAAATATCAGTTGCTATCTTGTTCCTATATTTCAGATTATAAGTTTCACTTAGTTTCGCTAGATGGCACTGTATGAAATAGCCACTAGCCACTAATGTTCAATAAATTTATATATTGCTCATGTGGTCGTGTTCGGCCCAAATTCTGGCAGTTAGTCTTTTCAACCCACTGTCACCCTTCTCAAACAACCGTGTCACCTGCATGATCAATCATGGACTAGACCTCACTTCATTAGTAGAGGTTATTCCACTAATGCTGGAGCGAACCCGTATTCAGAAATACGCCGCGGAAATATTGGCATGATAAACACGTAGAGACCGCGACAAATCTGAAATATTAATAATGAGTTATAACTACAGTGAAGTGATGATAAGTTTTTTATGATTTTAACTAATAAAATAATAAAAAAGAATAAAAAAAACAACTCAATTGATTCCTAGATAGCTAACGTAAAGAGTAAATAAATTGAAAAACAAAGTTTTTTTTGATAATATTTAACTTGCGCCAGTCAGTTAAAAGGCCGCGGGAGAGAGGCAGAAATATAACCGACGCCGGCGCGAGCGCAATTTCAATGCAACATATCTCTTTAAAAATGAAATAAGCTCCGTCACAAAAATGTAAGCCCATATTTTTTTTTTATCAAAGTACACGTGAACATGAAATTCATTACAATATCTCTTATAGCCAACTAAAAACCAAGCTCTTAGAAAAAAAAATAAGATTTCGGGCAAAATGCCTTTCTTTCTTACTTTTATCGAGTTATGTGTAATCAAGCGTAATTAAAGTCCTCATAATTCAATTACAAATACTTATATTAGGATTTTTCATAAAATCTTAATACATATACGTACTTGTAACTCAAAAAAAAAAAAGTTTTGTTTTTAAGATCTAAAAGTTTGAAATATCGCGTGAAACTAGATTCACTTTAAAACATGATCCTTGTGATTCAAATGAATCAATATTTTTTGACTTTGTAACAATAATTAATATAAGTATAAATATATAAATATAAATAAATATTGGTAGACATTCCACACAGCACTATCTCGCCCCAAACTAAGCCAAAGCTTGTGATATGGGAACCAGATAGCTGATATACTACTTATATACTTTTTTTTTGTAAATACATACTTAAAATATTATATAACACCCAGATAGAGAACAAACATCTATGTTCATCACACAAATGTTTGTTCTCGGTGGGGATCGAACCCACGGCCTACGGCGCAGAAGGCAGAGCTACTACCAACTGAGCTGCGAAGGCTGTCAAGGCTGCGTAGACTTTCCCAACTACTCGAGCTACAGCACTATCTATCATCTATCAGTCTAACTGTGGCGTTACCAATGTTTTATTTTTTCCTAACAGGCACCAATTCATCTCGGCGCATTACCATCGTGATTGTGAGTTAGGCGCGTACAGTATAACGCGAGGGTTGAACTCATTCATCAAGCAGAGGTAATCCATTGGCTTTGCCGCAACACCGGCCTATACAAATTAGCTGTGATTAACTCGTTTCGTGTGCCACCTACGAATCTACTTAGGCTTAGAAATAGTTCACCAATATATTTACTCAAAAACATTTAAGTAAAAAAAAAAACAGTTAAAGTTGGAAGTTTTTGAAGACGGTTGAAAAGAGCCTCTTTCTGACTTCCCTTCCGATCTCTATTCCCTTCCGATCTTTAGAATATTGGCACGAAGATGTGATTGGCCTCACATCTTCGTGCCAATATTCACAGCTCAGTTTGGCAGTTAGGCACAAGGTACCTTGTGTTACTGGGTTCAATTTCCACCCAGGACCACGTCCTCGGTGTACGTGCTTTGTAAGGTAAATAAATTGTTATTAGCGGAGGTACTTATCATCAGGTGGCCCATAACTGTAATCATTTTTGTCATAATAAAAATACAGCATTTGTGTTATAGACATTGAACAAACAAAAAAAAACCGGCCAAGTGCGAGTCGGACTTGCGTTTGAAGGGTTCAGTGCCATTATCTATGAAAATAGTTAAAAAATCAATTTCAACTGTCTAACTATCATCGTCTGTCACCAGGCTACATCTCATGAACCGTGCACGGTTCATGAGATATAGCCTGGTGACAGACGGACAGACGGACAGTGGAGTCTTTGTACTAGGGTCCCGTTCTGTACAACTGTAAAGTTGATGGAACAAGCAGATAGCCCACCTGATGTTAAGTGTTAACCTGGTAACATTGCTTCGTAAGTCACCCACGATAGGAACGTGTCCTATGATGCACTGCCCTGCGTCCATCAACGAAATAAAATAAGTTTTGTCCTCTGCGCAATAGCAACAAATAATAATACTTAAACTAAAGTTTCGCATAGTGCATAAACTTTCCACAATTCCAACTTCAAAATCCTAACATCTCCATTCCAAACCCAGGATTAACTGCATTATTCAGTCCAGTTAAACCGCTGCGGTCTATTTAGGTATTATTTAGCGTTCAACAAACATTTGGTTTTCGCTTGTACAAAACAATGCGTTCACTGTAAATTCATTTTCCCATCTGAATGACATATATTTTATACTTTCAAAGAGTTCAAGCTTTTGTTCATTTCTACTTGCATCTGGTATTTCAAAGTCAAAGTCAAAGTTGTATTTATATATTTACTTTAATAACAATGGTATAGGACACCAATTACAGTTATTAAGGCGAATACAAGAGCTAATGTGACTCTCGCTCGCACGTTTCGATATGTTGAGAGTTATAAAATCACTAAAATCATTTTCCGAAAATCGCATTCAACCATTTTGTGTGCAATCAAATTGCAAACAGTTTAATTTTGATCGATACAAGTTTTCCTACTTAAAAGTTTGCTTATGTATGAAAACTAGTAAAGCAAACTTTTGAGTAGGAAAACATGTATCGATCAAAATGAAATTTTTACTAAACTGTGTCCAATATGATTGCACACGAAATGGTTGATTGCGATTTTTTGAAAATGTGTTTAGTGATTTTATATGTTTCAACATGTCGAAACGTGCGAGCGAGAAGTTTTTTGATGGTTGTCAGCCCCTTAAAGACAACGGACTTATAATAATAAACTAACACAGACAATGTTAAATAGAAATAATGAAAATAAAAATAGAGAAATAACAAAAGTTAGAAATATTTGAATGTCATGATGTACCTATGTGGTATGTGTATTAAAAGTAGCCTATTGTACCTTATGCCTACGCCTCATTCAATTCGATTGGCACGACGCTAGAGCTTGAATATTGTTTTAATTAAATTGTAACGAGAATCATACAAAATAACGGCAGGAACCAAGCCGTAAGTTTGTTACATGTTCTTCTAGGCTTGGTCGCGTGGAACTGGCACCTAGTCACCTAGTTTTAAATCGTTTCAAAGCGATCCTTGTGATTCAACGAAATAAACACCCATTAGTGATTGCTAACATTATTTAATTCATTTTGAATATTTATTAATTGGAAAACCACCAGCATATTCTAAGATGCATTTTTGATGTATATTATCGGCCAGTGTATTTGCAGATATTTCACACATCAATGAAGAGAACCTCCGAGCATCACATTTGAAAAGCAATGAAACCATTTTGAAAATCATGCAAACATGTCAATATGCATGAATTTAAACATCACATAAAATATAATGCAAAAAAGTCACGTGAGTTTCCAACTGGCAGTCGTTAGAAAAGCTATTTTGGGTAATTCGTGAAAACTGAGCTTTTACGCGCTTAAATACTGAACTGTTTGTAAAAGCTGGGACATGTTTTTGGACATTTTCAGTTTAAAATGCTGGGTAAAGTTTGCGAGCAGATATCATCAACTGAAAAGCTTAGCGTAGTTACCTATTTATAGCCACAGAAGAGCCTTATTGTGAAGGGCTCGTCCAGGGAAGTACCTACTACCACCATTCCTATTCCTGCCACCAAGCAACGTTGCTGTGTTTCGATTTGAAGTTGTAGTTGTCGGTGAAATTACAGGCACATGAGGCTTAACATCTGTACGCCTCAAGTTGACGGATGCAGGGACGTGCATTGTCGGGCACGTTCTTATAGTGCGTGACTTGCAAGGCAAGCTTTGTTATAGGTGATGGTTACCACTTAATATCAGGTGGGCCATCTGCTTGTGCCATTAGCAAGTAGTATAAAAAATGGGATACTAAAATAGGAGATAAAGGCGATGTTGCTGGAAAAGTATCGCACTGAATATGGACACGTGTTTAAAAAATCACGTTTGTTGTATGGGAATCCCCTTAAATATTTATTTTATTCTGTTTTTTAGTATTTGTTGTTATAGCGGCAACAGAACTACATCATCTGTGAAAAATTCAACTGTCTAACTATCACGGTTCATGAGATACAGCCTGGTGTCAGACGGACAGACAGACAGACGGACGGACAGCGGAGTCTTAGTAATAGGGTCCCGTTTTACCCTTTCGCCACGGAACCCTAAAAATGAATAAATGTTTTACTTATTATTATTATCAAAATGTAATTTTTGTGTTTTCCTTAATAATTCAGTGATTCCTACAAATTTTTATCAGTGTGATTCGTTATTGGAACCGCAGGCGGATGCTAGTAACAGATAAACCGGCAGCAAACTACCTTGTTGTGTCACTAGTTTCTTACGAAACAGTGTGGTGAATGGATTTTAAGTGCACCACAAAGAGATGCTCTTTTCGAGCTACCAATTTGGAAAGATGGCCAATAATTACTTCTTACCATTTCAAGTTGCGATCGTATTTTTTAACCACGCTTTATCACAGCCAGCGTTTTTTGAAAAACAATTGTAATTCCAAAACAGATCAAATATTCAAATTAGATCAGGCAACGCAAATACAATGAAATAAATGCATTATTATGTTAATGTATGGTTCGAAACTGCTTTCAATATTGACATTGGCATAACACCCAATAATTGTATTGGCTCGGATTCTCATGTACATAACTGTGTTTCATTTTGTGATAAATGTGTGGATGTTGTAGCATATCAAACGGCATTCTGTACACACAGTTCTGAACGATCAAGAACATCTCATTGACTTACTGCTCGGTTTTTTTATACAACTAGTTGATGGAACAAGCAGATGGCCCACCTGCTGTTAAGTGGTAACCATCACCGATAACGATGGGAACGTGCCCTACGATGCACTGCCCTGCGTCCATGAGATTGAGGCATACAGATATTAAGCCTCATGTGCCTGTAATTACACCGGCAACCACACTCTTCAAACCGAAACACAGCAACGCTGCTTAGCGGCAGAAAAAGGCGTGGTGGTAGTACTTCCCCGGACAAGCCCTTCACAAAGAGCTCTACTACTCCAATATGTTCTGACAATGTCAAAAAAAAGGTATTTATTCAATTGAATTACAAGGATTTCTGAAGCGTGTTAAAGCTAGGTAAATCTAGGTGCCAGTTCCAAGCGACCAAGCCTAGAAGAACATGCAACAAACTTACGGCTTGGTTCCTACCGTTCCGCAAAAGCGTGGCAAGATTTTGACCTATAAATATAGATTGAAGACACGAAGTCATGAAAATAATATTGTGGTAATATAAACGAAACCTCTATTTAATTAATCCAGTCTCCATAAGGGCACTGGTAGTCTACTGGGAGTGGTTCCATCTTCTGATCGTAGGGCCGTGGGTTCAAATCTGGTCGTGCACCAAAGGATTTTTAGAACGCCAGTGCTCTCAAACGGTGAAGTGAAGAAGTGAAAATATATTCTAGCAGCGGCGATGGGCTTGCAACCAGTCACGTGTGGAATATGTGGAATACTGCAAAATTTGGGTATGCTATACAACGTGTAACATAATACCCCTATAACCCCGGAAGCAGGGTATTCTACAGGTCATGGCAAACAACTATGGATATAAAACTTTTAAAATATCGAAGTTTTTATTCATGAAATGCCTCTACAGCCCTATTTACAGCTGTGGTTTGACCTTTATTATTGTGAACTGAAGATAAAATAGGTAAAAGAACTGTCACCAATTAGTAAACGCAAATAGCTTATGTACCTAGGTCACGTACACATTATCAGGGTTGTTGCAAATTTCTGAGACAATATTAATTTAACTTTTATATGGGAATTTCGAAAACGAAGTATTCAAACTTTGCACTCGTCAAAGTATTCCAGCGCTTGGTCTGATCACTTAGTTTTTGGTCTTAAAGAGGTATTATGTTACACGTTGTACATAAGTTGTTCCCTAAAATATCGTCACAGAATCTTAAGTTGGCTTTGGTACTAAGAAATCTGAAGTGACATCTACCGTAGCTAGGGATAAAAGTCATGAAGCTGTTTCAGCTTCCATTTAAATAATAATATCAGTAACTGTTTTATTTCTGACTTTGAATGATCAGTGAACCACTTTTTTATCCTAACAACATTAGTTTAATACACAAAAGACGTAAAAACTAATAGTTTTCTTATTATCAAAGAAAATTTTGAACGGAAACAGCCATTCATTACGAGCTTTTGCAACTTTCGTCCCATTCAAATTAGGTGGCTTAGTTTGTGTCATCACAATATCTCAAGGCGTAGGAAGTTCGGCTAAGTAGTGACGGGAATAGGAACATTTATGGCTTCGGTCTCAGACGACGCCGAAAACGGCGCGACAATAGTTGACTATTGTCGCGCCGCCGCGCCGTTTTCGGCGGCATGCTAGTTCCGTTGCAGTCTTTTTTACCACAATGGTTCTTTCGCGGGTAATTGTTACCACTTAACATCAGGTGAGCCATCTGCTTATTTCATCAGAAGGTGTACAAAAAATACAGTATGTAGGCACCACGACCTTTGTAGATAATTTTTACAAGCGAATATTTGAAACTCAGTGAGGCAGTTACCCACTGTTATGCTCAAAATCGAGTGTTGGATTATTACATTAAAAAAATCTCAAAAATAAATTTTCACAAGTCCAAGAATATGAAAGTATCATGAACCAGATATAACACTAGGCACTAGTTCAAAAAACCATTCCGTAAAAAAACTGCCAATTGTCTCAATTGTAAAAGCTTTTGGTCTGCACGGCATTTAGTTTGACCCCAAGTTATTTTCGGTTTCGGCCTCAAATAAAGCCGAAACTCGTCAGGACGATCGGTTCAACATTGATGCTGGTTCTCGGTCGGCAAGCGAATTACTCATTATTAAAATACTGGTATCGCCTACGCCTTCAGTTTTACAAGTAGATGGTTCTTGTCATTAATTCTATGAATCCTGCAACTTGATTCTTGACAAAGGAAGTCTTTGGTATCATCTAAACTTTTCAAGGATTTCTTGATGTTGTTCTTTGATATTTAAATATTGGCAAGTGGCATTT
Organism: Chloroclysta siterata; assembly: GCA_932294275.1. Lineage (NCBI taxonomy): Eukaryota > Metazoa > Arthropoda > Insecta > Lepidoptera > Geometridae > Chloroclysta > Chloroclysta siterata. The sequence goes on along the minus strand of OW028604.1, from coordinate 4,254,851 downwards.
TTAAAAAGACGGCTCTAGAAAAAAAGGTTGAAAGCTTTCAAAAATTAGTAAAAAAAAACATAAATCGAAAACTATAAAAAATTGCAGAATATACATGGGGATGATTCGGATACCCCAAGTGGTGCTCTATCTCTGGACTTCCGCATATCACTACTTTTTGAGACACCCTAATTTTTGAAAGATCTTTCAAAAATTTTGGAATATGTGATTACTACATCGGACCGGACGGGAGTCGGCCGCTTTATGTTGGTATACTTTTACAACAGTGTGTCTCATTCAAAGTAGCATGTGAAATAGTCAACGGCGAGTATAGGGGCTGACAAATGACGTCCGAATATGAGGCCGGTGGCGGGCAATGATAATGTCGCCAGTAACAAATGGCGGCCCTCTGCAGCGAATGGCGGTCGCCGTGATTTGAGGATTACGATATATTATTGCCCAACACTATCGCAGTGGGCGACAAGCTTGACACACAACACGACACGTGTGGTGTATTTAGTTAAGTCATTGGTTCAAATCATAAAAAAGTTAAAATTAATGAAAAAAAAGTAAAAAAAAATGCTATATTATAATGCATAGGTTTTTTTTTGATAATTTTTGAAACAGTTTCACAGTTTTGGATCATACAAAAAAAACCAAGCCGTAAGTTAGTTGTCTGTTATTCTAGGCTTGGTTTCAAATGCGATCTAGATTCATCTAGCTTTGAGACGTTTCATAGTGGTCCTTTTGATTCCAGTGAATTAATGCCTTTGGCTTTACCCTGTGGTTGTGGGTGCAATGCTCTTCAAGAACAAACAGAACATGACTGTGTGTTGAACATAATTGTTTGTTTAGTATCTGCGCCGAAGGCAGTAACTATCATCTGACCTAAATACAACAATATGAGTGGTTTTTCATTAAAAAGTATATGTAGTTGCAGCAATACAAATGCAAAACAGAACTATTCTACTTAAATGTGAGCTCGAACAGCGTTTGTCTAGGAAACATTTTAAATAATCACGGAGATAGCGTGGCTCGGGTAAATCAATGGCCATTCAGCTCGTACTGCGTATACGGGCAACATTTTAACTCGTGGACAACGCGTAGCACAATAATTAGTCTCTCTCCCTTGTCGTATCACGAAACAGTGTGGTGAAAGGATTTTAAGTGCGCCTCAAACGCTCCTTTCGAGCACTTGACACATGTTAAAGAACTTTTTAGATTCTACGACATGTCGATTTCCTCACGATGTTTTCCTTCACCGTTTGAGAGAACTGGCATTGTGCACATAAATTTTTGAACAGACAAACTCATTGGTGCACGACTGGTTTTGAACCCACGACCTTAGGATCGGAAGGCGGGGCCGCTACCACTAGACCATCAGCACAATTAGTAGTAAGTAGTAGTAGTTGTACGCGAAACTTGCCAAAGGATAAGAAGAGAACATCGAAGTAGTTAAAATAGAATACTTACCGACCTTAGGTGGAGTAGAACCTCTTCTTCTTCTTATCGTGTCGTTGTTTAAATTATCTTAGCTAAATAACTGGCCACCTCAACATCACTATGTATTTTAAGAGTAGTAGAGCTCTTTGTGAAGGGCTCGTCCGGGGAAGTACTACCACCACGCTTTTTTCTGCCGCCAAGTTGATGGACGCAGGGCAGTGCATCGTAGGGCACGTTCCAATCGTGCGTGACTAACGAGGCAATGCTTTGTTATAGGTGATGGTTACCACTTAACATCAGGTGGGCCATCTGTTTGTTCCATTAGCTAGTTGTGTAAAAAAACGCACGTTTGGACATGTTGAAGGATATAAAATCAATAAACTAATTTTCAAAAAATCGCAATCCTTCCATGTTTTCCTACTTAAAAGTTTGCTTAAGTACGAAAACTAGTAAAGCAAACTTTTAAGTAGGAAAACATGTATCGATCAAAATGAAATTTTTAGTAAACCGTGTGCAATGTATTTGCAAAAAAAATGGTTGAATGTGATTTTTCGAAAATGAGTTTATTGATTTTAATTCTTTCAACATGTCGAAACGTGCGAGCGAGAGTCACATTAGCTCTTGTATGCCCTTTAAGATCAAAGTAATATAATAAAAATCTTTAGGTCCGTTACAACAAGGCATGCTCAATGCTATTGCCACCTAAATCGCTCGTTTGATGGGTCTACTTAATGGAATACTTCAGATTAAAACTAGACTGAAGAAAACGAGACAATAGTTTGTTAGTTCGTTCTATAGTATGCAATCTGTTTTGGAATTGTAAGGAAACGTTTCTGTGAAACAAAGGGCTTTTTTTATTTTTATTTTGTCTTATAACCTTATTATTTAACATGCTAATACCTATATTGATTACCACTAGGATGGGCGACTAAAAGACTAGACTAGTGAGAGTCTAGTGGAAATGCCAGCTGATTTACTGACCAAAGGTCTATGTCACCTGAAGCATTACAAGTTCATGAATTTGATTGGTATTGTTCTCATGTAATATTTTAAATAGGTAATTAGTTTATTTTGTAAATTGGGGATGTTATTATTAATATGTATCAAAAGAATTTAAATGATTACTAGTAACGCCACCTATCGTTAGGAATGTGTACTTATATTAAATGTCTATCATCGTGTGAATAAAATGGCAGTCTGTTGCGAACCATACTGTTGTTTCTCTAGAAACCCCACATATTAAACGGGCTCACTTTACACAAAGAAACAGTGAACACGACTCAGACTCGACACACTAAAGTGTGACGATAGCTAACTTAAAAAAAACAGGGGAGATTCCCCCACGGCAAACACGGAACTACGTGTTCTAAAACGTCTACTCCAATATGTTCAACTATCTGTTTAACCGGTTGAACGTATTGGATAAACTTCTTTCAATTTTTTCAACCTACTTGGACTGAAAATTACAATAAGTTCAATCACATTATTTTTATAATTGAAACAGGGTAAATTATGATAACATCTTCTATAAGAATTTCGTAAAATTTTCGAATAAGTTCAAAATTATTCCACTAATCATATATTTTCACCAGAATACCACTTTTTTACTTTTCAAGTATAGTTTGATCAGAACCATAAAATTTCTCATTTTCATTCGTAAGACTTTTGAAACTCTGTCGGATGATCATTTACATTTGATGCTGACTGTACCTACCCTCATAACTATAGCATCTGACATTGCTATAGCATTAATGAAAATAAAAATAAGGCTTTAGAGGCGAATAAATCAGATGGCTACGTTTTATTAAGGCATTCATGAGCGTGCCGAAAAAACAACGTGCAAAATTAAAAATTGCGTCTCGGAGGATCTACGGACTGTCATAAAAATGCGCGAAATATTCACGGGAAAGTTAAGCCATTTTGCTTTAAGCCGACTGTCCACCAAAGTGTCTCAATAAACACCTTTTTCTGACGCCAAGCAGCAACGCTGTGTTTCGGTTTGAAGAGTGTGGGTGCCGGTGTAATTACAGGCACATGAGGCTTAACATCCGTATGCCTCAAGTTGATGGACGCAGGGCAGTGTATCGTAGGGCTCATTTCTATCGTACGTGTCTTACGACTTGCTTTGTTATAGGTGATGGTTACCACTTAACATCAGGTGGGCCATATGCTTGCTCCATGTAGCTAGTTGTATAAAAAAAAGGTGCCGGTAATGTTGTGTATTTTACTTGTTTTTAGAGACTTGCTTGTTAAGACGCAGACTACCGCTAATGTACTTCTCGCTCGCATGTTTTAATATTTTTCAGGATATAAAATGACAGATGGTAGTTATGAAAAATTGCAAGCAAACAAGTTCATCAAAGGTTCATCATAATTGCCAATATCACGTTTTATGTTCGTCCTTAGTACGAAAGAGACCGGTGACCGGTGTTTCAAACAAAATAAAATGAGAATTATGACACTCGAAAGCCTCTTAAGTGGTATTTGTATCTATTATAGCATAATGTTGATTAAGCTAATGCTCATTGCTCAAGGAACAGATGATCTTAAGGTGGTCGGAAAGGTATACGGTATCATTTTTATGACTGTTTTTAAATCTGTTCTACTGCAAAGAACACTTTTTTTCTTTTCTATATCATTTCAACCTTAACAATTCGAACGAATTGTTAAGGTGTATTTTAATATTTTCGAGCTCTTGAAGTAAGTGGAGTTATTAATTGTGTAAACGCCAGTGAAACAAGGCTTTAGTTTACAGCGTCCCTAAAGAAGATAAGTTCGTTTTAAAACGATATATTTTGTCGCTCTTGAGCTCTGTTTTCAGATCATTAACTTTAGACTACGTAAATCGTTGATCTTAAGGCTGTGGTTAAACGAAATATTTAGTTCAAAAATCTTTCGTAGTATCGTGAACCCATTGTGAGTAAATAAATCTATTAAAATGTATTAATAATTACCATCATCAACAACCTGAAGTAGTCCACTGCTGGGCATAGGCCTCCCATGTATCATCGGCGTAAGATATGCTTATCCACCTAAGGGTGATTTTTCTGTGAAGTGACCACAACAAAAAAAAGAAGGGATGACCAGTAACCCTAAACCAACGCTAGGCAAAATTGTTTCAAACTGGATAGCTATATCTTACGCCGATAGTACATGGAAGTGAGAAAGATTTTGAGCCCTATCCATCCAACGACTTCCTGCTATTCCGAATGAATGAATGAATGAAAATTCTTTATTGCACACCTTACAAACTAACAAAATAGGACAAATTATAACAATTAAAGATAAACTGAATGTACAATGGGCGGTCTTATCGCTTAAAAGCGAAGAGCCTAGAATAAGATGGTTGGTAAGGGTGCATTATACCTCTAGAATTAAAAATATGAAGGGTATATTAAAAAACACTCGATATAAACGAATCAATAAACCTACCTAGGTATAAACAATACTTATATACCTACATAAATAAGATTAAATGCTTACATTCTATAAATATTTACATATATACATACATACTTATATACATACCTACATACATATACCTATGACTCAGTGATGATGATGAAAATCATGACTCAAGATAACATTCTGAGGATGTCTTCGGTCCATCGGATAAGAGGGCGTCGCACGCTGCGACTTCTGGACTCGCCATTTTTTTTTAATTGTTAGAAGATCACCAATCATTAGTTTTTAGACGTGTAAAAAAAACGAACATGAGCCGTTGAAAAACATTTCAATTTTACTCTTAACATGCTAGTCATCAATAATAAATCCAACGGCTCTAAATACCTTTCAATATTTTCACCAAATAATGGTCAAAAGCATCACCAATCGGTAACGTAATGGCGCACAGATATAATTTATCAAGCTTACCTCACAAGAAGAATATCAACTCCTATTTTCTTGAGGGTGATATGTCACCGAATGGGATTTATAGGAAAACTACGCACTGTGACGTCACTAACTAGCTACTCTTTTTTTGTAGCTGGTTTTTGGACGCAAAGTATTAGGAAATAAAATTGTATGCTATATAAAGAAAACTAGTGGAAACACACGCTACTTTATTCGCTTGGAGCTATTTTTATGCAAACTTAAAGCCTTTTATTGGGTTGGGTTGGGGCTAGATAGTGCTGTGTGGAATGTATACCAATATTCATTTATTTATTTATTTTCAAAATCCATTGGAGTACGTGTTATCACAGAGATTTCATGCAGTCTTTACACCTCAAAAATGCATATTCAAGTCAAGGTTACCTAAATTAAATCACTTTTAACGCAGGAAAATTCGTTTATTTGTATTCAAAATTTCAAAAATTATGCTATCAGCAACGATAGCATGTTTTTGATCTTCTAGGCTTTGGTCGCGTGGAATTGGCACTCTAGCCACCGGTTTCTGAAAGCCCGATCAAAACTAATCGGATGTCAAGTCACTTGCTATCTCTATCTTATTCGATGTATAGCTGAAATGGCGAGTGACTTGACATCCGATTAGTTTTGATCGAGCTTTCAGAAACCGGCGTTAGCTGCCTAGCTTTAAGACGTTTCAAAGGGATCCTTGTGATTTTATTGAATAGCTTTTAACTTTGACATTGATACAAATAATTAGCAAAGAAAATATCGAGCTATGCCGGGAGGAGGGGGTTTGGTTCTCATTGCGTACTATTGTTTGTTTAATTTTCTACTACTATGATTCTGGTCTATCTACGTCTGTATTCACAGTTAGTGATACCAACAACACTTGGTATCCAAGTGTGTTTTTTATTAGAAAGAGTGAGGAAAGAAGCATATGGACCCATCTGATGTTGATCGGTTATCTCAGACAATTGCATTACCTCAAGTTAAAGTCTAAAGGTATTAAATAAAATCACAAGAATCACTCTGAATCGTCTTAAAGCTAGGTGAATCTAGGTGCCAGTTCCACGCAACCAAAGCCTAGAAGAACAGGCAACAAACTTACAGCTTGGTTCCTACCGCTCTTTTGTATGAACCTTCTTACAATGTAATATTATACAATATTGAAGCTCTAGTGTGGTGCCAATCGAATTTAGTGAGGCATAGGCATAACAGAAGAAGGTAAATGCAATAAAATTCACAAGACAGCACACGCTACGTTTCAAACTAATAATATTTAATGCATACCTACATACAATCTATTTAGTAGAGAAAAAAAAGACAATAGTAGGTACAGACATTGCAGACATGTTAGCTGTTGATGGGCAGAGTAACTGGGACATCGGGCCACGCATTTTATCATTAATATAGAACACGTTCACAAAAGACGTGCTCTAAGTGGCATTGTTATGCGACCATCACACTAACGTACCTGTAGTTGCACTGGCTCACTCATACCCTTAAATTGTAGATTGTAAGTACCTATAATTCTGAGTCCAAGCACCACTGCTTGACGGCAGAAATACCTACACATACATCTACGCGACTAGTAGTATAAAACAACTGTTTTTTAAATACTAACCTACGTTGTTCTAGTTCTTGAAAAAAGAACCTATATTTTGTGTCTCTGTCTTTTCGAAAAGAGTTATTTTAACTTAGACGTCATATTCGTCCTCCGATGTTGCCACTCTAAGGGTAAAACAAATGTGTTTCGCTGTTTAGATCGATTGCCCCTAGTTTTATACCATATATCTTTTTTGTACCTCGAGCGAACTCTTTCATAATGAGACGTTTTCTCATGTGCCTGTAATTCTGTAGGGTCAACAGAACCCCAAGTCTGAATTACGATACGATCATGATTATCATCATCAGCCTGAAGAAGTCCACTGCTGGACATAGGCTTCCCCTATACATTTCCAGGAAGAACAATTCCGAGCCCTCTCCATCCACCGACTTCCCGCGGTCCTAACAATGTCGTCAGTTCATCGGTTAGGAGGGCGTCCCACGCTTCGTTTTCCTGTTCGTGGTCGCCTTCGAGAACCTTTATTCCCCAACGGTTATCAGTCCTTCGAGCTATATGACCTGCCCATTGCCACTTCAAGTTGCTGATTCCGCGAGCTATGTCGGCTACCGATACGCTACGAAAAACAAAACTCAGACTTGGGTTACAGGACTACGTAATGTTGTCTGTTCATGTTTTGTAAGCAGCTTACCCTGTAAATGAAATAAATAAAGCGCTTAATGAGTTGTGGTTGCGACGAGTCTCGTTTAATTAATAATTGTAATTAAACGAACGGTAGAGATGTGTTCAATAAAGAAATACTTACTACGAAATTCAACTGACGATTTACTAGGTGACAATGCCTAAAGGTAGGTGTTGGTTCGAGTCCCACAAACCTCGTCTACAAAAGCGATGGCAAATCTACCAGACGTGTTTTTTTTATTCTGGACATATGCGGCCTTACTACAAAAAATCTGTCGAACGATAAACTATGCTTAAACTATTGCCATCTCTTACCAATGCGTAATGGCAAACAGAGACAGCGCTAATTTTAAGCATTATTTAAATTTAAACACCATTTTATAGTATGAGGTTAAATGTTTGGCTTGATCGCGTGGAACTGTTACCTAGATTCACCTGCTATGGTGAATTTTTGAAATGTTTATATTCACATGACTATATTAAATGACAAACTTCCAAATTGTATATTAGAGACTAGCGGCCTACCCCAGCTTCGCATATATTTTTTCAATGTTTTAGGATAAACTTAGACCGGGGTGGGTTCGAGTCATTTGCACGCCCTTCTACCTCGCGCCTTACCCGGGCCCGCGCTGGGTGAGAACGCGCCCCGTGACCTTATATTTTTAAAATCTTTTGAATGGAATATCCGATTTAAAAAATTCAAGAAGTAATGTATAGGTATTGAACCAGTCTTGAATATGAAAAGACTTATTTGGATAAGGATTAATACCAAGGTACAAATGAAGAGCCTTTTCTAGCGGCGGCATTTCAATTATTTTTTTATAATAAAAGAACACTTATTGTGACATAACTATAACAGCTATGTTATACCTCTATGTTGTTTCAACATTTTTTGTAGATAATGGCGTTCTGCAAAATTGTAGTACATTATTTTGTTCTATCATCAATAATTTTCGCAGCGCACGCGATGTAAGGTTTTTGTTTTCCACCTTGGGTTATTATTAGAGTTTTAGTAAGGATCCCTGATTTTTTTGAAAATATAATATAACCTATGTTACTCAGGGATAATGTAGAATTCTAATGCTGAAAGAATTTTTGAAATCGGACCAGTAGTTTTTGAGCCTATTCGTTACATACAAAAATACAAATATTTCCTCTTTATAATATTAGTGTAGATGTAGATGTAGATGTAGATTTCCGCTGTAAATCATGTCAAGGCTCAACTAAAAAAATGCTCTTAGGTAAAGCCTACTACTTACTAGTACTTGTGAGTTTTTGGAACCTTCAGACATATAATATTGTAATTAAATAATTTTTTTAGGGACATCACAATTTAATTTTACCTGCTCTTTAATGTTTGTATGTCGCCAGGTAAAGCACAGAGATCAATACTTGCCTACGATTACCTACTTCTCTTGCCTACGACTATCTACTTTTATCTAAAAATAACCTGTGTAAAACTAATAAATGAATTATAATTAATAAAAAAAGCCGAATGTTTATTTCCTTGAAATTAATTAATCAACAAAAAAATATATTTCTTTAAAACAAATTAGTTTGACGCTACTTAGTCTCCATTCCGATGAAAAGATCCCTCAATGAGTAAAAGCCTCCTCTAGCTTCCATGTTTGACTTTTTTCCCCCAGATTTTTCAATTTTTCTTCAGCGTTATGGGTTTCATACCACAAATAACAACGATTAACCATTACATAAACATAGAAGATACTGAATAATTACAAAGTTTCGTGTCCCCAAAATAAAAAAGACATCTGAAAATAAAACTTTTAAATACAGCCGAAAGCTTTCCAAAGCCCTTACGTATTAATTTGTAATTCTAAAACCAAAGTTTTCCTGTAAATATTCCAAGTGGATAAGATAACACTCTCGTTGTAAATTAATAATAACACGGGTACGCTTACCCAAACAAACAAAGGTTTTAAGACGAATTGTTAAATTTACCAGTATACAATCAGTAGGTACTAATTGTTCCAGGAAATTATGAAGGAAGAAATTCATATAAGGACAGGCGGAAAAGACATTCATATGCAGACCAAAATACCTTTGTTTTTAAAAGTAGAGCTCTTTGTGAAGGGCTCGTCCGGGGAAGTACTACCACCACGCCTTTTTCTGCCGCCAAGCAGCATCGCTGTGTTTCGGTTTGAAGGGCCGATGAAATTACTGGCACATGAGGATTTACATCTGTATCCCTCATACTGATATACGTAGGGCAGTGCATCCATAGGACACGTTCCTATCGTGCGTAACTTGCGAGATTCTTTGTTATTGGTGGTATTTACTTTACATTAGGTAGACCATCTGCTTGTTCCATCAGCAAGTAGTATGAAAAAAGCAGCGGATCATCATTAGTATGAAAAACTCCACTGCTGGGTATAGATTTCCACCATGTTAGGCCGTGATGGCTCCGGCATAAAATATGACCCTTCCATTACGGACATAAATACCAAGAATGCCATAATATGTCGTCCCACATTTAGGTAAAGGTATCTCCCAAAGACTTTTTTTACTTGTTCCCGAGCCTCCCTTCACCATCTCCTTTCAAAAGCGACAATATTACCCGCCAATGCTTTCTTGACTGACCCTAAGATCGCTTCTGGTCTAGGATCCGATGTGTGCTGGTCGCTCACCTATCTAATTCGTGCAACGTGCACCGAGATGGCTAGTCACAGACTTATTTCCACCATCCACTTATAACCGCCACCTGCGCTCCGTGACGCGTCTAGCATAAATTTATTGAGCGCATTAGCAAAGCTTTTGCGGACACGTGTGAAGGCGCCTGTATTTGCATCTGAATGTGTAAAATGAGATTACTTGACTGAAAAATGCAGAAGAGTTTGAATGTAGAAGTTAGTATTCCGGCAGTGCCGATGGGCTCGCAACCTCTCACGTATGGAGTACCAATTACTGCAAAATGTAGGTGTATGGGTATATGGATCTCATAATAGTAGTTGAATGTACTTCTGACCACCCCTTTAGACTTAGAAAGAATCTTGAGGTGATACTAAGAGAAATATGGGGATACCTGCTCGTGCCCGCGGCTTTGTCTGCGCAGCATTAGTATTTCGAGTGGCTTATATTAGCGTGGCGTCTCTACGCCACGCTAATATAAGCCGCTTTTACAAACATCAATCCATCCATCTATAGTAGGATTTACTGTGCCTTAGAGTCAAAATAAAATGTCTTACTTAAAATTAGTTATATGATATCTCTATCTAATTTGATGTAATAGCTGAAATGGCGAGTGACTTGACATCCGATTAGTTTTGATCGAGCTTGCAAAAACCGGCCGTTAAATGACGAAAAAGCACATATTGTGTATAAAAATATTAATTTCATAAACCTGTAAGGAAAAACAAGATAACAAGGCTTTTGGGCACTTTTCACCTCAAAAAAGAATTCTCATAAGTTTTCCTTGCAATAATGAAGCCTTTGTGACTAAACGAAATTAGGTTTTTATTTATAGCCGCGGTGGTGCTGATAAACGACGCGAAACAGGAGGGTATCAGCGCACAATAAAAGGTTTAAAAAAACAGTAAGAACACTTCGTAATAGAAAGGTTCAGACGAAAAGTATTAGTGACGAAGTTCATAGGCTACCTATTAAGGCCTATTAAGAGTAGTAGAGCTCTTTGTGAAGGGCTCGTCCGGGAAAGTACTATCACCACGCCTTTTTCTATGGCCAAACAGCGTTGCTGTGTTTCGGTTTGAAGAGTGTGGTTGCCGGGTGCATCGTAGAGCACGTTCCTTTCGTGCGTGACTTACGAGGCAATGCTTTGTTATAGGTGACTTAACACCTAACATCAGGTGGGCCATCTGCTTGTTCCATCAGCAAGTTATATAAAAAAAGGCACAATGTCATGTCATATCTTCGTCATGGTACAATATCGTCAGTCCATCGGCTAGGAGGGCGTCCCACGCTTTGTCTTCCAGTTTATGGTCGCCATTCGAGAACCTTTATTCTTCAGCGGTTGCTAGTTCTTTGACCTGCCTATTGTAATTGGTTGGTTGCCTTTTGTGATTGTTGGTTGACTTTTATTTTAAGTTCTTTGGCCTGCTTATTGTGACTAGTTGATGGCCTATTGTGATTGTTGACTTTTTTGTTTTTTAGCAAATTTTTGCAAACTATTTCGGTTACTTTGGTTTGTCTTCGGATTTCCTCATTTCTGATTCTACCACGTAGTGAAGCCAACATAGCTCTTTTCATAGCTCGCTGTACCACTTTTTGTTTTTTTATGACGGCAAAAGTAAGCGACTATGTCTCAATTCCATCCTATTATAAGTAAGAAAGTACTGTAAGTATGGATGGATGGATGTTTGTTACTCTTTCACGTAAAAACTACTGAATGGATTTTAATGAAACTTTACAATAATATAGCTTATACATCAGAATAACAAATAGGCTATAATTCATAAAGATATTGTGTGAATTGTCCAAAATATGACGACAAGTGTCAAGTAAGTAGTGTCAAAACCGGTAGAGTTACACATGTGTACTACGCCGCCAGGCTACATAAGCTACTCGAAATACTAATCCTGCGCAGACGAAGTCGCGGGCACCAGCTAGTATAACATAATTATACATCCAATATGGTGACCACGTAGAAGCTTAACTTAGTCGATCGGTTAGGAATGCAAACAAGCTCACCACAATCTCTTCAAGCATATTACTGTTGCAAAGTGAATTAGCTCACCTCGTCTCAAGGCGGTCTAAAATCTCACTAGAGGTGACCGCTAGCTTATTCACATTAACTTAAGTAATACTACTGATTGGGAACTCTTTATTCTTAATTGTACATGAAGGTATCGCCCACGAGGAAAAATATTCGGAATAGGCGGTAGACTGGCACATATAAAACACCTATATTGCATGAAAATGTTTTTCCTTGCCTTATAAATAAAACATTTTTTCGGCATTTTTAATTATATTTACATTGTACAGTAGAAATTAAAATTCTTTCGCTACTAACATTCATGAACAGTCACGCATTCGTTGTCAAATAAAAATTGGTTAACATGTCAACATGTGTCAAGTGCTCAAAAAAAGACACTTCTGGACTGGACTTGCAACTGGCTCGTGGATACAATAGTTTCAAGTCCAGCGTCCAGCGTTTTAAGACCCAGCATCCATCAATACATCATTTCAAGTCCCAGCTTATGGCGAGGTCCAGGGCTGACCTCGCTATAAGCGCTGTAAAACGAATGTACAATAATAAAATTAAAGCTCAACAAGCACACTTGTAAAATGAATGAATTTGTTCAGTTATTACTATTAGTTGTTATAGTCCCCAGTCGTCAGTAGGACATCATATCATCCTAGTGACTGGGTACGAAATCTGAGACACTGGGTTCAGCTACTGGGCTAGTCTCTCTCTCTCTCTCTTGTCGTGTCACTAGTTTCTTTCGAAACAGTGTGGTGAAAGGATTTTATGTGCGCCTCAAGAGGCTCCTTTCGAGCACTTGACACGTTACTTCGAACTTTTTAGGTTTTACGGCATGCCGTTTTCCTCACGGTGTTTTCCTTCACCGTTTGAGAGTACTGGCATTGTGCACATACATTTTCAAACAGAAAAATTAATTGGTGTACGACCGGTTTTGAACCCACGACCTTTGGATCGGAAGGCGAGGCTGCTACCACTGGGCTAGTATAAACCATGCATAAGTCGTGTACTGTACAGGTTGCTTGGGTACCAAATGAAATACATACTTAAGTTGGGTTACGTCCGCCTGAGGTGGCGGCTGGAATCGAGTGCCCGCAACAGCGCGTTCTCTCGTCACCCGCCTACCCAGACAGCGCGCATTGTTTATTGTTACTATACACTACATCTACCTTTTACAAAAACAAAATATAAATTTAGGAACTTATTAAGTAGGTAATATTAACTTTATAAAACATATCTAGATCTTAATTAGTTAAGAATCACAGTAAACAATATTCATCAGCAGTTGTACTAGCTTGAAGATATCTTTATACAATTCACTTAGTTTTTAACTATTAGTGGCAGTGATAACGAAGTGCCCAGTTACTAAGTTACAAGTTACTAATAGCCCAATGGCATAAGCTTAAACCTCATTTAATTTCAGGATATAGTAGCCGAAAGGCTATTACAATATTGTAGCGCCGCTAGCGGTCGCATCTCACAACCATGAAACTATAAATAAATCTATCCATCATCTACTTGTATAATTTTCATCAAAACTGTCCTTCCATTTTCTTCAGACTTTCCTTTACCTTTTTACCTTTTTTAACTAGATTAGACCTGACAGCCTCTTTTATCTTCTACTACAACAGCTTTTCACTTCTTGTTGATGCTGTGTGGTGCATTATTAAATGTATATGACAACCTTTTCTTTTATCATATTTTAATACTTTTTCACCGATTCCAATTTTACTTTCTGTAGCACACCTTCTAATGACGTCAAAACGAAATGTCAGCATACTCTTGGTAGTGGGATAGTTCTGTCGGTCTGGTCAAAGTTTTTCCGTTCTGAGTTCGCACAGTCGACAAGAGACTCGTGAAAGCAAAGGTAATGCTATTTATTTTGATATTGCTAGTGAAGCAATAGCACACCTAAAAGTAAATCGTTTAGTTAAACCTATAAGTTCATGGAAAACCTGCATCAAACTCTCCACCATCGTAGTTGGTAAAATTTTTTTTTTTTTGGATGCCGCCCCTTTCTTGCTTTTGTAAATATGTGACACTTTAGTTTTTTTTGCTTTTACTTTCAGTATCTTAGACTAAAAATTTCTCTATCTAGTAATCGTTATAATATCTTTTAGTTTTTCCGAAAATGTGAATTTAGCATAAAGGAGCTGTTTCATCAATCTATGGAGCCGGGGTTGGGTCTGTGTACAGTATATATAATTATCGCTTAGCAATATAGTAACTGTTTTATGTGCTTATTTGATTTATTTTTACTTTGATTTCTTGCTCATCAAGATTTTCTTGGTCAAGGAGAGCAATGCACTACGGACGGACTGACATGCGTGAATTTCATTTTGACAACTGTTGCATAAGTCAAGCTTGAGAGTAAAAGTCATTACCGTCAAAAAAACAACAAATCTGTCAAAAAAATTAAATATTGCAATGCGTCATATCAAACGTCATTGCAAACGTCAATTACAGACTGCCAGGCTCTTAAAATGTGCACATAGTAAGAAATTCGAACAGATTAACATTTAGTGATGACAACTTTATTAGCATACATAATGAAATTGCATTTGAATGGTAATCTTCACTTTTATTCATTTTTTTCTATTTGGGGTACATAGACCAGACCCATAATAAAATTTGTTCTTTAGGAGTATCATTTTTGTTTAAGTTTCTATTGTTAATATTACAGGCATCAATCTTTTCCGTAAAATTTATGTGTTTGCATTAAACCACTCTTATTTATGAGTAACAAGTTCCATTTTATAAAATGCAATATTGCATCAACTTCAAGTCCAAGGAGAATATTAAAATCAGCAAGGTTTACTGACTCCCCATTTAATACAGTATTGGTTAGTTGTAGAACGACGTTTTGCAAGGTAGGTAAATTTAATTAAATTCATTTTCCTAACATTCACAAAATCATTAACAAATAAGGGATGAGCCAGTTAAGTATTTTTTTTCCTTGAGACTTGACAAGCAGACGGCCCACCTGCTTTCAAGAGGGACCTCTCACCGCCATCAAATGTTAGGACTCTATTCGTTTGGTAAAACTGTATCTAAGGTCAATGGCCTGGTTTAGGATGCTATAATGTTTTAGTTTCACTAACCAACACAGTCAGATTTTTTTTCCGACAATTCGCAATAATTTCCAATTCTTTTTGTAGTGTTCAAAGATCATATTATACCAACATATTACCGACATACCAACAGTCGTTTATTGACCTCTGTTAAATCCAAGCATGGCTAGGTATGGTGTACAACACAATGTTATAATCTCATACTCGTAAGAGGTAATAAATTAAAACCACCATTTATGATTGGTTTTTTCATTAGCACAGGTAGCATGTTTTTTAGTTTTATGTCAAACTCAATATCGAAAAGTATTTAGGTATTTAATTGGATCATATGGATTACTTTGAAAGCTATGTGAATCCAGTCAGTACGTCAGTTCCACGCAAAGCCTAGAAGAACAGGCAACAAAGTTACGGCTTTGTTCACACTGATTTTTTGTGTGTTACTTAATACTTAATAATGAATTATCTTATCAGTGAATGAATGATCAATCCTTGATGCGGATTACATATCATGCCAAAACTTCAGCTCGATCGTTGCAGAACACCTTGCGTCTTTGAAGCGTACACAAACCAACATAACATTTCTATATATATAGATTTATTTTCATCCCCATAATAGTACAACAAAATACATTGCAAAATGTCTCTCTTGAAAAATACTCATTTAGCTTGGTTAGGTATTGCAACACCCGACTCAGCTGTTACTTATATGCGTACCCGCAAATATTATGAGGTCGGTAGGTATATGTACCGAGCTTATTGTACCGTGATTCCACCCATGCCAAAACATCGTTGTCCGCTGACTCAGTAATATACATTCCGATCAGATACAACTGAAGCGCCCTTTTATATTTCTTCCAACTTCTAAAGCTGACTCACTCCAACAATCTAGACTATAATGGAGATAAGTAGGTAAAGGCTCTAATGGGGGTTTTTGATACATGTTCATTTTCTGTCATCATTTAGTGATAGAACTGTGTGGAATGTCCATCATTATTTATCATATCATATCATTTCTAATTGGGCTACTTAAAGATAGTAATTCTCTTTTAGGTACTGGTCAGATTTATCAAAACTACCGTTTAGAAAACATAATTCTGATGCTTTTCAACGTATTCACAAACTGTAATTTTGTAAGAACTTTAGGTAGCATTCGGATTTTCCAAACTACCCTTGAAAATTAATAATTCAGATACTATTCAACGTATTCTGAAACTGTCATTTTGTAACAACGTTTAGGTACCGTTCAGATTTTTCCAAACTACCCTTTAAACTTTTTAATTCAGATACTACTTATTCAAGGTTTTCTTAAACTATCATTTGCTTTAACAACTTTTAAGTACCGTTCAGATTTCTCCAACCTGTCTCTTGAAAACATAAATCTGATACCGTTCAACATTTTGTCAAACTATCAAATTATAACAACATTTAGGTACCGTTCAGATTTCTCCAAACTACCTCTTGATTCTGATACCGTTCAACATTTTGTTAAACTATCAATTTTAACAACATTTAGGTACCGTTCAGATTTCTCCAAACTACCTCTTGATTCTGATACCGTTCAACATTTTGTCAAACTATCAATTTTAACAACATTTAGGTACCGTTCAGATTTCTCCAAACTACCTCTTGATTCTGATACCGTTCAACATTTTGTCAAACTATCTCTTGTATATAACAACATTTAGGTAAGATTTCTCCAAACTACCTCTTTGTTCTGATACCGTTCAAAATTTTATCAAACTATCAATTGTAACAGCAATTTTATAGGTACTATCGTTTGTTATATCAAACTACCTCTCCAGTGGAACCTTATAAGTTCTTAGTTCTCGACATTAAAATAGGCACTTCTAGAACTACGCAATTTAGCAAAAGTAAATTCGCTCACTTAGGTAACATTCACACATTTTACTCAGTGTATTAGTGTAGGTAGTTATTTACTTGTGCAATTCATTTTTTTTCAATAAACAGAATATATCTGAGTATTTCTGTAACTGGTTTATTAGTATAGAGTATTTATCTATTTGTCAACAATTAACTTGATGTTACACTGTTTTTTGTATGCGAGTACTAAAGTTTACTTTCTGCAAACGCAACGGCAACAGGCCTGTTTGTAGGTACAACATTGTCCCATAAAGTACGAACATCAAAAAGTCGGTAGCGTATTGATTTTAATTTTGTTAAATATTTTACCCGAACAAGTGGGTAGTACTTGCTACTTGTACATAAATTGATGTTGTTTTATCTTACTTCATAAACGAATGTTATGAAAGTTAACCCAGCCGAAAAAAGGTTACTACGTCTGCCAACTCAGGTGTTTCGTAACTAGGTACGTAAGTTCTATAAAAATGCATTAGCTAGCGTTCGTTTGCAGAACAAAACCGACTCATTTACTCTTTTTACACTTTTTTTTTTTGTATTTTTTTTTTTGGTACTTACTTTAATGGTTTTGACCACTGGCAGGGTCGCCACTTGTACTGTACAGGTTGCTTGGGTACCAAATGAAATACATACTTAAGTTGGGTTACGTCCGCCTGAGGTGGCGGCTGGAATCGAGTGCCCGCAACAGCGCGTTCTCTCGTCACCCGCCTACCCAGACAGCGCGCATTGTTTATTGTTACTATACACTACAAGTCGTATTTGGTCTCTTATTTACGGTGAACTTCTTCGTGGTACTGCTGATTAATCATTCATTCTTCCTGTTGTGGTTTCTCAAGAAGTTAGTTTCAAAGAGATGCGCATCAAGCTATACACTGCTTGCTTTTATATCCTTGTAGTAAGCGTCAAGCGACTTTGACCCTAAAAGCGAATGACTGCAGACGCGTGGGCACGTTCGAGATGTGGTGTTGGAGGAGAATGCTATGAATCTCCTGGACAGCGCGAAGGACCAATGTATCAATACTCAAGGAACTCAAAGTAACTACTAGGCTGTCATCCATCTGCCTCCTGCTATAGGAAGAAACCTATCTGTTTTGTGATTTCGGCTACTTCCCATCATACATTCTTATCACTTACTACCGCCTCGAATTATGAATTTAACTAACAAAGCGACCACATACCTACATATATTACACCATATATTACACTAATATATTACATATATTACACTAGCGGCCTGTCCCAGCTTCGCATGGGTGGTCATAAATTTTTTGAACATTTTAGGATAAACTTAGACCGTGGGTTCGAGCTTCGCGTCTACTTACTTCATACATTTGCACGGCCTTCTCCTTGAGTGAGTAAAATCGCACCCCATGCGTGACCCGTGGACCCGTTAACATTTTTAATTTCGTCATATCTTTTGAATGAAATGTCCGATTTGAAAAATTTAAGAAGTAATCTATAGGTATTGAAACCGTCTTAATTATGAAATGATTTATTTGGATAAGGATTAATACCAAGGTACAAATAAAGACCCTTTTCTAGCGTCGGCATTTCAATTATTACTATTACTATTAGCCTATAGTGTCCCATTGTTGGGCAAAGGCCTCCCCCCATTTCCGCCAGTCTCTACGATCATGAGCCTTCATCCTCCAGTCCCTCTCATAGGCGTCCAACTCGTCCCGCCATCTCATGCGCGGTCTGCCACGACGCCGCCACGCCGTGTCAGGGCACCACTCGGTAGTGGTTTTGGCCCACAGGTCATCCGGCATGCGACAGATGTGACCGGCCCAGTCCCACTTTAGGCTAGCGGCTTTATGTCCCACGTCGGTAATTTTAGTTTTGGAGCGCAGAATGGTGTTTCGGACGCGATCTGTTCGTTGGATTCCCAGAATGCTGCGCTCCATTGCCCGTTGGCAAACCTTGAGTTTGGATTTCTGAATATTTGTCAAAGACCAAGTCTGCGAGCCATATGTTAGAACGGGAAGAATGCACATGTCCATGAGTTTACGTTTGAGTTTCATTGGAAGGTTGCCCTTCAGTAGTTCCTTCATCGACCAGTAGGTCCTCCAGGCGTTCTCAGTACGTCTGGCAATTTCTTTGTCCTGTCTGCCTGTCTGGAGGGACACCACTTGGCCGAGATAGATGTATTCATGGACGTAGTGCATCGTTTCACCATTAACTGTAATGCTATAGGCAGTGCTGTTAGTCATTACCTTGGTCTTTGACATATTCATCATCAATCCAACTTCAAGGCTTGCATTGCTCAGATGTTCAAGCATGGATTGTAGTTCCTGAGCTGTATTAGCGAAAAGAACTATGTCATCAGCGAAGCGGAGATTAGTCAACCTCACTCCGCCAACTTCAATGCCCTTGTCTACCCAACTTGCCGCTAGATTCCTGAAAATCTCTTCCAGCGTGCTATTGAAGAGTTTCGGTGATCGTGGGTCGCCTTGTTTTACTCCCTTTTCTATTGCAAATGATGGGCCAGGAGTTTGAATTTTAATGGCTGCTGTACTGTTGAGATAAATTTGTTTGATGATTTTGATGTAAGTTTCATCAATGTTTTGATTTTGTAGAGCACTGAATATTGCTGAGTGGGAGATACTATCAAAGGCTTTCGAATAATCAACAAAAGCTAGGTAAAGAGGAATTTGGAATTCGTGATGTTTTTCTAGAATTTGGTTTATTGTGTGAAGGTGATCTGTGGTTGAAAGTCCTGTGCGAAATCCAGCTTGCTCGGGAGGTTGCTCTGAGTCTAGCTGTTTGCAGATACGGTTCTCAATAACCTTTATAAATGCCTTATAAACATGGGAAACAAGGCTAATAGGCCTATAGTTGTTAATATCAGATTTTTCACCTTTTTTATGTATCAGAATTACGTTAGAATGGCAAAATTGTTTTGGAAATTTTCCTGTGGATAGGATGTTGTTGAACAAATTGGTAACGTGGGGTAGAAGGGTAGGTTCGCCAATTTTTAGGGCTTCTGTGCTTATACCATCTTCTCCAGGGACTCTGCTATACTTCATTATCTGAAGCGCACAATGAACTTCAAAACCAGTAATGGGGGGAATGGAATCAGGGCAACAGTAATTTTCAGCGACTGGTTCTACTTTGTTAGGTCCAGCACAGTATAGACGCTGGTAGAAGTTAGTGCAAATATCTAAAATTTTATCGCGGCTTTGATGTTTTTTGCCAAGGTTATTTTTAAGACCAGTGATCCAGGATTTTCCTTGGGATATGCCTTGTTTAGCTATTTTAAGCGAGCGGTTGCTGTCTAAGGCGATCTGCACTGTTTTTTCTTTGAATAACCTATTGTCTTTCCTTATGCTCCTTTTGACTTCTTTGTCTTTTAATCTGTACCTAGGATCTGTAACGTCTTTTGCTAAAATAAGTCTATCTTCGATTAACGCTATTGTTTCTGCTGAAAGTTTCTTTATCTTATTGGGCATGCGTTTCGTTTTTCTACTAGCGGATTTGATGCTATTCTCGATGTTAGTGAATTGTGTCTGAACATCGTCGGTGTCTAAATCCAAACGGCTAAAGCTGTTCTTCAAATCTAAATTAAATTGCTGTTTGTTCATTAAAAGTGTTTCTTTATTCAGTCGTTTTATCCTATTTTTGAAAAGTTTTTCTCGGTATAATTTAATATCAAAAGTTATAGTTGCACGTAATGGCCTATGATCTGAACTAAATTTAATTGTATTAAGGGCTTGTATGTTTTTAATTATTGCTTGGTCTGAACTAAGTATGTAATCTATTTCATTTCTATATCGGTTGCCTGGAGAGAACCACGTCCACCGTCTGCTAGGTTTCTTTTTAAAGTAGCTATTGCTAATAAAGAGACTTTGCCCGAAAGCAAATTGGATAAGACGCGATCCCCTTTCATTCCTTACCCCCAGTCCATGTGGGCCCAAAAATTTACAGCTATCAGTGTCTTCTTTCTCACCAATTTTGGCGTTGAAGTCACCAACTACGATGTTCCAATTGCTGTGGTGTTCTTCGCAAGCTTTATTTAATGTGTCATAAAAGTCTTCTATTTCTTCGTCCGAGTGAGTAGCAGTAGGAGCATGAGCTTGAATAATTGAAAGGGTTTTATTGTGAGTGACTTTAAATTTAAGCAAAGCTATTCGATCGGAATATGAAATAAATTCTATGATGTTACTTTTCCACTTTTTATTTACTAAAAATCCTACTCCGTAGAGTCCTCCTGCATTACCACTATAATAAAATATACTGCTATCTCTTTCTATCGTATCTTCTCCTTCCCTCCTAACTTCGCACAATCCTACTATGTCCCAATTGATATCAGTTAGGGAATTTTCAAGTTCCAGTAATCGTTCTTCTGATTTTAAAGTGCGTACGTTATACGTAAGGATGTTAAGAGTTTTATCTAAGTCCGGTTTCGTTTTGGCTTGGGTTGTTTGACGGGGAATCGATCTCGCCCGGAGATTCTTAGCACCCCTGGCCCCGGGATGGTTTTGTTTTCCGTCATCAACAACCCCAATCCCAGAGCCCCCGGGAACTTGGGGCCTATCGTTTCTGGTGTCTGTCATATTGGGGGGGGTTTGGACCTTTACCCACCACGCTGGTCCAGTGCGTGTTGGTGGGTGGAGCGCCAGAGCCTCGTCTGTTGGTCAGCAGGGTTACCACGGGCAGGTGAGGTTGACTTGGGTTCCAGGAGATGTTATTTGGAACCCCTTACACCCCGGACAATGTTGTACCTACAAACAGGCCTGTTGCCGTTGCGTTTGCAGAAAGTAAACTTTAGTACTCGCATACAAAAAACAGTGTAACATCAAGTTAATTGTTGACAAATAGATAAATACTCTATACTAATAAACCAGTTACAGAAATACTCAGATATATTCTGTTTTATCACTTCGCTATAACTAATGTCGGTTGATTTTTTTTTACACTGTTGGCCGTGAATGTTTTTCTCACAAAACCATACTTAATTCCTTACTTCCATACTTAGTTTGGGGCTAGATAGTGTTGTGTGGAATGTCCACCAATATTTATTTATTTATTTATTTATTACTAGATGACCCGGTGTACTTCGTATCACCTATCCTAACGACATTATAACTCTCCCTTCGCTAAAATGGCTGAAAATATTAATCGGTATTGCCATTTTCATTATTGCTATATTACTAAACGAAAATAAATAGTTGTTTACCAGGGGGCAAACAACTATTATAATGGCAAGAGTGTTTTTTGAATCTAGAAGCGTAGGGAGGGATCACATAGTCACGAAGTCACTAAGTCACGCATAGTCACATAGTAATTTAATCATGATTTCATTGTACTTTTATTAATTTCCATAAAACTAAGCCAAATCGGAATTTTATTAGAAAATTGTGAAAAATTTTCTATTTTTTTTTATTTAGTTCAGGCCCTTTTTTATCATAAAACCTGCTTGTTCACTTGTACAGTGTTGTCGTACCATCTATAGGTATTGAAACTGTTGTATTGGATAAGGATTAATACCAAGGTACAAATAAAGACCCTTTTCTAGCGGCGGCATTTCAATTAGATTTTTATAATAAAAGAACACTTATTGTGACATAACTATAATAGTTAGACATATGCTGTCGCAGCATTTTTTGTAGATGATGACGTGTTCTACAAAATCGTAGTACATTATTTTGTTCTATCATCAATAGTTTTCGCAGCGCACGCGATGTAAGGTTTTTGTTTTCCACCTTGGGTTACATTATTGGAGTTTTAGTAAGGCTCCCTGATTTTTTTGAAAATATAATATTGCTTATGTTACTCAGGGATAATGTAGCATTCTAATGGTGAAAGAATTTTTGAAATCGGACCAGTAGTTTTTGAGCCTATTCGTTACATACAAAAATACAAAAATACAAATCTTTCCTCTTTATAATATTAGTGTAGATGTAGATTGGTATACAATTTTTATGTTAATTATAATCAATTACTTATATTACTATAAATACCTAATAAACATGTTTTATTAAATATGCTGTTTTATATCATACCTTCTAATCAAACCCTAAATAGTAGATTTAAAGGTAAATAAGAAATTTATGGGTATTTATCTACACTAATATTATAAAGAGGTAAGATTTGTATTTTTGTATTTTTGTATGTAACGAATAGGCTCAAAAACTACTGGTCCGATTTCAAAAATTCTTTCACCATTAAAATGCTACATTATCCCTGAGTAACATAGGCTATATTATATTTTCAAAAAAATCAGGGATCTTTACTAAAACTCCAATAATGTAACCCAAGGTGGAAAATAAAAACCTTACATCGCGTGCGCTGCGAAAACTATTGATGATAGAACAAAATAATGTACTATGATTTTGTAGAACACGTCATCATCTACAAAAAATGTCGCGACAGCATATGTCTAACTATTATAGTTATGTCACAATAAGTGTTCTTTTATTATAAAAAAATAATTGAAATGCCGCCGCTAGAAAAGGGTCTTTATTTATACCTTGGTATTAATCCTTATCCAAATAAATCATTTTATAATTAAGTCGGTTTCAGTACCTATAGATAACTTCTTAAATTTTTCAAATCGGACATTCCATTCAAAAGATATGACGAAATTAAAAATGTTAACGGGTCCACGGGTCACGCCCGGGGTGCGACACTCAAGGAGAAGGGCGTATGAAATAAGTAGACACGAGGCTCGAACTCACGGTCTAAGTTTATCCTAAAATGTTCAAAAAATTTATGACCACCCATGCGAAGCTGGGACAGGCCGCTAGTGTAACTTATAAATTAGGTACATTATTTTTTTGAGAACTAGCTCTGCCCGCAGCTTCGCTCGCGCATGTTTACTTCAGAATACTTACAAATAAAAGAATGGTTATTGATATGATTGGCAACATCTTTAATCAATTTTTTTGCATTTTCATCCCCACGGAACAATCTTCAGCCACGAGATTTTATCAAAAGAAACAAGTAACTCTTCTCTCTCTCTCTGATTACAACGCTTGTAGTTTAATTAATTGAAAAATCCTTCCTTAGTGGATGCCTTCGTCATAAGAGGAATACGTGTGCGAAATTTTAAGTTTCTAGCCCTAAGGGTTTGACCTGTGCGTTGATACATCAGTCAATCACTTTTGACTTTTATATATAGATAGCAACAGAATTCATAATCATAGCACACAAATAACAGGATGCAGCTCCTGATAGTATGCTCCTCTGACGCAGTTCTTGATAATTGATAAGTATTAGGGTTGTGCTAAAAATGGCGGTCTACTATCGAGTGAGCGAAGATCTAAGTTTCAACTTGGGCGAATTAGCATTTTATGTAAATGTTTGTCTGGCCATAACTTTCGAACCGTTGATCCAAACTGCATGAAATTTGATAAGTCGATAGTTTGTACTTGAGAAATTTACTGGTAAGTATACAAGTTAAATCGGATGACGGGTTATTAAAATATGGGGTTTTAAGGAGGAAAAAATAAAAAAAGTTACATAAAAAAATCTAATTACCAATCATATGAAAGGACTTTGTTTGGACATTCCAAAACAGTTTTTAATTTTTTTCTGGGACCCTCGGACTTGCCTCTGACTACCACCTACTCAAAGTTTTGGCACGTTCGTTGGGTCGCATTACGAGATTTCAGTTCGGGGCGAACCACTAGTAATATTAATAGCGAGAACTAGCGTATGTAAACGACAGATCTGCTCCATCTTCAAGCAGCTTAGTCAACTGATGGCCTAA
>OW028604.1:25000-27500 GCA_932294275.1 Chloroclysta siterata | reverse complement strand
CTATTATTTATACTAAATATATCCTATCTGTTTAACAATGTTTAATGTTTTTATTCAAGTTTTGATCTACAAGAAGTCCACAACTATTATCTTATTTAAATGATTTTAATTAATGTTAACTAATGTTTTAAAATTTTTTATCTAGAAATATACCTACTTTAATTTACAAATGAATTTAATGTCAACTTATGATTTTACTTTTTTATCTGAATCTACTTTAATGTTATACAGTGTTTAACGACATCTAAGTGTTACGTTATGCTGGTTGATTTTATATTTATCATAATATAAAAGACCAACAAGGCTTAATTAACTTTATGTTTAAATGTTATTCACTGTTCTATTTTTATATCTAAAGTGTGGTTTGTGGCCACTTCTAAAGTGGTCTGCCCGAGACTTAATACATTTTTTACCGAGTGCATGTGTTTTTTTCGCCTTTCAGGGATAAACGACCAGGGCCATGGTCACATGGCCCTGCTCGTTTATTTGGACAGCTACTCTGTGGGCTCCTCGGTGGTGCGGGGCCACTTCAGCAGTAGGCCACGGTGGACCTGGCCAGTGCGTCCCACTTCCTTCTGATCGCGCACTCCTGGCTGAACGCATTATGGTCCGCCTTTTCAGCCTTGGAGTGCGCGCAGTTACTGCAGGAAGGGGGTTTACCGGCAAGCAAGTCGTCGCAGTCCGTCCTCATGTGAGGCCCCCCGCAGTGGCTGCACTTTACGGTGGTCTCCACGCAGAACCGTCGTCCGTGGCCATAGCCCAGACACAGCGAGCACTGCACGAGTGGCGACTGGTCTGCCACTCGGACTCGCTGTAAGTCTATGACGACGGTGCCTGCGTGGACCAAGCACTGCCAAACTCCGGGGGACACTCTCACGACGACGTGCTGCGTTTGTGTATTTCTGGTTCTCTTCTTGTAGGCTATTTGAATCTTTTCTTCTGTCTTGTCAAGGTCTTTTAAAATTTTTCGGTTCTGGTTCCAAATAGCGTCAATTATATCCTGATCAGTGTTATATGTGAACACATTCTTAAAAATCAGTAGAGGGCTTTTGTTTTTCACCTCCTCAACGTAAAGGTACTCTTCTGCTGTCTTTAGCCTCTCTTTTACATCCTCTCTTTCCTTCTCGGTTCTACACCCCACAATTATTTTCCTATCTTTTGCTTTCCGGATCCTTTCCACACAAATTTCTCCTTCCTTAGCCTTGATTGTATCCCTTATCCTCTTCAAAACCTCATCTCCAGTCTCCTGGTCATCTTTTGAAGACACGACTACGGAGTGCAGCGCGGTCAGCTCCGGGATGTTGTTTCTCCCAGGAAGCGCCGCTGCCACACTCGCGTATGTCTGCTTTCCTAATTTTTCACTATGCGCTTCCAGCTTCTCTTGCAGTCTTTCCATTCTCTCACTATTTTCCTGTATAAGCCTACCATGCTCTTCCATTCTTTTTACGATGCTACTTTCCTCCTTCTCAGTTTCTCTCCTCGGTTCCTTTTCCTTTTCTGATACTCCTTCCTGTTCCGGTTTATTCGCTTTCATATTTCCCTTATCTTTTTCACTCTCCGCTTCCTTCACTAGGTGGTACAGCCTCTCGATGGCCAAAAGAACCTCGGTCTTAATCTCCGTCTTTATGTTTCGGGAGTTGCCGAGGTTCAATTTGGCCCTCGTGAGGCAAGCTTTCGCTTCCGCCAACCGGCTAGTGTACTTAGGCTGTGGCGGTGGACTCCCAGAAGCCTCAGCAGGTGCTCTCGTGCCCACTCTACTGCCTTGCGAGAGCACCTTCTTCTGCTTCTGGGGTTCCACCGGTGCGGTTTTCTTGGGGGTGGTCGGAGTAATTTGGTCCGGTTTCCCGGACTCCCACTCTCCGATGCTTCGTCGAACCTTTTGGTTTTTGGCGCACTCCTGCATAGCTGGGGATGTTGAGATGCGAGAAGCTTCTTGAGAAGACTTAGTCTCCTTCACAGGAGTGCGAAAACCAAACATAATGAGGGCTGTCAGAGGGACAATGCAAAATTTAAATCAAAATTAAAATAAAATACAAATAAATAAAATGTAAATTTGTAAAAGTTGTAAATTTGGTCGATTTGTATAAATGATATCAATTAAATCTATATAAAACCTAACTAAGATTAAATAAATTAAAAAGTAAAATTGTAAAAATAAATTGTAAAATTAAGTAAAATGTATATTTATAATCTATTTAATCTAAGTAAAACCTAACTAACCTGTTTGTTCCTGGTAAGAACTCAGGTAATCCGCCACAAAAGTGACGAATTTACCCGTTATCACAGAAATAAAATTGACTTAATGGCAAAAACCAGTAAGTCAAAGTCAAAAAATTAGCGACTAGATATACCCTAAAACTATGAATACAGGCAACAGCCCTGTCACCGTATTAGTACGTTGTCCAAAACCCCAATCAAAAATACGGCTTACTTTAGGAGTTATGGGTGTTTTCCCTCCTAAAAGTCAAGTTTTCTCTCGTGTCTAACTACACAATGGGAG
>OW028604.1:0-20000 GCA_932294275.1 Chloroclysta siterata | reverse complement strand
GGATGTTGAAGTGCGAGAAGACTTAGTCTCCTTCGCAGGAGTGCGAAAACCAAACATGTTGAGGGCTGTCAGAGGGACGATAAATTAATAAAATCAAAAATAAAATTAAAATACAAATAAATAAAATTAAAATTGTAAAAGTAGTAAAATATGTCAATTTGTATAATAAAATCTATTAAAACTATGTTAAAACCTAACTAAGATTAAATAAATTAAAAAGTAAAATTGTAAAAATAAATTGTAAAATTAAGCAAATGTATATTTAAAATCTATTTAATCTAACCTAACCTAACTAAAATATTTGTTCCTAATAAGAACTAAGGTAATCCGCCACAAAAGATGACGAATTTACCTAATATCACAGAGTTTGATTGACTTAATGGCAAAAGACCATTAAGTCAAAGTCAAAATGGAAAGGACTAGATGGGACTTAAAACTAAGACTATAGGCAACAGCCCTGTCACCGTACTAGTACGTTGTCCAAAACCCCAGTCAAAAATACGGCTTACTTTAGAAGTTATGGGTGTTTTCCCTCCTAAAAACCAACTTTTCTTTCCTGTCTAACGACACAAAGGGAGGGTGGGCGGGCGAATTTTTTCAAATTTTGGCGCTAATCAGTGTTTTTTCTGTTTCAGATGCGTGCAGTTACGCCGGGCGAGGATGGAGCAGCCACGGGAAGTGCAGAAACCAGCAAGATGGTGGAGAAAATTTGAGAAAATGCCTAAAAACACCCGAAAATTAACAAAATTTGATGAATTTTGATGGAAAATCGCAGTTTTTCGATATTCCTTCTGACTAATGAATACGTTCGCGTGCTCTACGGATAGGGCGTCGCGAGCCGCTTCTGATGGTGTATTGCGCGGCTATATTCACTTTAAGTTCGAGTCAAGAAAAAATATTTTCCGATTTTTCCGTAGACAAAAGCTCGTTTTCGGGAACAAACGGTCAAAATTTTGGCTTTTTCCTACCGAAAACGAAAGTTTGCAATTGACGGTTATCAGATGCGATGAACTGCAACTATCCTAGCAAACAGAAACTAAAAATTTTGAACTAATAATTAATTAAAGCCGAAATGGGTATGTAATTTTTCTAAGTTTTGACAAAAAATGAAAATTGTCGAAAAGTCAAAAGTTTAATGTCGACCGTGCCTCGTTACAATATATATACGCACAATGGACGTCGAGACGCTTAATTTAGTGTATCGCACGCGATATTTGGTCAATATTTGAATTTCAAATTTTGTCGATTGTATGGAGTGTTCGCAGACCTAAGGTGAATTCTGAAGAAACTCGAATATAGGCCGGCGGGCAACTTTTTCAAATTTTGGCGCTAATCAGTGTTTTTTCTGTTTCAGATGCGTGCAGTTACGCCGGGCGAGGATGGAGCAGCCACGGGAAGTGCAGAAACCAGCAAGATGGTGGAGAAAATTTGAGAAAATGCCTAAAAACACCCGAAAATTAACAAAATTTGATGAATTTTGATGGAAAATCGCAGTTTTTCGATATTCCTTCTGACTAATGAATACGTTCGCGTGCTCTACGGATAGGGCGTCGCGAGCCGCTTCTGATGGTGTATTGCGCGGCTATATTCACTTTAAGTTCGAGTCAAGAAAAAATATTTTCCGATTTTTCCGTAGACAAAAGCTCGTTTTCGGGAACAAACGGTCAAAATTTTGGCTTTTTCCTACCGAAAACGAAAGTTTGCAATTGACGGTTATCAGATGCGATGAACTGCAACTATCCTAGCAAACAGAAACTAAAAATTTTGAACTAATAATTAATTAAAGCCGAAATGGGTATGTAATTTTTCTAAGTTTTGACAAAAAATGAAAATTGTCGAAAAGTCAAAAGTTTAATGTCGACCGTGCCTCGTTACAATATATATACGCACAATGGACGTCGAGACGCTTAATTTAGTGTATCGCACGCGATATTTGGTCAATATTTGAATTTCAAATTTTGTCGATTGTATGGAGTGTTCGCAGACCTAAGGTGAATTCTGAAGAAACTCGAATATAGGCCGGCGGGCAACTTTTTCAAATTTTGGCGCTAATCAGTGTTTTTTCTGTTTCAGATGCGTGCAGTTACGCCGGGCGAGGATGGAGCAGCCACGGGAAGTGCAGAAACCAGCAAGATGGTGGAGAAAATTTGAGAAAATGCCTAAAAACACCCGAAAATTAACAAAATTTGATGAATTTTGATGGAAAATCGCAGTTTTTCGATATTCCTTCTGACTAATGAATACGTTCGCGTGCTCTACGGATAGGGCGTCGCGAGCCGCTTCTGATGGTGTATTGCGCGGCTATATTCACTTTAAGTTCGAGTCAAGAAAAAATATTTTCCGATTTTTCCGTAGACAAAAGCTCGTTTTCGGGAACAAACGGTCAAAATTTTGGCTTTTTCCTACCGAAAACGAAAGTTTGCAATTGACGGTTATCAGATGCGATGAACTGCAACTATCCTAGCAAACAGAAACTAAAAATTTTGAACTAATAATTAATTAAAGCCGAAATGGGTATGTAATTTTTCTAAGTTTTGACAAAAAATGAAAATTGTCGAAAAGTCAAAAGTTTAATGTCGACCGTGCCTCGTTACAATATATATACGCACAATGGACGTCGAGACGCTTAATTTAGTGTATCGCACGCGATATTTGGTCAATATTTGAATTTCAAATTTTGTCGATTGTATGGAGTGTTCGCAGACCTAAGGTGAATTCTGAAGAAACTCGAATATAGGCCGGCGGGCAACTTTTTCAAATTTTGGCGCTAATCAGTGTTTTTTCTGTTTCAGATGCGTGCAGTTACGCCGGGCGAGGATGGAGCAGCCACGGGAAGTGCAGAAACCAGCAAGATGGTGGAGAAAATTTGAGAAAATGCCTAAAAACACCCGAAAATTAACAAAATTTGATGAATTTTGATGGAAAATCGCAGTTTTTCGATATTCCTTCTGACTAATGAATACGTTCGCGTGCTCTACGGATAGGGCGTCGCGAGCCGCTTCTGATGGTGTATTGCGCGGCTATATTCACTTTAAGTTCGAGTCAAGAAAAAATATTTTCCGATTTTTCCGTAGACAAAAGCTCGTTTTCGGGAACAAACGGTCAAAATTTTGGCTTTTTCCTACCGAAAACGAAAGTTTGCAATTGACGGTTATCAGATGCGATGAACTGCAACTATCCTAGCAAACAGAAACTAAAAATTTTGAACTAATAATTAATTAAAGCCGAAATGGGTATGTAATTTTTCTAAGTTTTGACAAAAAATGAAAATTGTCGAAAAGTCAAAAGTTTAATGTCGACCGTGCCTCGTTACAATATATATACGCACAATGGACGTCGAGACGCTTAATTTAGTGTATCGCACGCGATATTTGGTCAATATTTGAATTTCAAATTTTGTCGGTTAGGTTAGGTTAGGTTAGGTTAGGTTAGGTTAGGTTAGGTTAGGTTAGGTTAGGTTAGGTTAGGTTAGGTTAGGTTAGGTTAGGTTAGGTTAGGTTAGGTTAGGTTAGGTTAGGTTAGGTTAGGTTAGGTTAGGTTAGGTTAGGTTAGGTTAGGTTAGGTTAGGTTAGGTTAGGTTAGGTTAGGTTAGGTTAGGTTAGGTTAGGTTAGGTTAGGTTAGGTTAGGTTAGGTTAGGTTAGGTTAGGTTAGGTTAGGTTAGGTTAGGTTAGGTTAGGTTAGGTTAGGTTAGGTTAGGTTAGGTTAGGTTAGGTTAGGTTAGGTTAGGTTAGGTTAGGTTAGGTTAGGTTAGGTTAGGTTAGGTTAGGTTAGGTTAGGTTAGGTTAGGTTAGGTTAGGTTAGGTTAGGTTAGGTTAGGTTAGGTTAGGTTAGGTTAGGTTAGGTTAGGTTAGGTTAGGTTAGGTTAGGTTAGGTTAGGTTAGGTTAGGTTAGGTTAGGTTAGGTTAGGTTAGGTTAGGTTAGGTTAGGTTAGGTTAGGTTAGGTTAGGTTAGGTTAGGTTAGGTTAGGTTAGGTTAGGTTAGGTTAGGTTAGGTTAGGTTAGGTTAGGTTAGGTTAGGTTAGGTTAGGTTAGGTTAGGTTAGGTTAGGTTAGGTTAGGTTAGGTTAGGTTAGGTTAGGTTAGGTTAGGTTAGGTTAGGTTAGGTTAGGTTAGGTTAGGTTAGGTTAGGTTAGGTTAGGTTAGGTTAGGTTAGGTTAGGTTAGGTTAGGTTAGGTTAGGTTAGGTTAGGTTAGGTTAGGTTAGGTTAGGTTAGGTTAGGTTAGGTTAGGTTAGGTTAGGTTAGGTTAGGTTAGGTTAGGTTAGGTTAGGTTAGGTTAGGTTAGGTTAGGTTAGGTTAGGTTAGGTTAGGTTAGGTTAGGTTAGGTTAGGTTAGGTTAGGTTAGGTTAGGTTAGGTTAGGTTAGGTTAGGTTAGGTTAGGTTAGGTTAGGTTAGGTTAGGTTAGGTTAGGTTAGGTTAGGTTAGGTTAGGTTAGGTTTTTTTTTTTTTTTTTTTTTTCCGCCATCTAGAAATGGCACTAAGGTGTCCCTCTGACATGGAGATCAGAGACTTTGTTATTACTTCTTAAGATTCTATACAAAATGAAAAACTACTAATTACCTCAACTAATTTTTACGTTACAATGTTTTACTGAAGTTATACTAAATGAATTTTAACTAAGAGAAAATTTTTACATTCTAATTTTTACCTAACTTATGCAAATGAATTTAATCAATATTATTTTAAAACTTTCCAATTTTTACTGAAATTATGCAAGTGAGTTTAAGCTAAAGAGAAATTTAATACATTCCAATTCTACTTATGTAGTGCAAGTGAATTTAACAAAATTTTAAACGACTATTTTTTATTATTAACTAAGATTTGCGAATCATATGAACAAAATGTTCCAACTACTAATTACACTATGATATATTTACTAAAGAGCTACATGTTTTAATCTTTTTGTATTTCAATGGTTTTACTTTTAAATTATTGCTTGTTTTACTATGTTTTTTATTATGTGATGTTATTTATTATGATATAATTTACAAAAAGACCAACTTTGTGGTGATATTTAATGTTTTCTAATTTTAATTTTTACTTATTTTACATTTTTAAATCCAAATCGTTATATGTTATGTTTTACTAAATTTTACTCTTACGTGCTATGTTATGCTGGTTGATTATATATTATCTCACAATATATAAAGCCAACAAGGCTTAGTTAACGTTAGTTTTGATATTTTAAATTTTTTATATTTTTACAGTTGTAATGGCCGAGACTTTGAAAATGTTTTTCACCGACTGCGATTTGTTACTCAGAGGCAAACGGAGGGCCATGGTCATCATGGTCCTAACCGTTTGCTTGGACTGCTTCTTCGTGGCTCGTCGGTGGTTGTGCCTGAGGCCATCTTAAAGGTAAGCTATTGTGGCCCTGGCCAATGCGTCCCACTTCCTCCTGATCGTGCACTCCGAGCTGAAAGCGTTGTGGTCAACTTTTTCAGCTCTGGCGTGCACGCAGTTACAGCAGGAAGGGGGCGCATTGGCGAGCCAGTCGGCGCACTCCGCCCTCATGTGGGGCCCCCCGCAGTGGCTGCACTTCACGGTGGTCTCCACGCAGAACCGTCGTCCGTGACCGTAGCCGAGACACAGCGAGCATTGCACGAGTGGCGACTGGTCTGCCACTCGGACTCGCTGGAGGTCTATTACGACGGAACCTGCGTGGACCAGGCGCTGCCAGACTCCGGGGGACACCCTCATGATGACGTGATGCGTTTGGGTGTTGCTGGTTTTCTTTTTGTAAACTATTGTGGTTAGGTTAGGTTAGGTTAGGTTAGGTTAGGTTAGGTTAGGTTAGGTTAGGTTAGGTTAGGTTAGGTTAGGTTAGGTTAGGTTAGGTTAGGTTAGGTTAGGTTAGGTTAGGTTAGGTTAGGTTAGGTTAGGTTAGGTTAGGTTAGGTTAGGTTAGGTTAGGTTAGGTTAGGTTAGGTTAGGTTAGGTTAGGTTAGGTTAGGTTAGGTTAGGTTAGGTTAGGTTAGGTTAGGTTAGGTTAGGTTAGGTTAGGTTAGGTTAGGTTAGGTTAGGTTAGGTTAGGTTAGGTTAGGTTAGGTTAGGTTAGGTTAGGTTAGGTTAGGTTAGGTTAGGTTAGGTTAGGTTAGGTTAGGTTAGGTTAGGTTAGGTTAGGTTAGGTTAGGTTAGGTTAGGTTAGGTTAGGTTAGGTTAGGTTAGGTTAGGTTAGGTTAGGTTAGGTTAGGTTAGGTTAGGTTAGGTTAGGTTAGGTTAGGTTAGGTTAGGTTAGGTTAGGTTAGGTTAGGTTAGGTTAGGTTAGGTTAGGTTAGGTTAGGTTAGGTTAGGTTAGGTTAGGTTAGGTTAGGTTAGGTTAGGTTAGGTTAGGTTAGGTTAGGTTAGGTTAGGTTAGGTTAGGTTTTTTTTTTTTTTTTTTTTTTTTTTTTTTTTTTTTGACGTCTCGAAACGTCACTAGTCGAGTGTTGCCCTCTGACGAGTAAGGGTCAGAGTCATTTCTACTTTCTACTTTTATTTTAATTCTAAGATTTTATTTCATCCTATCCATGGAATGGGGTTTGGGGTGTGGGGTGTTTTTATTTGATACAAAAATGTTTGTACATTTTCTTAAATCTATTGGCTCTAATACACTTTTCTTCTTATGTCTATTTATATCTAGATCTATCTATTTTATACAATTTATCTACTGTTTTATTCTCTATGCTGTCTTTTATATATACATCAATATATATACGCAACATATTTAGACATCCTTTGTTTTATTTCTTACAATTACCTTATTAGCTATCTTAATACAATATGTTATAAAACTTTCTCTACTATTTTTACATTTTATAAGTTCTTTTGCGTTTTCACAATTTATGGTTACATTCAGTTCCTGTTCAGCTTCGTATCTCTCTTTGCCGTAGATTGGGCATTCAAACAAAATGTGGGCTACTGTTTCGTCTTTACTGGGATCGCAGGTGCACGATGGGTTCTCTTTGCACTTAAACCGGGTCAAGTACTCAGAGAACCCACCGTGCCCCGTCATAATTTGTGTTAGCACTCCCGTTGGTGTGACCTTCCTCACCGTTTTATACGCGTCGATGGCATTGGGAAAAAATATTTTAGTGGTAGCTGCCGTGTCGCCAATTGTATACCTACGATTCCACTTGCTTAAGGTTTCCTGCCGAATCTGGCGTTTGACATAAGAGACTGGACACTGTTCGTAGTCGGGTTTGACTTTGGATTTAAGGGCTGCGTCTTTTGCCAGTTGGTCTGCTCTCTCATTGCCCTCTAGGCCTGCATGAGCCTTTATCCAGTATAAAGATACATTTTTATGCTGGTCTTTACTGGCTCGAATGTTGTCTCTTATTTCGAGGGCAAGAGGATGTTTCGAAGCATAGTTGGTGATGGCTTCGAGCGATGACCTTGAGTCGCTATAAATGCCGAAGCTCGTCTCCGAGCTTTGTAGGATCTCTCTCGTAGCCTTGCATATGGCCAGTAATTCGGCCTGGTAGACTGTGCAGTAAGACGACAGTTTCAATTTATGGGCTTTGGTCTCGGCTAACATATTCCATACGGATAATGCTGCTCCGACCTTACCCTCAATCTTACTGCCGTCCGTGAATATTCTGACTGCGTGACCGCTGTGAATATCCACCTGCTGTTGGTCTACCAGGCATATGAATTCCAAGCTCATATGTTCGGCTGGATGAGGTGCGATTTCGAAGGCTGCCATTTTTTCCACCTCCCTATCTCCTAGTGTCGACTGGGTGACTCCTCTCTTTGCCTCATACAGGGCGGCTGCCTCCTGTATCCTGAGGTCGAGAGGCAGAATGCCAGCCAACACTAGTGCCGAGTTAAGTGAGACGGTCCTATAAGCTTTGCAGAGTTTCTGGGCAAAACCTCGTTGCACTGCGTTTAGATGCTTTTGCATGCCGATCTTGTGGGTTGCGGGTGCCCAGACGCTTGAGGCGTACATAATTATAGGCTCTACTACTGCCGTATATATTGTGCGTATAACCTCGGGGTGGAGACCCCAGCCCACCCTGGCAGCTCGGGACAGCTGTTTGTAGACGTTCAACGCCTTTTTGCAGATATTTACTGCATGGCTGTTGAACGTCAGCTTGTGGTCAATGGTGAGCCCCAGGATCTTAAACTCCTCCGACATTCCAATGGCAATCCCGCCCATGGTCAGGCGTGGTGTGTCATGTTTGAGCTTTCTTGTTATAACCATAGCGTTTGTTTTATGTGGTGCAAACTTCAATTTATTCATGACACCCCACTCCCGCACACGCGCGAGAGTGCCATTGGCTTGTCGCTCCACTTCTAAGGCTGTATCCCCGACAAATACCAAGACGACGTCGTCAGCGAATGCCTGGCAGTAATCACCCCTACTTTCTAGTTCCTTCAGCAGTGGGTCCAGGAGTAAGTTCCATAAGATTGGACCTCCGATGGAGCCTTGGACGCAGCCCTTATTGGTATGCCTAACAACCTCTTCTCCGGCGTACCTAACCTTCACCCTCCTATTACTCAGGTAACTATCAATAAGTCTCCTAATATTTAGGGGACATTTTTCTTCGGCCAATCTAATCCTAATAGCGGGCCACCACGCGCTATCAAAGGCGCCCTCTATGTCCAGAGATACTAAAGTTACAAGTTTTTTCCTATCGAGGTTGCTACGTATGTGATTGATAAGGACATAGAGGGCGTCTTCGGTGCTCCTCTGCGGCATAAACCCGTATTGGCGGGTACTAAGTTTTGGGAGAATGTGCCATTTTAGCCGGTTCATTATCATTTTCTCCAGGATTTTACCCATCACTGGCAGCAACCCTATTGGTCTGTAAGATTTGGGTTCTGTGTAGGTCACTTTCCCTGGTTTCCGGAGTACTACTACAGTTGCTTCCTTCCAGATGCTTGGAAAGTGACCTATCTCCAGACATTTGTTTGCCAGTGATAGGTACAATTCTGGGTCCTGAGTAATCGCGTGCTTGCAGATGTCTGCTGTTAAACCATCCGAGCCTGGGGCTTTTTTGGGGTTAAAATTGTTCACCGCGGTTTTAACCTCCTCGGGGGTAAATGGTGGATCATGGTTTGCATCATGATCCCTGACATTTACTTGATCGGCTTGTTTTCTGACACGCTGGTGATCCCCGTTATCGTGCTCCTCAGTATCTTCTGGGTAAAAGACTTCAGCAAGCATTTCCGCTGATTTTCTGGGGCTTAGAACCTTGCCCTCCTTGACCAGTGGCAGGTCTTCGGGTCTTCTGGTCGTCCTCCCTATCGCTCGGTAAATCCCCTCCCACATTCCTTCCTTGTCTTGCTTCTCACAGAATCCCCTCCAGCTCTCGATTTTGGCTCTTTGCACTTCATCTTCATATGTTCTTTTTGCTTGCAGGTACTCATCAACGACTTTCACTCTTCGGACTGGCGCTGAGCATCTGATTCTACGCTTCATGGTGGCAGCTACTCTCTTCAGTTCGGCAAGTTCTTCGGACCACCACGGCGAGGTAAGTACATCATTCATTTTCTTTTTAGGTATTGTGTTTGTGCATGTTTGTGTTATTATGTTTGTGTATTGTTCTATTGCTTGATCTAATTCTACTTTGCTTTCTATTTTCTCTATTTCTGATGTGTTAATTTTGATTTCTATTATTAATTGGGCCAGTTTCTCATGAAACTGGCTCCAATTAGCCTTTTTTGTGTTGTAGAGTCGAGTGGTTCTTTTAATGTTTGTCCCTTTTGCTTTCTTTAATCTGATTCTAAAGGTGATGCCGTTGTGGTCCGAGCTTGTGAGGTCTTCTTTAACCGTCCAGTCTTCTACTATGTCCAGCATGTCTACTGAGCAAGCTGTGATGTCTACATAGCTGGTGTATAGTTTGCCTCCCCTAATGGTGTCAAACGTGGGGGTGTCTCCGTTGTTGAGCACCTGCAAGTTCATTTCTTCGAGAGCTCCCGATGTGTCTTCGCCCCTATGGTCTACCTTACGGCTACCCCACCAAATACTCTTAGCGTTTGAGTCTCCTCCCATAATGATCTTGTTTGGACCAAATTTGCTCTCAATGTTCTTAAGCTGCTCCAGGTATGGCTGTATGGGCTGGTCTGGCTCGAAGTAGAAGGAGACTACGGTGATAATCCAAGCACTAGTCCGAATCTTCACCACAACGATGTTATTTGTGGTGAATTCTGGGCACTGTATTACGTCCATGTCGTGGTCAAATACGGCTACTGCCGCTTTTACAGTCCCTTCTCCTTGACTAGTGCTTTGGAATATTCTGGATCCCCTATAGTCCTTCATCCTCTTCTCCCTACCCACGTACGGCTCCTGCAGCAGCGCAAAAGCTACGTTCCTCTTACTAGCTTCAATCATCAGCTCGTTGGTTGCTAGGTCTTTCCTTTGAAGGTTTGCTTGAAACACTAGGTACTGTTTGTCGTTGGTTGGGGTATCTCCGTTGGTTGCCGTTCTGTTCGTAGGGGTGCCCTTAACAATAGGCTATGGTAGCCCGGGCTAACGCGTCCCACTTTCTTCGGACCGGACACTCCTGTGAGAATGCGTTATGTTCATCCATGCTCAACTTTGCCTGTCTGCAGTTGCAGCAGGATGGGGCTGCTCCAGAAATCCAGTCCGCACAGTCACTCTTCATATGAGGCCCCCCGCAGTGGCTGCACTTTTCCACCGTAGCCTTGCAGAACCGCCTGCCATGCCCGTACCCCAGGCACAGCGAGCACTGCACTAACGGGGATTGGTCAGCCACTTTTATCCGTTGAAGGTCGATGCGGACGTCTTCGGCATCCATCATCCGGTTCCATATCTTGGGGGACACTCGTAGGACTATGTGGCACGTGTATTGGTTCCTTGTCTTCTTCCGGTATCTGATTTCCACCCTGTTATGCTCTTTGTCGAGTCCTTGGAAGAGCCCCTCATTCTGGTTCCTCAGAGCCTTCAGGACGTCTTCGTCACTGTTGTACTGAAGGACGTCTCTGAGGATCAGGAGAGGGTCCTTGTTTTTTATCTCTTCGACGTGGAGGTGGGTCTCATCTTTTTCTAGTCTTTCTTTGACCTTCTGCCGTTCTTCTTCGGTCTTGCAGCCTACTATGACTTTCCTATCCTTGGCTTTTCTTACTCTATCTACCTTAATCCACCCATCCTTTGCGTTTGCCGCGTCCCTTATTCTGTTAAGGACTTGATCTCCCGTCTCAGTCTCGTCTTTTGAGGTAACCACTATCGAGTGGAGCGCGGTCTGCTCACTGGCTTGCCTTTTGGGCTGACCAGCTGCTGCTACTCCAGCATATGTGGTTTTCTCTATCATTTCCTTCTGTTTATCTATTGCTTCTTTCAGCCGCTCCATCCTTTCACTGTTCTCTCTCAAGAGTTTACTATTTTCTTCTATTGTCCTCTTCAGATCGTTCTCTTCGTTTCCCTTTTCTGTGACCCTTTCTAGCTCTTTCTTCTTATCTTGCTTGTCTTGCTCCTTGCTTGTCGGTTTTCCGCCATGGCTGGCTGCGTCAGCCTCCTTAACTAATTCGTATAGCCGTTCTATGGCTTGAGTGACCTCCGTTTTGATGTCGGTCCGGAGGTTTCTCGAATTGCTAAGGTGCTGTTTCGCCTTTCCGAGCCAAGCCTTTGCTTCCGATGTTCTGCTGGCGTATTTCTGCTTCTCTAGTTTTGGAGGGCTTCCCACAGTTTCCGTTGAGAGCCTGAGTGTATTTAGCCTTCCCTCTTGGGAGAGCGTCGTCTTCGGCTTTGTTTTGGGAGGAGCAAGTGAAGCGATCTTTTTTGGTGGAGTCGGCGTTTTGGGTGGTTGGGGCTCCGTTTTTCCTGTCTCCCACTCACCGATACTGCGTCTCACATTAGAGGCTTGGGTCATTTCCGGTTCCCTGTTGGAAGGTCCGGCCTCAGTCTGTGGTGGGGATGCTTGAGGGTCGGTATCCAATCCACCGACCTTTGTCTTCTTCGCGGGTGTACGTATTCCAAACATGTTGGTGTCAGAGGGCAAGTCAAAAATTTGCACGTCTTAATACTAAGTATAGCTAAAATAAAGGTTTGTAAAAGTTGTATAGTGAAGTTGTGTAAAAAGTCTTATATAATATGTATATAATGTCACCTATCTTCGTCAAATTTTGTGTTCCTAATGTTATGTTTTTTGTTTCAGATCCAGTTTCCGGTGTCAACAGATCGACGGGTGCAGCGCAGATGTTCAGGTAAGTGGTTTAGTTTCGATATTTTAAGTGCTCTATGTAGAGTTTTAGACTCTACGTAGGTGTGTATTATTTAAGTCGCTGGGTTGTGTTTTCCTAGGCAAAGACAAACAAGCATAAAAAGCTAAAAAGCAAAATTTACTCTACGGCTCTACCTAGAGTCGATTCGTATAAACCGGTTGGGAGGCCTCGCAATGCCGCACGGGATGCAAAAAATCCCGTCAAGTTTAGAGTTATGGTTCGAGAGATACGAAGCTTTATAATTTTCAAAGATGGCGAAACAAAATGGCCGACGATTTTTTAAAAAAGTATCGCAGCTCAGTCAAAAGTACAATTTTTCTTATAGCTAACACAAATATTTCGTCTGATTTAGAGCGTCCGTCACCAACTTATAGGGCTTCAAAATTTTTAAGAGGGGGGGGGGGTAATTTTAAAATTTTTATGGGGGGATATTAAAGCCAGGCAACACAGTATTTTATATGTACATATAAAATCCTGTCCGCCGTCAAAAAACGTCTAGCTCTCACCGTTTCCGAGATATATCGATTTTAAGTTTGAAAATCTGTAGAAGGGGGTAGGTGAGGGTTAGAGAGGGGGGAATTTTTTGTATAGAATTTTAAAAATAGTGGGGTTTAGAATATAGATTTTGATATTTAAGAATATGGGTTAGCG
This sequence comes from Chloroclysta siterata, assembly GCA_932294275.1. Lineage (NCBI taxonomy): Eukaryota > Metazoa > Arthropoda > Insecta > Lepidoptera > Geometridae > Chloroclysta > Chloroclysta siterata. The sequence continues at coordinate 7,188 of OW028604.1, read as the reverse complement.
AGGTATTTTCTATACTCGATTTACTGAAGGGGTTTGGGGGGGGGGGGGGTTGGTTTTAAAAAATGACGTGTTAAATTACAATTACTATGGTCTACTATTTAAATTAACTAATATAATCAATATTCTATACAAAACTTGTCATACAAAATTTTTATTGAATGGGGGGGGTTTTGAGTTAGGGGGGGGGAAGTATCAAGGTTCAAATTATATGGATCCTAGATTATCTAACGTTGTTAGATAATCGAGGTGGTGTCAGAATTTTGATATTATTGATACTTATCGAGATACAAGGGATTTTATGTTATTTGCGTTTGACCTTCGCACACAAAAATTAATATCTTAGAATTTTTTAATATAAATGATGCCTGAATTTTTTAATTACTAGGGTACTATAAAAGGCCTACAAATTAAGCTAATAAAAAAGATATAGTATCGCTGTAGATTTTAAATAATAAAATTTTGAAAATAAAGTTCAACTGCACGAAAATTCAAGTCGTTGTTTTGAAGCAGCCACTTATCTTTTCAGACTTCTGAAGGTGCCTCCCGGGTCCTTGCAGTGTTGCCCTGCTGCAGGTAATGTCAGGTGGTACCGCACGGCCTCGGATCGATGACCTCGCCGCCACGTGGTACTTGTTTTTTTGCCGATTTCTCCGCACTCCTGCGCGGGAGAAACCAGCAAAAGATGTCGTCCTGTAGGTCTTCAGAAGGCCTTACTGGAGGCACTTAAAAAAGTTGGTGTTGGCGCTGCCGATCCCGAGAAAAACCACTTTGAATTTTAAAATTTTCACAAAATTCACTTTTCTGGTTATAACTCCGCGCTCACTTATCGTATCACTTCCCGGATTACGTCACTGGGTGCGCCTCGCGAGCCCGCGTGTTTGGGTATATCGCACGGGTACTTTTGAGTGAAAAATCCTATTTTTGGGATTTTTTGAGCGTGGAGCGGCTTGATTTCGTGGCTCTCTCGACTGCGGATCGGTTAGGTTAGGTTAGGTTAGGTTAGGTTAGGTTAGGTTAGGTTAGGTTAGGTTAGGTTAGGTTAGGTTAGGTTAGGTTAGGTTAGGTTAGGTTAGGTTAGGTTAGGTTAGGTTAGGTTAGGTTAGGTTAGGTTAGGTTAGGTTAGGTTAGGTTAGGTTAGGTTAGGTTAGGTTAGGTTAGGTTAGGTTAGGTTAGGTTAGGTTAGGTTAGGTTAGGTTAGGTTAGGTTAGGTTAGGTTAGGTTAGGTTAGGTTAGGTTAGGTTAGGTTAGGTTAGGTTAGGTTAGGTTAGGTTAGGTTAGGTTAGGTTAGGTTAGGTTAGGTTAGGTTAGGTTAGGTTAGGTTAGGTTAGGTTAGGTTAGGTTAGGTTAGGTTAGGTTAGGTTAGGTTAGGTTAGGTTAGGTTAGGTTAGGTTAGGTTAGGTTAGGTTAGGTTAGGTTAGGTTAGGTTAGGTTAGGTTAGGTTAGGTTAGGTTAGGTTAGGTTAGGTTAGGTTAGGTTAGGTTAGGTTAGGTTAGGTTAGGTTAGGTTAGGTTAGGTTAGGTTAGGTTAGGTTAGGTTAGGTTAGGTTAGGTTAGGTTAGGTTAGGTTAGGTTAGGTTAGGTTAGGTTAGGTTAGGTTAGGTTAGGTTAGGTTAGGTTAGGTTAGGTTAGGTTAGGTTAGGTTAGGTTAGGTTAGGTTAGGTTAGGTTAGGTTAGGTTAGGTTAGGTTAGGTTAGGTTAGGTTAGGTTAGGTTAGGTTAGGTTAGGTTAGGTTAGGTTAGGTTAGGTTAGGTTAGGTTAGGTTAGGTTAGGTTAGGTTAGGTTAGGTTAGGTTAGGTTAGGTTAGGTTAGGTTAGGTTAGGTTAGGTTAGGTTAGGTTAGGTTAGGTTAGGTTAGGTTAGGTTAGGTTAGGTTAGGTTAGGTTAGGTTAGGTTAGGTTAGGTTAGGTTAGGTTAGGTTAGGTTAGGTTAGGTTAGGTTAGGTTAGGTTAGGTTAGGTTAGGTTAGGTTAGGTTAGGTTAGGTTAGGTTAGGTTAGGTTAGGTTAGGTTAGGTTAGGTTAGGTTAGGTTAGGTTAGGTTAGGTTAGGTTAGGTTAGGTTAGGTTAGGTTAGGTTAGGTTAGGTTAGGTTAGGTTAGGTTAGGTTAGGTTAGGTTAGGTTAGGTTAGGTTAGGTTAGGTTAGGTTAGGTTAGGTTAGGTTAGGTTAGGTTAGGTTAGGTTAGGTTAGGTTAGGTTAGGTTAGGTTAGGTTAGGTTAGGTTAGGTTAGGTTAGGTTAGGTTAGGTTAGGTTAGGTTAGGTTAGGTTAGGTTAGGTTAGGTTAGGTTAGGTTAGGTTAGGTTAGGTTAGGTTAGGTTAGGTTAGGTTAGGTTAGGTTAGGTTAGGTTAGGTTAGGTTAGGTTAGGTTAGGTTAGGTTAGGTTAGGTTAGGTTAGGTTAGGTTAGGTTAGGTTAGGTTAGGTTAGGTTAGGTTAGGTTAGGTTAGGTTAGGTTAGGTTAGGTTAGGTTAGGTTAGGTTAGGTTAGGTTAGGTTAGGTTAGGTTAGGTTAGGTTAGGTTAGGTTAGGTTAGGTTAGGTTAGGTTAGGTTAGGTTAGGTTAGGTTAGGTTAGGTTAGGTTAGGTTAGGTTAGGTTAGGTTAGGTTAGGTTAGGTTAGGTTAGGTTAGGTTAGGTTAGGTTAGGTTAGGTTAGGTTAGGTTAGGTTAGGTTAGGTTAGGTTAGGTTAGGTTAGGTTAGGTTAGGTTAGGTTAGGTTAGGTTAGGTTAGGTTAGGTTAGGTTAGGTTAGGTTAGGTTAGGTTAGGTTAGGTTAGGTTAGGTTAGGTTAGGTTAGGTTAGGTTAGGTTAGGTTAGGTTAGGTTAGGTTAGGTTAGGTTAGGTTAGGTTAGGTTAGGTTAGGTTAGGTTAGGTTAGGTTAGGTTAGGTTAGGTTAGGTTAGGTTAGGTTAGGTTAGGTTAGGTTAGGTTAGGTTAGGTTAGGTTAGGTTAGGTTAGGTTAGGTTAGGTTAGGTTAGGTTAGGTTAGGTTAGGTTAGGTTAGGTTAGGTTAGGTTAGGTTAGGTTAGGTTAGGTTAGGTTAGGTTAGGTTAGGTTAGGTTAGGTTAGGTTAGGTTAGGTTAGGTTAGGTTAGGTTAGGTTAGGTTAGGTTAGGTTAGGTTAGGTTAGGTTAGGTTAGGTTAGGTTAGGTTAGGTTAGGTTAGGTTAGGTTAGGTTAGGTTAGGTTAGGTTAGGTTAGGTTAGGTTAGGTTAGGTTAGGTTAGGTTAGGTTAGGTTAGGTTAGGTTAGGTTAGGTTAGGTTAGGTTAGGTTAGGTTAGGTTAGGTTAGGTTAGGTTAGGTTAGGTTAGGTTAGGTTAGGTTAGGTTAGGTTAGGTTAGGTTAGGTTAGGTTAGGTTAGGTTAGGTTAGGTTAGGTTAGGTTAGGTTAGGTTAGGTTAGGTTAGGTTAGGTTAGGTTAGGTTAGGTTAGGTTAGGTTAGGTTAGGTTAGGTTAGGTTAGGTTAGGTTAGGTTAGGTTAGGTTAGGTTAGGTTAGGTTAGGTTAGGTTAGGTTAGGTTAGGTTAGGTTAGGTTAGGTTAGGTTAGGTTAGGTTAGGTTAGGTTAGGTTAGGTTAGGTTAGGTTAGGTTAGGTTAGGTTAGGTTAGGTTAGGTTAGGTTAGGTTAGGTTAGGTTAGGTTAGGTTAGGTTAGGTTAGGTTAGGTTAGGTTAGGTTAGGTTAGGTTAGGTTAGGTTAGGTTAGGTTAGGTTAGGTTAGGTTAGGTTAGGTTAGGTTAGGTTAGGTTAGGTTAGGTTAGGTTAGGTTAGGTTAGGTTAGGTTAGGTTAGGTTAGGTTAGGTTAGGTTAGGTTAGGTTAGGTTAGGTTAGGTTAGGTTAGGTTAGGTTAGGTTAGGTTAGGTTAGGTTAGGTTAGGTTAGGTTAGGTTAGGTTAGGTTAGGTTAGGTTAGGTTAGGTTAGGTTAGGTTAGGTTAGGTTAGGTTAGGTTAGGTTAGGTTAGGTTAGGTTAGGTTAGGTTAGGTTAGGTTAGGTTAGGTTAGGTTAGGTTAGGTTAGGTTAGGTTAGGTTAGGTTAGGTTAGGTTAGGTTAGGTTAGGTTAGGTTAGGTTAGGTTAGGTTAGGTTAGGTTAGGTTAGGTTAGGTTAGGTTAGGTTAGGTTAGGTTAGGTTAGGTTAGGTTAGGTTAGGTTAGGTTAGGTTAGGTTAGGTTAGGTTAGGTTAGGTTAGGTTAGGTTAGGTTAGGTTAGGTTAGGTTAGGTTAGGTTAGGTTAGGTTAGGTTAGGTTAGGTTAGGTTAGGTTAGGTTAGGTTAGGTTAGGTTAGGTTAGGTTAGGTTAGGTTAGGTTAGGTTAGGTTAGGTTAGGTTAGGTTAGGTTAGGTTAGGTTAGGTTAGGTTAGGTTAGGTTAGGTTAGGTTAGGTTAGGTTAGGTTAGGTTAGGTTAGGTTAGGTTAGGTTAGGTTAGGTTAGGTTAGGTTAGGTTAGGTTAGGTTAGGTTAGGTTAGGTTAGGTTAGGTTAGGTTAGGTTAGGTTAGGTTAGGTTAGGTTAGGTTAGGTTAGGTTAGGTTAGGTTAGGTTAGGTTAGGTTAGGTTAGGTTAGGTTAGGTTAGGTTAGGTTAGGTTAGGTTAGGTTAGGTTAGGTTAGGTTAGGTTAGGTTAGGTTAGGTTAGGTTAGGTTAGGTTAGGTTAGGTTAGGTTAGGTTAGGTTAGGTTAGGTTAGGTTAGGTTAGGTTAGGTTAGGTTAGGTTAGGTTAGGTTAGGTTAGGTTAGGTTAGGTTAGGTTAGGTTAGGTTAGGTTAGGTTAGGTTAGGTTAGGTTAGGTTAGGTTAGGTTAGGTTAGGTTAGGTTAGGTTAGGTTAGGTTAGGTTAGGTTAGGTTAGGTTAGGTTAGGTTAGGTTAGGTTAGGTTAGGTTAGGTTAGGTTAGGTTAGGTTAGGTTAGGTTAGGTTAGGTTAGGTTAGGTTAGGTTAGGTTAGGTTAGGTTAGGTTAGGTTAGGTTAGGTTAGGTTAGGTTAGGTTAGGTTAGGTTAGGTTAGGTTAGGTTAGGTTAGGTTAGGTTAGGTTAGGTTAGGTTAGGTTAGGTTAGGTTAGGTTAGGTTAGGTTAGGTTAGGTTAGGTTAGGTTAGGTTAGGTTAGGTTAGGTTAGGTTAGGTTAGGTTAGGTTAGGTTAGGTTAGGTTAGGTTAGGTTAGGTTAGGTTAGGTTAGGTTAGGTTAGGTTAGGTTAGGTTAGGTTAGGTTAGGTTAGGTTAGGTTAGGTTAGGTTAGGTTAGGTTAGGTTAGGTTAGGTTAGGTTAGGTTAGGTTAGGTTAGGTTAGGTTAGGTTAGGTTAGGTTAGGTTAGGTTAGGTTAGGTTAGGTTAGGTTAGGTTAGGTTAGGTTAGGTTAGGTTAGGTTAGGTTAGGTTAGGTTAGGTTAGGTTAGGTTAGGTTAGGTTAGGTTAGGTTAGGTTAGGTTAGGTTAGGTTAGGTTAGGTTAGGTTAGGTTAGGTTAGGTTAGGTTAGGTTAGGTTAGGTTAGGTTAGGTTAGGTTAGGTTAGGTTAGGTTAGGTTAGGTTAGGTTAGGTTAGGTTAGGTTAGGTTAGGTTAGGTTAGGTTAGGTTAGGTTAGGTTAGGTTAGGTTAGGTTAGGTTAGGTTAGGTTAGGTTAGGTTAGGTTAGGTTAGGTTAGGTTAGGTTAGGTTAGGTTAGGTTAGGTTAGGTTAGGTTAGGTTAGGTTAGGTTAGGTTAGGTTAGGTTAGGTTAGGTTAGGTTAGGTTAGGTTAGGTTAGGTTAGGTTAGGTTAGGTTAGGTTAGGTTAGGTTAGGTTAGGTTAGGTTAGGTTAGGTTAGGTTAGGTTAGGTTAGGTTAGGTTAGGTTAGGTTAGGTTAGGTTAGGTTAGGTTAGGTTAGGTTAGGTTAGGTTAGGTTAGGTTAGGTTAGGTTAGGTTAGGTTAGGTTAGGTTAGGTTAGGTTAGGTTAGGTTAGGTTAGGTTAGGTTAGGTTAGGTTAGGTTAGGTTAGGTTAGGTTAGGTTAGGTTAGGTTAGGTTAGGTTAGGTTAGGTTAGGTTAGGTTAGGTTAGGTTAGGTTAGGTTAGGTTAGGTTAGGTTAGGTTAGGTTAGGTTAGGTTAGGTTAGGTTAGGTTAGGTTAGGTTAGGTTAGGTTAGGTTTTTTTTTTTTTTTTTTTTTTTTTTTTTTTTTTTTTTTTCGCCATCTAGAAATGGCACTAAGGTGTCCCTCTGACATGGAGATCAGAGACTTTGTTATTACTTTTAAGATTCTATACAAAATGAAAAACTACTAATTACCTCAACTACTTTTTACGTTACAATGTTTTACTGAAGTTATACTAAATGAATTTAAACTAAGAGAAAATTTTTACATTCTAATTTTTACCTAACTTATGCAAATGAATTTATACAATATTATTTTAAAACTATCCAATTTTTACTGAAATTATGCAAGTGAGTTTAAGCTAAAGAGAAATTTAATACATTCCAATTCTACTTATGTAATGCAAGTGAATTTAACCAAATTTTAAACTGCTATTTTTTATTATTAACTAAGATTTGTGAATTATATGAGCAAAATGGTCCAACTACTAATTACACTATGATATATTTACTAAGGAGCTACATGTTTTAATCTTTTTCTATTTCAATGGTTTTACTTTTAAAATATTGCTTGTTTTACTATGTTTTTATTATGTTATGTTATTTATTATGATATATTTTACAAAAAGACATTTGGTGATATTTAATGTTTTCTAATTTTAGTTTTTACTTATTTTACATTTTTAAATCCAAATCGTTATATGTTATGTTTTACTAAATTTTACTCTTACGTGCTATGTTATGCTGGTTGATTATATATTATCTCACAATATATAAGGCCAACAAGGCTTAGTTAACGTTAGTTTATTTATTTTGAATTTTTTATATTTTTACAGTTTGTAGTTTGTTTGCCGAGACTTTCAAAATGTTTTCCACCGACTGCAATTTGCTACTCAGAGGCAAACGGAGGGCCATGGTCATCATGGTCCTTACCGTTTGCTTGGACTGCTTCTTCGTGGCTCGTCGGTGGTTGTGCCTAAGACCATCTTAAAGGTAAGCTATTGTGGCTCTGGCCAATGCGTCCCACTTCCTCCTGATCGTGCACTCCGAGCTGAAAGCGTTGTGGTCAACTTTTTCAGCTCTGGCGTGCACGCAATTACAGCAGGAAGGGGGCGCATTGGCGAGCCAGTCGGCGCACTCCGTCCTCACGTGGGGCCCCCCGCAGTGGC